>CACRXE010000025.1:1118651-1318651 GCA_902685375.1 Neostethus bicornis
GCAACAGCCTCAAACGGGCAGCCCAGGCCTCTCTCACCCCGGCTGCATCCTCCAGCTCACCTGGAAGGATCCCAAGTCGTTCCCCGGCCAGCTGTGAGACATAGTCTCTCCAGCAGGTCCGCGGTCTGCCTCTTGGTCTCCTCCCGGTGGGACGTGCCCAAAAAACCTCGCATGCGAGGCGCTCGGGGGGCATCCTGACCAGATGCCCGAACCACCTCATGTGGCTCCTCTCGACCTGGAGGAGGAGCGGCTCCACACCGAGCTCCTCCCGGATGGCAGAGCTCCTCACCCGATCTCTGAGTGAGAGCCCAGCCACCCTGCAGAGGAAGCTCATTTCGACCGCTTGTACCCGCAATCTCATTCTTTCGGTCACCACCCACAGCTGGTTACCATGGTGAGGCTAGGAACATAGATGCTGGTTACCATGGTGAGGGTAGGAACATAGATCCTGGTTACCATGGTGAGGGTAGGAACGTAGATCTGGTTACCATGGTGAGGGTAGGAATGTAGATCCTGGTTACCATGGTGAGGGTAGGAACAAAGATCCTGGTTACCATGGTGAGGAGGGGAACGTAGATCCTGGTTACCATGGTGAGGGTAGGAACATAGATCCTGGTTACCATGGTGAGGGTAGGAATGTAGATCTGGTTACCATGGTGAGGGTAGGAATGTAGATCCTGGTTACCATGGTGAGGGTAGGAACGTAGATCCTGGTTACCATGGTGAGGGTAGGAATGTAGATCTGGTTACCATGGTGAGGGTAGGAACATAGATCCTGGTTACTATGGTGAGGGTAGGAACGTAGATCCTGGTTACCATGGTGAGGGTAGGAATGTAGATCCTGGTTACCATGGTGAGGGTAGGAATGTAGATCCTGGTTACCATGGTGAGGGTAGGAACGTAGATCCTGGTTACCATGGTGAGGGTAGGAACATAGATCGACTTGTAAATCGAGAGCTTTGCTTTTCGGCTCAGCTCTCTCTTTACCACGACGGACCGATGCAGCGTCCTAGTTATTGCTGATGCCGCACCGATCCGCCTGTCGATCTCCTGCGACATCCCATGAGTGACATCCCAGCTAACAATTTAACCTTCCCAGAACGTTCTTTAAAGGTCAGCAGAACGTTCTTTAAAGGTCAGCAGAACGTTCTTTAAAGGTTATTTTTGGTTCTCTGAAGGTTAAAACGTTATTTTTTGGTTTTCACCAGTGGTGGATGAAGTACTCACTTTTTGTACTTAAGTAAAAGTACAGATAATTAGGCAAAAAAAAAAAAAAACTTAAGTAAAAGTACCAATAAAAAAATCTACTTAAGTAAAAGTACAAAAGTAATTGGTTTAAATTTTACTTTTTAATGAAAAAGTAAAAGTATTCGATCATAATTCAAATGTTATTTTTTGTGCTGTAGGGTGTCACCATGGTAACCAGGATAAATACTCTGCAGGGGTGTGACCCCCCCTCTCCCGCCTCTTTTGGTCCACAAAAAAAAAAATCCTTGGATCCGCCCCTGCTCTGTGTAACGATGGCTCAACTTTTTATTTAGAAGTAAACACAACAAACAACGATCTTGTGACTCTTTTTAATTTGTTCTAGATTTGATGTTAGTTTTTTTGGTGCTGAATTAATGGAAAATGTTTACTCTCGATTCTGATTGGTCCTCGATTCATGACTTCTTCTCCCGATCAACTGCTTCTTTTGATTTTGGCGATGCGGCTTCAAGATGCGCTAAAAAAAAAAAAACTGTGTATTTTTCAAATTCCTGAACAAAAATCCAACAAAAAATTACAAACAGACTTTTAAAAAGTAGCGAAGTAAAAGTACAGATATTTGCTCAAAAAATGTAGTGAAGTAAAAGTAAAAGTACCGGTCTTAAATTTTACTTAAGTAAAGTACAGATACACAATTTTTTTACTTAAGTACAGTAATGAAGTACATTTACTTCGTTACGTTCCATCACTGGTTTTCAGAACCTAATTTTAACCGTAATGTTTGGAATTAGTTTCTCTCAGCGTTCTGGGAAGGTCGGGTTCTAACAGAACCACCGGGAGCGTTAGGTTTAGAGAACCTCAGGCTAACGTTCCCTGGAGGTTCTCTGTTTGCTGGGATCAGAGGTGAAACCTGTCCACACACACCCGGCTTCACTATGGTGTGTGTGGACGGAGACATGGAAAGCTACGGATGGTGGACTGCTGGTGTTGTTCCACCACAGTGAAGGATGGGAGTTGCTGTGCAGATGTGGAGCTTTGGAGACAGTTTAAGATCTTATTATGATCAATTGAAGCTTCAAACATCGTTACCACGGTAACCCACATTCCGCCTATTTGAAGAGCCAACTGTTGTGGGTTCTACCAAGCGGCTGTTCCAGCTCCACTCCACCCAGCTCAGCACCACCTAGAAGCTGTTCTGAAGCTGTTTGGAGCTCTGTTGAGCTGCTTGGAGCTACTGGACACCATAACATCCCCAATAGGAGATTAACAAAGTAAGATGAATCTGAATCAGACTTTCTGAACTAAACTGAAGCCATTCAGCTTCCAAAAAATTAAACTCTGAGTAAATCAAAGTTTAAATTAAGATCTTATTGATTAAAAAAGATAAATATCACTGTGAGTCCTCGCTCGCCCGGAGAGATGGGAGAGAAAGGACACTGTGTAATAACCAGAGGTGAGGTTTGTTACATAATTATAACCGCAGCACCACCTGTGATCACCAGAGAGCGCTCTCATCATCATCTTCATCCCAGCAGCTGCACATTTAAACATTTCTGAGTGTTTCTGCTGAAACAGCAAAGAAGTTCAGCTGGTTTCCACGGCAACGCCACTTTCACAGGTCATCGCTGTAAACCATAGGACTTGTTTGTTGCTAGGCGACGTGGATCTGTTGATGGAGAGAAGAGAGGGATCTGTGGGAGGAAGAATCTCCTCCTCCTCTCATCAGAGATCTGTTAAAGTAGAAACTCTCCTGTCACCGAAACACGGAGACCCTCCCAGACCTGTGTAGGTACGTCAGGACCAAGAGCCTCCCCCTCTTCATTAATTAAACCCTTCAAACTTCACATGGATTGTTTTACTTTATTTGAAGTCAAATAAACAAAAAAACAACGTCAACAGAGCAGAAAAATCTGTCCAGGGTTTTGAGGATGTGGAATGAGAACCCTGTCAGGATTCCTCACCTGCTGCCAGAGGGAGCCCTGAAAGGTCCTCATCACCCTGATTGGGGGACACCTGTAATGATTCCTGATTGGTCCATCTGTCCACCCTGCCATCTATTTAAGGGGAATCACCGTGGACTTTCCTGCCGGTGTGAAGGAGTTTGGGAAGAAAGGTGGGGGGAGTCGTCAGCTAGTGGAGTTGGCTTTGGAAAGAAACTGGCAGGGATTTGTTAGAGTGTATACGGATGGGTCAAAGGACCCCGGGGATGGGAAAACTGGAATGGCCTTTTATGCACCTGACTTTGACCTAGTGCGGAGTAAGCGTCTTAATAATGTGTCGGTGTTTACAGCCGAGATGGTGGCGATTATAAGTGCGTTGTATTGGATTAAGGAATCAGGGCATGAGGTGGTTGTAGTGTGCTCCGACTCTGCGTCAGTATTGGAGGCGTTGGACAGTGGAGAAGCTAAAGCTAGACCGGATTTATTTGCGGAGCTACTTTCAGTTTTATCTATGATTGAAAGGGCAGGGGGAATAGTTGGGTTCCTGTGGGTACCGGCTCATGTAGGCGTCCTTGGGAACGAAAGGGCTGATGTGGCCGCAAACTTGGCTTTAGGTAGAGGAATTGAGATGCATATACAACCGGGAGTGTTTGAATGGAGATCAAGGATTAAAAGTAATATTATGGAAGCTTGGCAGAAGGTGTGGGAAGCAGAAAATAGAGGCAGACATTATTTTTCTATAAACCCAACTGTTTCCCCTGTGTCTGTGTATGTTGGTAAGGAGAGGAAATTTGCTGTTATCCTGACCAGGCTAAGGTTAGGCCATTGTGGGCTTGCGTGGGATTTGGCCAGGATAGGGAAACATCCAGATGGATTGTGCCAACACTGCAACCAGAGTCAGACCGTTAAGCACGTTTTTATAGATTGTCCTCTTTATGCAAGGCAGCGTGCTATTTTGTTTAAATCTGTGTCTGGGAAAAGTGAGTTGTGTCTTAAGGAGCTGTTGAACCCTCCTGCAGGAGCTGACCATAGTATACACGCTATTGGGAACTTTCTAGAGTCGAGTGGAGTACGCCTCTGGATGCAGTAGAGAATCCTAAGTGCAGTTCCTGAACGAACCAGAAAGGCAGCAATGTGCCGAGTGGCGTGTAGTCTGCTGGAAATAAAACAAAGAAGAAGAAGAAGACTTTCCTGCCGGGTCTTACCAGCCCTTTCAGCCAGGTCTCCCTGGTTACCTGACCATGTCTGAATTTTGTTATTATTTGGACTTTTGAAACCTTGAGTTAATCCTGTGCTTCTTGCTTCAGAGACTTTCCTGAATTGTTTTAATAAATCTTGTTTGAAGTCCTCCTCTTTCCACCATCCTCAAAACCCTGACAGACCCAAATGCAGGACAGTTCAGGTAAGTCTGTAAAGCAGGAAGCTCAGGATTAACTCAGGATTTTATGTAATAACAGAGTTCAAACATGGAAGGGCAACCAGGAATCCATGGAAGGGCTGGAAGGAATGGTGTGACCCAACGAGGAAGTCCAGGATGATTGCCCTGAAATAGATGGCCGGGTCCACAGATGTGTGTCATCAGGAATTAAAAATGGCACCTTCTCATTTTTTGAGGATTTGGACGGTTTTTTAACTTTTTTTTTAATGTTTCGAAGCGTCACACGTTTCGCTTCGAATCAATCTCAGGTGTCCCTAATCAGGGTGATGAGGAACATTCAGGGCTCCCTCTGGTGGCAGGCGAGGGAATCCTGACATTAAATGTATAACTTTTAGTTTCTAAAATCTGCTCCTCAAACTAGAATTCCTGTGTTTTATCAGAAAAAAACAGCTATTTTTTACATAAAAGTGAGAAAATTTACAATAAATACTAATTATTTTTCTTCAATTTATGCAAACTTTTCTCAAATAATTCTTCTTTCGGCATTTCCCTCCAGGGGGCTCCACATCTAACCCTATCTGCTGCATCCTCTCCGGTCACACCAACTATCTTCATGTCTTCCTTCACTGTATCCATGAACCTCCTCTTTGGTCTTCCTCTAGTCCTCTTTCCTGGTGGTTCCAAACCCAGCATCCTTCTTCTGATGTACTCTCTCTCTCCTCTGTACATGTCCAAACCATCTCAGTCTGACCTCTCTGACTTTAAAACCTCTAACATGTGCTGTTCCTCTGATGCTGTCCATCCTGGTCACTCCCAGAGAGATCCTCAGCATCTTCATCTCTGATACAAACATCTCTGTTTCCTGTCTTTGAATCAGTGACACTGTCTCTAGACCAATCAGCATGGCCGCTCTCACCACACTGTCTCTAGACCAATCAGCATGGCCGCTCTCACCACACTGTCTCTAGACCAATCAGCATGGCCGCTCTCACCACGCTGTCTCTAGACCAATCAGCATGGCCTCTCTCACCACACTGTCTCTAGACCAATCAGCATGGCTGCTCTCACCACACTGTCTCTAGACCAATCAGCATGGCCTC
Organism: Neostethus bicornis; assembly: GCA_902685375.1. Classification (NCBI taxonomy): domain Eukaryota; kingdom Metazoa; phylum Chordata; class Actinopteri; order Atheriniformes; family Phallostethidae; genus Neostethus; species Neostethus bicornis. The sequence continues at coordinate 1,124,276 of CACRXE010000025.1, forward strand.
TCTCACCACACTGTCTCTAGACCAATCAGCATGGCCTCTCTCACCACACTGTCTCTAGACCAATCAGCATGGCTGCTCTCACCACACTGTCTCTAGACCAATCAGCATGGCCGCTCTCACCATGGTTTTGTAGACTTTTCCTTTCATTTCAGCTGAAACTCTTCTATCACACATCACACCTGATACTTTTCTTCACCTTATTTTTCTTTTTATCAGACCCTAGAGGTCGTCAGCACCTCACTCATCACAGTATCTTCCTGTCCAAGAGGGGGTCCCAGATGCCTCTTCTGACCAGGTAGGGGCCCTGGATGCCTCTCTTCCACTGTCATCTTAATCTACGAACACCCTCTGCCCAATCTGGACTGATATTTGTTGTTTCTGTTGGCATGTTTAGAATCCGTCTCTTGAGGGGGATTCTGTCATGATCCTCCTGCCTTCTGGAACATTTCCTCCCTCCTAATTCAGCACACCTGTTCCCCATTGCCTCTCCCTGAAGTCTACACCTGTGTCTTGTATTCCCTCTGGTTATTTAACCCCTGGTGTCCTCCACTCTGGTTCCAGATCGCCTGCTGTCCACACCGTCTGGTTGCAGGCAGTACATGCTTCCCCTCCCCGCTATTAACTGAATTATTACCGCAAATCAAGTCCCTTACTGTTGTTGACTCCCAGTGCAGTAACTATCAAACAGCATCTGAGGAAATGGGTTTAAAAACAAATTCAAAGCCCTCCGTTCAGTTGTCTTCCGTTTATCTGTGGCTGCATTGTGGGGCAACCGCCTCAGACAGGAAACCCAGGACTCTCTCCCTCCGTCTGCATACACCAGCTCCCCCGGGAGGATCCCGAGGTGTTCCCTGTCTAGCTGTGAGAGAGTGCCTCTCCAACGGGTTCTGGTTCTACCTCTAGGTTTCCTCCTGGTGGGACAGAACGCCTCACTAGCAAGGCGCCCTCACCACCCAGTCTGTCTTCTCTTGACCAAGAGGAGCCCCAGCTCTCCTCCCTCTGTCTCTGATAAAGCCCAGCCACCCTGCGGAGAAAACTCATTACAGCCGCTTCCATCCACAATCTTGTTCTTTCAGTGACCACCCACAGCTGGTTACCATGGTGAGGGTAGGAACGTAGATCCTGGTTACCATGGTGAGGGTAGGAACGTAGATCCTGGTTACCATGGTGAGGGTAGGAACGTAAATCTTGGTTACCATGGTGAGGGTAGGAACATAGATCCTGGTTACCATGGTGAGGGTAGGAACGTAGATCCTGGTTACCATGGTCAGGGTAGGAACGTAGATCCTGGTTACCATGGTGAGGGTAGGAACGTAGATCCTAGTTACCATGGTGAGGGTAGGAACCTAGATCCTGGTTACCATGGTAAGGGTAGGAACATAGATCCTGGTTACCATGGTGAGGGTAGGAACGTAGATCCTGGTTACCATGGTGAGGGTAGGAACGTAGATCCTGGTTACCATGGTGAGGGTAGGAACGTAGATCCTGGTTACCATGGTGAGGGTAGGAACATAGATCCTGGTTACCATGGTGAGTGTAGGAACGTAGATCCTGGTTACCATGGTGAGGGTAGGAACGTAGATCCTGGTTACCATGGTGAGGGTAGGAACATAGATCCTGGTTACCATGGTGAGGGTAGGAACGTAGATCCTGGTTACCATGGTGAGGGTAGGAACATAGATCCTGGTTACCATGGTGAGGGTAGGAACGTAGATTGAGACTAAGCCCTTGTCGTTATAATGACTTTATAATGTGCCCTCGTGGGCGAGGGGTTTCAAAATGGAGGGCAGTTTAATGGCTCGGGTGAGTTCGGGATGTGGGAGGAGTTACGGTTGGTGTTAGAGGGGTGCGCGGCTGCGCGGAGAGAAAGAGAGCTGGAGGAAAGAGTGGAAATAAAAAAAAAACGAGTGAAAACAGAATAAAGTTCATTTTGTTTTTTATTGACATAAAATTTTCATGCAGAAAAATAGAAGAACGTTCTGGAGGTAGAAAAAGTCACGCAAGGTCACAGCACCTGCGCGCATGCGCCACAGCAATATATTTTACAAAGTCCGCATGCGCAAGCCGCACACCTAGACACGTCCATGTGACGTCGTAGCAAAAACAAAGTTCTCTCCGGGTTTTTTTTTTCAGATCCAGGAATTCTGCTTCCGGTTCAGGGTCAAGGCGCACGCGGCCATCACCTGCGCGCGCAGCTGCTGCTTGACGTGCACACGCAGGTGCCGCTTCCTCTCGTCGCTGCGCGCGAACCGCTTCCCACATACGTCACAGGAAAACGGCTTCTCCCCGGTGTGAGTGCGCATGTGCGTGGTTAGATGGTCGCTGCGGCTGAAGTTGCGTGCGCACACCGTGCATTGGAAAGGCTTGTGTCCGGTGTGCACGCGTATGTGACGTTTCAGCTCATCAGAGCGCGAGAAGCGGCGCGCACAGCCGCGCACGCGGCAGGGAAATGGTTTGGCGCGCTGTGCGCACGCGCTCTGAGGCACGGCGGGGCGGGGTTGCAGTGCGTCCAGGACCACGCCCACATCCAGGGCACACAGAGGCTGCAGGCTGGAGGGGAACATGCAGGGTGGGGGGACGCCGCCCTCTGGTTTCACCACGGCGTGGGGTGCGGGGGGGTCTGTGCAGATTCCCACGATCTCCGTGATCATCGTGAGGATGGAGTCCGCGGCGCTGCTCAGACCCTCTGGAGGGGGGGAAGAGGGGGACTCACTGAAATCTGAACGAGAGAGAGAGAGGTGTTAGAGCCTTATACACACACATGAACTGTTAAACACACACACTTATTATACACACACACTTATTATACACACACACTTATTACACACACACACACACACACTTATACACACACACACTTATTATACACACAAACACCTACTTATTATACACACACACTTATTATACACACACACACACTTATTATACACACACACACACACTTATTATACACACACACTTGTTACACACACACATACACACATTTATCATACACACATACAGATATACACGCACACACACACACACATAAACACATATACACACCCTTATACACACTTATCATACACACATGCACACACACACACTTAAAGATAAACAAACACCGTCACACACCTTCATACACTCACACTTATTATACACACACACACACACACACACACACACACACACACACACACACACACACACACACACACACACACTTATAGATAAACAAACACTGTCACACACCTTCATACACTCACAAACACACACACACACACACACACACACACATAAACCCATGTACACACACGCTTATTACACACACTCACACAAACACACACACATACATTTATTATAAATACATATACACACATGCTTATAGACATACAAACACTCTGTCACACACCCTCATACACACAGTTAAACACACACATACACAAACTTATACACTTAGACTTTCTCTCTCTCTCTCACACACACACACACACACACACACACATAGATAATTACAGTGTGTGAACATAGAAGCTCAGATGCTCTAGTTTAACATCTAAACATTTAACAAACGTAATTCTATTAAATATTAAAATGATGATAAAACAATAACATCTTTCCTTAATACACACACACACACACACACACACACACATAGATAATTACAGTGTGTCTTTAAGCAGCATGTTTACATAGAAGCTCAGATGCTCTAGTTTAACATCTAAACATTTAACAAACATAATTCTATTAAATATTAAAATGATGATAAAACAATAACATCTTTCCTTAATACACACACACACACACACACACACACACACACACACACACACACACACACACACACACACACACACACACACACACACACACACACACACACACACACAGACCCACCTGAGCAGCAGGAGAGCGGCTCCTCCAGCTCCTCCAGTGGAGGACTGGATCCCACACTGTCCAGCCACACACTGCAAGCATCTTCAAACTCTGACATGAAGCTGTCGGCGCGCTGCAGCATGTTGATCTATCCGTTAGTGTGTTCTCCGGTTACCGGCGAGCGGTCTGATGCTCCGAGCCGCTCGCATCCGCTTTTATATGCTCCGTCTCCAAGGTAACCCCGTCCAACATGCGGGATTCCCCCCACCGAGGTGACCAAACATGGTCACATCCGGTGTGACGGCGGGTATCCCCCCTACCTTAAAAGGAGAGACGGCAGAGTGACGTAGCAGCGAGAGGATGGGGTACAGGGGGTCTTCCACTGCGGCACAGAGGGTGGTGGGGGGGGGGAGAAAAAAAGGTTTGCTTCAATATTTGATGTTTGAGACAGAAAATAAAAAGTTATGAAACATTATGCGGATGCATGTGCGGAGCATTCCTGCACAGCAACGTGCAGATGGATGCTGTTGCCATGGCGACGCAGTGGAAGGCTCACACATGTGTGCGGGTGGGAAACGTGTGTGTTCATCCTCCTGCAAGCAGACGATCAGCTGTCGACAAAAACATCGTTTTCTGCAGTAAAAAAATAACAGAAAACAACATCAACAAAAAAAATGACCCAAAAGATTTTATAAGTACTGATTAAGCCCCGCCCCCTGGTCTAGTTTTTCAAAATAAGATTCCTTTTGCTTTTTTCTTACATGACAAAACATGTTGTATTGAAATAACCCAAAAAAAAAACAAGTTCAAGTAAAAAAATTTAACACTAGAAGAACCCCGAGTCTGTTCTAGTGACCTGTTCTGGTCCTCACCTGTTCTGGTGACCTGTTCTGGTCCTCACCTGTTCTGGTCCTCACCTGTTCTGGTCCTCACCTGTTCTGGTCCTCACCTGTTCTGGTGACCTGTTCTGGTCCTCACCTGTTCTGGTGACCTGTTCTGGTCCTCACCTGTTCTGGTCCTCACCTGTTCTGGTGACCTGTTCTGGTCCTCACCTGTTCTGGTCCTCACCTGTTCTGGTGACCTGTTCTGGTCCTCACCTGTTCTGGTCCTCACCTGTTCTGGTGACCTGTTCTGGTCCTCACCTGTTCTGGTGACCTGTTCTGGTCCTCACCTGTTCTGGTCCTCACCTGTTCTGGTGACCTGTTCTGGTCCTCACCTGTTCTGGTCCTCACCTGTTCTGGTCCTCACCTGTTCGGGTGACCTGTTCTGGTCCTCACCTGTTCTGGTCCTCACCTGTTCTGGTCCTCACCTGTTCTTGTGACCTGTTCTGGTGATCTGTTCTGGTGATCTGTTCTGGTCCTCACCTGTTCTAGTGACCTGTTCTGGTCCTCACCTGTTCTGGTGACCTGTTCTGGTCCTCACCTGTTCTGGTCCTCACCTGTTCTGGTGACCTGTTCTGGTCCTCACCTGTTCTGGTCCTCACCTGTTCTGGTGATCTGTTCTGGTGATCTGTTCTGGTCCTCACCTGTTCTGGTGACCTGTTCTGGTCCTCACCTGTTCTTGTGACCTGTTCTGGTGACCTGTTCTGGTCCTCACCTGTTCTGGTGACCTGTTCTGGTCCTCACCTGTTCTGGTGATCTGTTCTGGTGATCTGTTCTGGTCCTCACCTGTTCTGGTCCTCACCTGTTCTGGTGACCTGTTCTGGTGATCTGTTCTGGTCCTCACCTGTTCTGGTCCTCACCTGTTCTGGTGACCTGTTCTGGTCCTCACCTGTTCTGGTGACCTGTTCTGGTGATCTGTTCTGGTCCTCACCTGTTCTGGTGATCTGTTCTGGTCCTCACCTGTTCTGGTGACCTGTTCTGGTCCTCACCTGTTCTGGTGATCTGTTCTGGTGATCTGTTCTGGTCCTCACCTGTTCTGGTCCTCACCTGTTCTGGTGACCTGTTCTGGTCCTCACCTGTTCTGGTGACCTGTTCTGGTCCTCACCTGTTCTGGTCCTCACCTGTTCTGGTGATCTGTTCTGGTCCTCACCTGTTCTGGTGATCTGTTCTGGTCCTCACCTGTTCTGGTGACCTGTTCTGGTCCTCACCTGTTCTGGTGATCTGTTCTGGTCCTCACCTGTTCTTGTGACCTGTTCTGGTGATCTGTTCTGGTCCTCACCTGTTCTTGTGACCTGTTCTGGTGATCTGTTCTGGTCCTCACCTGTTCTGGTGACCTGTTCTGGTCCTCACCTGTTCTGGTGATCTGTTCTGGTGATCTGTTCTGGTCCTCACCTGTTCTGGTGATCTGTTCTGGTCCTCACCTGTTCTGGTCCTCACCTGTTCTGGTCCTCACCTGTTCTGGTGATCTGTTCTGGTGATCTGTTCTGGTCCTCACCTGTTCTGGTCCTCACCTGTTCTGGTGAGGACCATGTAGAAGGATCAACGACCATCACATAAACACTCACACCTATGGTTCTGTAGTTTGATTTCTGAGGGAATTATTTACATCTCTTTCTTTTTTTTTTTTTACATTAAAAATCTTTAAAACGTCTGTCGGAGGATAAAAGAGTGAATTCTGATGTGAGAGCACGGCAGGTGCTCCGTTTCAGATCTAGCGCACTAGATTTGAACTTTAACACGCTTGATGTAACATCTAGCATGTGTGTTTTAAATCTAGCGCACCAATGATAGTGTTTGTGATGACCCTGATGGTTTTCCATACCAGATCAAATAAAACACGCTCCACAGACTGACCTACTGTAACTGTTTGATCCTTTCACTGGTCGTTGGTGACTTTTGCACCAGGAAAACTATCTGAACTGAAGGAACAGGACGAGAAGATCTCCTTTTCCTACGGATTTAGAAAAAAAAAAGCCAGTCAGGAGGAGAGTGATGGTGACATCCTGAAGGATCAAAGAACTTTAAAATAAAATAGTTTATTTTCAGTGTTTAAAGATTCACTTCAAAGATTTTGTTGTGATGCTTTTCTTCATTTTCATTGGAAATTAAAGCCCCCTGCGGGTCAAGGACAGGGTCCTGCCCCAAGTGGAGGAATTTAAGTGCCTCAGGGTCTTGTTCACAAGTGGAGGAAGGATGGACCAGGGGATCGACAGACGGATCGGTGCGGCATCAGCAATAAGTAGGACGCTGCATCGGTCCGTCGTGGTAAAGAGAGAGCTCAGCCGAAAAACAAAGCTCTCAATTTACAAGTTCATCTACGTTCCTACCCTCACCATGGTAACCATGATCTACGTTCCTACCCTCACCATGGTAACCAAGATCTACGTTCCTACCCTCACCATGGTAACCAGGATCTACGTTCCTACCCTCACCATGGTAATCAGGATCTACGTTCCTACCCTCACCATGGTAACCAGGATCTACGTTCCTACCCTCACCATGGTAACCAGGATCTACGTTCCTACCCTCACCATGGTAACCAGGATCTACGTTCCTAGCGTCACCATGGTAACCAGGATTTACGTTCCTACCCTCACCATGGTAACCAGGATCTACGTTCCTACCCTCACCATGGTAACCAGGATCTACGTTCCTAGCGTCACCATGGTAACCAGGATTTACGTTCCTACCCTCACCATGGTAACCAGGATCTACATTCCTACCCTCACCATGGTAACCAGCTGTGGGTGGTGACCGAAAGAATGAGATTGCGGGTACAAGCAGCCAAAATGAGCTTCATCCGCAGGGTGGCTGGGCTCTCACTCAGAGATCGGGTGAGGAGCTCTGCCATCCGGGAGGAGCTCGGTGTCGAGCCGCTCCTCCTTCAGGTCGAGAGGAGCCAGATGGGGTGGTTCGGGCATCTGGTCAGGATGCCCCTCGAGCGCCTCGCAGGCGAGGTGTTTCGGGATCGTCCCACCAGGAGGAGACCAAGAGGCAGACCCCGGACCCGCTGGAGAGACTATGTCTCACAGCTGGCCGGGGAACGACTTGGGATCCTTCCGGGTGAGCTGGAGGATGCAGCCGGGGTGAGAGAAGCCTGGGCTTCCCGTCTGAGGCTGTTGCCCCCGCGACCCGACCCATGATGAGCAGAAGATGACTGTCGTGGTTCCCTCGAGCCACCACCAGAGGGAGCCAGGGATCACCTCACCTTTCCCCCAATTCTGGCAATTGGACTATTCAACACCTGTGGGCTCAGCTGGAGCCAATCTCCCGGCTGCCTATTTAAGGGCAGCCTCACCAGCCTTCCTTTGTCAGGTCTTACAATCACCTTTCCCAGCCAGGTTACCCTGCTTGCCTGACCATGTTTTGGATTTTTTGGATTTAAGTTGGACTTTTGAAGCCTTAAGTTAATCATGTTCTTTTTTCCTTTACAGACTTTCCGGTATTATGTTAATAAACTGTGTTTAAGTCCAGCATTTGGGTCCTCCTCTTTCCACCTTCCCTTCCCCGACCACAACACTGACAGAACGAAAATTAAAGCACATGTTTTCTCCACGAATGAGGTGAGGTTACCACAGCATGCCATCCAGTGACCCAGTGACCCAGTGGATCTCCTTCTCCTGAACAGTGAAAACAAACTGCTACCACTGTCATGCAAATGAAACCTTCTCTAGTTTTTAAAGACAAATTATTCAAAGTTCACAAAATTTGGATTTTTTTCTAAACTTTTGAGACTCTGAATTGTTTGTTTTTGCCTTTAAAAAGACATTTTAAGACGTTTTCTTCTCTTTTTACACCGAAGCCAATATTCATAGTAAAAAAAAAAAGCATTCTAAGTCAGGAGAGAGCTTAGACAAGATGGAGGCTGTCAGCATCCCCTCTCCTACCACCAGAGGGAGCCCTGGATGTTCCTCATCACCTGATTAGGGACACCTGAGAATGATTCCTGATTCCACACATCTGTGAACCCTGCCGTCTATATAAGGACAATCACCCGGACTTCCCCCCTGTCGGGTCATACCATCCCCTCCCGTCAGGTCTTTCTGGTTGCCTGACTAAGAACACATTCTGACGACAATCTTTTGCCACTGAAACTTTGTTTTTTTTCCCCACTGTATTAATGAACTGCCAAATTCAAATAAACCATGTTTTCTGTTTGTAAATGGGTCTTCCTCTTCCCACCTGCACACTGCTTCATCACAGAGACAAACCAAGAAGAGTTTCATGGATCAGGATCATCCAATGAGGAACCCATCACACAGAACAACCTCAGTTAAAAACTCAGAAAGAAAAAGAGCCGAAGCTTTCAGAACGCTGTTACATGATGATAGAATCTCAGTAAAAAAAATGCTCCCAGTTGTTTTTTTAAGAGGAAAAAAATGCCTGCTCTGTCTCTTTACTCGGTAGCACTATCTCTTGGTGATCAAGTGGAACTGCAGTTTAGTTATGTAACAACCAGTGATTCATCTGATCACAACACCTCTAGACCCGAAACACCATCTTTAAAACATGAACTATGTTCTACTGGATGATTTAATCTGTAATCCTGGTCCCATCTGTCATTCCCAGGATAGGATCTCCAGTACACCACTGGAGGTTTCCACTGGGGGGCTCTATCAGGTTTATCAAGTTTTTTCCTCCATCTGGGTTTTAAAGGCCTGGTTCCTCTGCTAAAACTTTCCTGGTACGTTCCTAGAGCCGTGAAAAAATTCCTCACCGCTGCTCTTTTATCACTGGTTAACATTCGTTGGCTCCGGTTAAAGCAACGTTGCCACCGCTGATGTTAACCGAGGGGCCCTCCAACCGCTCCCAAAGTTTTGAGCTGCACAGAATATTGCCAGCGGTGAGGAGAGGTCAACTATCAGCCCTGACACCACAAGATTGAAGGTCACGAACGCAAGTTGGTGGACACTAGGGTCCGGCAGGCCAACACTGGACAGCAGCTGCTTCACCAGTGTGACACTGGCTGTAACTAAACCTTGTACAAACTTTGAAGAAGTGGTCGTGAGCGTTTTACGAGCGAACACGACGTTACTGAAACGGTCTCGGACATGGAAGCAAAGCGGAGGCCCCGAATCTCGAAGTTTGAAACCGTGTCTGGTTGTGCTCCCAGTTCTACTCAGTATGTCACTTCCTGGATGTAAAGATAATTAATATGATAAGCTGGTAATCAATTGGAGCGCCTCCTCTGACTGATCTACTCCTTGTGAACAGCTAGTTTTCTTTTCCTCACCTGCTTCTTCTTCTTCCTCCATTTCCCTTCAGGGGGCACCACATCAAGTCAGGTTCTTCCTCTAACCCTATCTCCTGCATCCTCTTCAGTCACACCAACTATCTTCATGTCTTCCTTCACTGTATCCATGAACCTCCTCTTTGGTCTTCCTCTAGTCCTCTTTCCTGGTGGTTCCAAACCCAGCATCCTTCTTCTGATGTACTCTCTCTCTCTCCTCTGCACATGTCCAAACCATCTCAGTCTGACCTCTCTGACTTTAAAATCTCTAACATGTGCTGTTCCTCTGATCCTGTCCATCCTGGTCACTCCCAGAGAGATCCTCAGCATCTTCATCTCTGATACAAACATCTCTGTTTCCTGTCTTTGAATCAGTGACACTGTCTCTAGACCAATCAGCATGGCCGCTCTCACCACACTGTCTCTAGACCAGCGGTCGGCAACCCGCGGCTCCGGAGCCGCATGCGGCTCTTTCATCCTTATAATGCGGCTCTTGGCCCATCTAAAAAAAATTACTAAAAAAATTTTTTAGTAATTTATTTTCCCAAGCCGCTTGGGAAAATAAATTACTAAAAAAAATTTTTTTTGTATTTAATTGAAGTGTGTTTTATTTGTGTTAGTTTTTATATTATTTTAGTTCTAAATTTGAAGATTATTGTGATCTTGAAATATTAAAATATTAATTAAATTATTTGATATTATTTTTTCGTCGCTCAAAATAGACGTCACACTGCGGAAGCTGGTATACCCGCTGAAACGCCGTCTATTTTGAGCGACTTTCAATCCCGGCAAAACCAATGGAGAAATGTAAGAAAAGAAAAATATCTCAAGAAAATAGAACATTCAATGATGCCTGGGCAGATTCATTTGCATTTACCTCGGGCGAGACTGGCCTACCAGTATGCCTAATTTGTGGAGAAAAACTGGCTAACAATAAACGGTCAAATGTCGCAAGACATTTTAACAATACACACAGAGCCTTTGCTGAAAAATATCCAGAGGGAGAAGAGAGGAAAAAAGCTGTTTCGGAACTTATGCAGAAGGATGACAGGACGAAAAATCAATTCAAGAAGTGGGTGAAGTCTGCAAATACAACTACATATGCAAGCTTTGTGGCCGCTCAGGAAATAGGCAGGCATGGGAAACCGTTCACAGATGGAGAATATATGAAAGAATCATTCCTTAAGATTTCAGAACACTTATTTGCGGACTTTAAAAACAAAGACGAAATTGTGCAGAAAATCAGAGAGATGCCTCTCTCTGCGAAAACTGTCAAAGACAGAACCATAAAAATGGCAGAAAATATCACAAAACAGCAAATCAAAGACATCAATTCAGCAGCAGCATACTCAATCGCCTGTGATGAGTCCAAAGACAAAACGGACATTGAACAAATAGCGCTGTTCTTCCGATATGTGAATTCTGCTGGACCACAGGAAGAAATGGTTGAGCTGATACCACTAAAATGCCAGACACGGGGGGAGGACATCTGTGAGGCTGTGCTTGATTGTTTACGAGCCAAAGAAATAAAAACAACCCACCTCGTGTCGGTGGCTACCGATGGGGCACCGAGTATGACTGGAGCGCACAGGGGCTTTGTGGCTTTGCTGCAGAAATCACTGGATAGAAAGCTGCTGACTTTTCATTGCATCCTGCACCAAGAGGCATTGTGCGCGCAAAGTTTTCCTCCAGAATGCACAGAGGTCATGAATGTTGTTATTCAGATTGTCAATGAAATAATGGCAAAAGGTTTAAATCACCGCCAGTTCCGTTCATTACTGGATGAGGTGGAGAGCGCATACTCTGATCTCCTGCTGCATAACAGAGTCCGGTGGCTGTCCAGAGGAGAGGTGCTTCAACGTTTTGCTGCATGTCTGGGAGAGGTGAAAACTTTCATGAGCAGCAAAGGGCTCACCTTTCCTGAGCTGGAACAGCCAGAGTGGCTGGAAAAACTCCACTTCATGGTGGACATGACAGCGAAACTAAACACGCTGAACACAACGCTTCAGGGGAGAGGAGGCACAGCGCTGCACATGCTGGAGGAGGTGTTGGCGTTTGAGCGCAAACTGACAGTTTTAGCCAGAGATTTACAGAGAGGCACACTGTCTCACTTCCCCTCTTTAAGGGAGTTCAAACAAGCTCACGGAGTGATCAATTCAGAGTATTTGCAGTCTACAATCACCACAATGCAAGCGTCGTTTGGTAAACGATTCCGTGAGTTCAGAGAGGAAAAAACCACATTGTCCTTCCCCGTCACTCTCCTGACCATTGATCCATCCCTGCTAAACGTGACTGCATTTGCAGGTGTAAGTCAACCTGCTCTGGAGCTGGAGCTGGCTGACATAGCTGACAAAGACATTTGGGTGTCCAAATTCAAACGCTTGACAGAGGACCTTGAAGATGTTGCCCGTCAGAAGGCCACTCTTGCTCAGAATCACAAATGGAGTGATATTGAGAACCTCCCGAGACCGGACAAACTCATATTTGAAACATGGAATGCCATCCCGACACCTACACGAACATGAAGAAATATGCCTTTGGAGTCCTGTCGATCTTCGGATCCACATATGTATGTGAGCAGCTATTCTCCACCATGAACTGCATTAAAAACAAACACCGCTTACGGCTCACAGATGACAGCTTACAGTCCTGCGTAAAGATTAAAGTGACTTCGTACAGCCCCGATTTGCAGAAGCTGTGCGCAGAGGTTCAGGAGCAGAAGTCCCATTAACCAGGTAAAATAAATATTTATGCAGATATTTTGCAAATATTTAATTTTCATTGTTTAGTGACACAGTGCTTTTTCCCCCAATTTATTTTATATATTCAAGTCAAGGCTCCGCTGCATACTTTGAAAGCCCAAGGGCCTTGGGCCAAGGCGATATAAGGATGACGGCTCACGGATTTTTCCCTTTTGTTTGCTGCATGCACAATTTAAATTCAGCTTTTTAATTTATTTGAAAGAGACATTCATTGTTATTATTTTTCAAGAATTCAAAATGTTCAAAATGTGTTCATTAAATGAATAAAATATAATTTTCTCTGTAGCGCGTGGATTTCATAAGAAAACATGCTGCGGTAAAGTAGTAGAAGTTTTTTTTTTTTTTTTCATTTTAGATGTGCGGCTCCCAGTGTTTTCTTTTCCGTGGAAACCGGGTTCAAATGGCTCTTTCGGTGTAAAAGGTTGCCGACCGCTGCTCTAGACCAATCAGCATGGCCGCTCTCACCACACTGTCTCTAGACCAATCAGCATGGCCGCTCTCACCACACTGTCTCTAGACCAATCAGCATGGCCGCTCTCACCACACTGTCTCTAGACCAATCAGCATGGCCGCTCTCACCACACTGTCTCTAGACCAATCAGCATGGCCGCTCTCACCACACTGTCTCTAGACCAATCAGCATGGCCGCTCTCACCACACTGTCTCTAGACCAATCAGCATGGCCGCTCTCACAACACTGTCTCTAGACCAATCAGCATGGCCGCTCTCACCACGCTGTCTCTAGACCAATCAGCATGGCCGCTCTCACCACACTGTCTCTAGACCAATCAGCATGGCCGCTCTCACCACACTGTCTCTAGACCAATCAGCATGGCCCCTCTCACCTCGGTTTCCTCACTTGCTATATTTCTTTTTTGTTTTCGTCTCATTTAATTTGTCAATCATGTGAATCACCATGGTTACCGCCTCCTGTTGTCTTTAGTTTCTAGGTGACGTCACCACGGCGTCACAATAGCGGTCACCTCATGAGTCTTTTGGGCTCATTTAAATATCATTACATATGCATCACTTCATTTGCATAATCCATGTGTTTATTTTGACAGTATACACATCACAGACACACATTTTAATGGGAGCAGTGTTGTTTTCCCAACAAAGCCAATATATGTAGAGTGCGCCATATGGGCCGCATGTGGCCCGCGGGCCGTAGTTTGCCCATGCCTGGCCTTGTAGGTGTTCTGAAGGTCTTTTGGAGAGGATTAATAAAGTATCTTTCTCGTAGTGCTGAGCAGAAAATGTTGCCAAGACAACGATACACACAGTTCTTTTTAAATGAGTTCTCTGGGTGTGTCCTCAGCCTTCACCAGCAGCTTGTGTTCTCTTTAAACTGTGCACGCTGGTGTCCCTGCCTTCACCCATCTGGCAAGCTGAGATTGATCACACGTCACAGACCGCCTGAATCAAGGACTTCATCTAATGGGGTTCAGCTCTTTACAGGTCAGTCCAGGCTTCCTGATGCTTCATTTCCACCATGTTATTGACCCCCTTCTGTTCACACCTCCTCTGGATTAGAGACCTCCTCTCTTTTCTCTGTTTTCCATAGCAGGGTGGTCCTGACCCAAGTGGAGGAGTTTAAGTGCAGTATCTCTAGGCCTTGTTCACGAGTGGAGGAGGGATGGAGCGGGAGATTGACAAACGGATCAGTGCGGCGTCAGCAATAACTAGGACGCTGCATCGGTCCGCCGTGGTAAAGAGAGAGCTGAGCCGAAAAACAAAGCTCTCCATTTACAAGCGGATCTACGTTCCTACCCTCACCATGGTAACCAGGATCTACGTTCCTACCCTTACCATGGTAACCAGGATCTACGTTCCTACCCTCACCATGGTAACCAGGATCTACGTTCCTACCCTCACCATGGTAACCAGGATCTACGTTCCTACCCTCACCATGGTAACCAGGATCTACGTTCCTACCCTCACCATGGTAACCAGCTGTGGGTGGTGACCGAAAGAATGAGATCGCAGGTACAAGCGGCCGAAATGAGCTTCCTCCGCAGGGTGGCTTGGCTCTCACTCAGAGATCGGGTGAAGAGCTCTGCCATCCGGGAGGAGCTCGGTGTCGAGCCGCTCCTCCTCCAGTTCGAGAGGAGCCAGATGGATTGGTTCGGGTATCTGGTCAGGATGCGTCCCGGGTGCCTCGCGGGCGAGGTGTTTTGGGCTCGTCCAACCAGGAGGAGACCAAGGGGCAGACCCCGGACCCGCTGGAGCCGCTGGAGAGACCATGTCTCTCCAGCTGGCTGGGGAACGACTTGGGATCCTTCCAGGTGAGCTGGAGGATGCAGCCGGGGTGAGAGAAGCCTGGGCTTCCTGTTTGAGGCTGTTGCCCCCGCGACCCGACCCCGGAACAAGCGGAAGATGACGGAACAGAACGGTGTATCACCAGCTGGAGTAAACCTCACTGAGTCCTACCGAAGCACCATGACGTCCTGCTTGTGCTGCTGATGGAGAGCTTTAACATGCTGCTTCATCCAGACACAGTGATGCTGCTGAGGTAGAGTGACGGAACCAAACACACTGCTTTAACATTTAAATGACGGCCTTTTAAGTTTAAAACCGAAGATACAAACACAACATAACGCTGATGTTTCACCAGGAAGTTTTTTTATGTGAAACCCCCGCTTTATTTATTTTTATTTTTTTTTGGAGGTCACTCTGAAAACCAATGCCAGCCAACCTGATAAGAGCGAGGTCGTCTGTCCGAGATAAACACACTCAGGCATGTTCATGGTCTCTTCAAGGTCTGTAACTTAGTCACACAGACTACAGCCAGAATCCATCAGACCCTCATCAGCTCCAGATCGGCTCCTCATCTGCTCCTCGTTGGTTCCCGTTTGGCTCTTTTTTGGCTCCTTATCTTTTTGTTTTCGGTTGATTCTTGGCTCATAAAGACATCCTATCTTCTTTAAATCGGCTCCTCATTCTGCTCTTTTTTTAAATCCTCATCAGGTATTTAATCAGCTCATTATTGACTCTTCATTGGCTCTTTAATATCAGTTTATTGGCTCCTTACAGACTCTTTTCTGGCTCCTCGTTTGATTCTAATCGGCTCTTTATTTACTCTTCATCAGCTCCTCCGGCTCTAACATGGTGACCAGCCTCCTCTCCTTCATCTCTGCATCCCTCCTCCTTTTCCTCTCCATCGTGCTCCTCTTGTTTTGGAAGTTTTGTCTGAGTTCTAACGGGCCGCATCAGAGGACCATCCCGTGTTTACCTCGGGTCCCCTTCTTGGGGAGTCTCCCCTGGCTGGGGGGAGGTCTCGCTCCTCACCTCCTCTTCACACAGCTGTCTGCCAGGTGAGAACAGGAGGGAGACGATGTCCCTCCAGCTGGAATCTGACTCCATCGTGGTGTTCGGCAGGTTCGGACCTCTGTTTGCGTTTTACCTCGGCCCGCATTACACGGTGGTGGTGAACGATCACCGGCACGCCAGGGAGGTCCTGCTGCAGAGAGGGAGGGACTTCGCTGGACGGCCAAGCATGGTGAGAAGCTTCATCCCCATTCACAGAGACCACCACCAGTAAAGTTGCTTTAAAGATGGGTTTCACACTCCACACACACACACGCCATGGAGGGTTTTTCTAGTTTGTTTGTGTACGTTTGAATCGTTCTACGGTTGTTCTTGGCCATGGATTGTGTTCTTCACCACACCCACATTTTTTTTTTTTTAACCTGTCCTGTCCGGCGTTGTGATAAGCAGAATGATGATCTGTATCAAGTATTGCTGGACAGTTTTGTTCTACCAGGATCAGCACCATGTGCCGACCCTGACAAGCTTTATTTGTTTATTTTAAATGCTTTACAATCAAAACATATGTGCTTTTTGTGCTTCTGGACCTGACAGGAATTACTAAGGAGAGGGGCGGTGGTAGGTGGGGTGAAAAAGAGGAGGGATAGGGTACAGAAGAAGAAGAAGAAAGGGGGAGAAAGTAAAAAGAAAATCTGAAGTTGTAGTATTCAGCATCACAACCAACCTGCTGGATTATCTGAGGGAAAAAAAAAAGTACAAACAAGAGTTTAAACCAGTGATAAAACTGACACATACAACAAAACCTTCTATAGCAAATGATGTACAACACAAACACATGTTACTAGAGTTATAATAATATTGGTTGAAAGCAAGGAACATAGCGGACAGTAAACAGAGTGATATAGTGTGCGAGTGTGAGTGAAAGTACATGCATGCTGCCGATGTGAACCATGTGCTTATTAGGACCAACGGATTGTCACCAGACCCAAAGGATTGGAACGAGGGAGGCAGAGACACACGCTACCCGGGCCCACGCCCATCCAGATCCCGGGACCCCGAGGCCGGGCCAAGGAGCGCCCACCCACCCAGCCAGACGCATAAGAATAACCCAGCCCTTCCCGATGCCAGGACCCACAGGCTACGGGGCAGACGCGGCAACTCTCCCATGCTGCTCACCCTCGTGCAC
Organism: Neostethus bicornis; assembly: GCA_902685375.1. Classification (NCBI taxonomy): domain Eukaryota; kingdom Metazoa; phylum Chordata; class Actinopteri; order Atheriniformes; family Phallostethidae; genus Neostethus; species Neostethus bicornis. The sequence continues at coordinate 1,141,457 of CACRXE010000025.1, forward strand.
CTCTTAACCCCAACTGGTGACGAGGGGCCCCGGCAGGGCCTGGCGAGTCGGCCCCCAGGCCCGTCTCCCAAAAAAAACAAAAAACACACAACTGTATCTCTGGGTGTCTCCCGCCCCCCGGCAGCGGGCCACACCCACATTTTGATATAGGTAGACATGATTTAGTGCAGGTGCTCTGCTCATGCTCAGTCACTCATCTGAACAGATTTATCTCAGAGTATGAAAGCATATGTGCTAGCTTTGCTGACCTGACGCTTCAAACTATTTTTTTTTTAACTTCAGACAACATTTACGCTGTGTCATGCGTGCGCACAGGAGGCGGGGCTAAGCAGGAAATGAGAGGAGGGGGGACTGAGAGTTCGAACACAAAAACAAAACTGAACAAAAGTAATTCAACGCTTTTTAAAGGCGACAATTACATTTCTAAGCTTTAAAAATCTTTGTTTTATTTTCTATTTAACTAAACTACATCAATTAAAGTATTTTTATCAGCTTTAAAATACATTAAAAAATATGTTTACACGTTTCTGTAAAGTCACAAACATGAACCTTCTTTCTTTTATTGTGTAAAATAAACATGTTTTAATCCCAGCAGAGATAAAGGAAGTGTTAATCTTTCAGGTCACCACTGACCTCCTGACCAGAGGAGGTAAAGACATCGCCTTCTCTGACTTTTCACCTCTCTGGAAGTCCCACCGCCGCCTCGTCCACAACTCCTTCACCCTGTTTGGAGAAGGAACCAGCCGTCTACAGGACATCGGTAAATTTCTTACCTTCATAAAAACATTATTTTATGTATTAGTTAAGCTCCCCGCCAAAATTAAAGCTGGTAAAACATCTCGTCTTCAAACATGTTCCTCATCTGAGATCTTAGAGTTATAGATTGTTTTAAACTTCTTGTTTTTTATTTAAAATATCAGGGGCTCATTTTTTCTTCTTCTTCCATCATTCTCCTTCAGGGGGCGCCACAGCAAGTCAGTCTTCCACCTAACCCTATCTGCTGCATCCTCTTCAGTCACACCAACTATCTTCATGTCTTCCTTCACTGTATCCATGAACCTCCTCTTTGGTCTTCCTCTAGTCCTCTTTCCTGGTGGTTCCAAACCCAGCATCCTTCTTCTGATGTACTCTCTCTCTCTCCTCTGCACATGTCCAAACCATCTCAGTCTGACCTCTCTGACTTTAAAACCTCTAACATGTGCTGTTCCTCTGATCCTGTCCATCCTGGTCACTCCCAGAGAGATCCTCAGCATCTTCATCTCTGATACAAACATCTCTGTTTCCTGTCTTTTCCTCAGTGACACTGTCTCTAGACCAATCAGCATGGCCGCTCTCACCACACTGTCTCTAGACCAATCAGCATGGCCGCTCTCACCACACTGTCTCTAGACCAATCAGCATGGCCGCTCTCACCAAACTGTCTCTAGACCAATCAGCATGGCTGCTCTCACCAAACTGTCTCTAGACCAATCAGCATGGCCGCTCTCACCACGCTGTCTCTAGACCAATCAGCATGGCCGCTCTCACCACGCTGTCTCTAGACCAATCAGCATGGCCGCTCTCACCACGCTGTCTCTAGACCAATCAGCATGGCCGCTCTCACCACGCTGTCTCTAGACCAATCAGCATGGCCGCTCTCACCACACTGTCTCTAGACCAATCAGCATGGCCGCTCTCACCACATTGTCTCTAGACTTTGAAGGGGCTCATTTTTTCTGATGGTTTTAATAAAACTCCATGTATTCATCCATTAGGACCCATACCACTGTGCGGTCTTGCTCTCCAACAATAATTTTTTAATGTTTTGGTCTAAACCTGCTTTAATTTCACTGATTGATCAGATTTGCAGGTTGTGTTCATGTTGGAGCTCTTCCTCCGCAGTTCTATTGGCTGTTGACGGACTCTGCATGGAGCTGCTTTCCAATGGAAACCAGGCCTTTGACCCTGCCCCTGCCGTGACCCGGGCTGTTACCAATGTGGTCTGCACGCTGGTTTTCAGCAGTACATATTGCCATGGAGACAGCGAACTGCAGGAAGTGATAGAATACAACAACGGCATCGTGGAGACGATCGCACGCGGAGGGCTGGTCGACATCTATCCCTGGCTGAAGGTACGAGGACACTGTCTGGGCTCACGAGGGGTACAGTCTTAAAATATGTAGGTATCTAAACTCCCGTTACAATGTGTCATGAGTTGGTGAATAGATGGCTGTACTGGTTCCATGGAGGTCAGGTAGTTCTGTCATGAGGTGTGAAGGTGGAGATGTTCGTTTACTGAAGTTAAAGAGGGGTCAGGGAGGAGGGGTACGCATGTACAGTCTGGAAGACGATGTGGAGGGATACAGATGACCCATGTTAATGGAAGTGCAGCCTGTCGTCCAGCTTCAGACTTTTTATCTTGCCATGTAATTTGATAACATTCTTTTTTGGGTTTGATTGTATTTATTTAATCTAGTTACATTTATTTTGTTAAACTTTTTGTGTCTGGTCCTGACCATTCTGAGACTAAAAACCGCCTCCTTTCAGGATTACCCCAACTCATCTCTGAGCAAACTGAAGCAGTGCATCACCGTTAGAGACCGACTGCTCAGCCGCAAACTGGAGGAGCATAAGGTGACTGGAAACACAGCAACAGCGCTCCCTACGGTCTTCCTCTAGTCCTCTTTCCTGGTGGTGCCAAACCCAGCATCCTTCTTCTGATGTACTCTCTCTCTCTCCTCTGCACATGTCCAAACCATCTCAGTCTGACCTCTCTGACTTTAAAACCTCTAACATGTGCTGTTCCTCTGATCCTGTCCATCCTGGTCACTCCCAGAGAGATCCTCAGCATCTTCATCTCTGATACAAACATCTATGTTTCCTGTCTTTTCTTCAGTGCCACTGTCTCTAGACCAATCAGCATGGCCGCTCTCACCACACTGTCTCTAGACCAATCAGCATGGCCGCTCTCACCACACTGTCTCTAGACCAATCAGCATGGCCCGCTCTCACCACACTGTCTCTAGACCAATCAGCATGGCCCGCTCTCACCACACTGTCTCTAGACCAATCAGCATGGCCACTCTCACCACACTGTCTCTAGACCAATCAGCATGGCCGCTCTCACCACACTGTCTATAGACCAATCAGCATGGCCGCTCTCACCACACTGTCTCTAGACCAATCAGCATGGCCCGCTCTCACCACACTGTCTCTAGACCAATCAGCATGGCCACTCTCACCACACAGTCTATAGACCAATCAGCATGGCCGCTCTCACCACACTGTCTCTAGACCAATCAGCATGGCCGCTCTCACCACACTGTCTATAGACCAATCAGCATGGCCGCTCTCACCACGGTTTTGTACACTTTTCTTTTCATTTTATCTGAAACTCTTCTATCACACATCACACCTGATACTTTTCTCCACCCGTTCCAGCCTGCCTGCACACGCTTCTTCACCTCTTTTCCACACTCTCCATTGCTCTGGACTGTTGATCCTAGATACTTAAAATCTTCCACCTTCTTTATCTCTTCTCCCTGTAACCTCACTTTTCCATTTAGATCCCTCTCATTCACACACATGTACTCTGTTTTACTCTGACTAATCTTCATTCCTCTTGACACACCTCCTCTAAACAATACTTCCCTTAGAGGATCGTTCCTGTATGTGTGATCATCCGTTGCCCAACGAGCTACTTCTCATTTCTGAAACCATCATAATAAAATCCTGAATGACCTCTGAAATGTCTGTGAAATCAAATCAAAGGAAAACATCAGTGAAACTCACGAGGAGATCAGACTGAGTCCTTTATTTCAGCGACGGGGGGCTCTTAGTCTCATCTGCGTTAATGGTTCAGGAACTGGGGTTCACCACCACAGAGTCTGAGGGCCGCATATATAATGCATGCTCACACTCAAATCTGTACGTACGCCAATCTCTAAGCAAAACAACTGGTCTACAGAGGTAGAAGAGAGTGTGGACGTCAGAGAAAATCTAAGCAAAGTCAGAAGCCTTTAAACGATAAGACGTAAAGGAAAGAGGAGACATGTGGACAGAATCTGAAGAGAACTGAGGACAGTGAAATGAAGCATTTGAAACAATGAGGAAACAATTAGAAAGAACACATAGAGCCTGTCAGTGTAGGAGTATACAAAAGAAAAATGGAGCACAACATGGAAAAGATCGCTAATGAAGATATACCATAATTATTCCGATCAGGAATTAGGGGTTCCAGATGAAACATAAAAGAAAAACATCCAGTTGGGATGGACTTCCAGCCTCCAGTGACTGACATGGATTTCTGATCCACAGCTAATTTTTCTTTTTGTCAACCTGAACATTTTTTTTTCTAATTGACCAAAAGTTGAAAGAATGAGATCGCGGGTACAAGCGGCCGAAATGAGCTTCCTCCGCAGGGTGGCTGGGCTCTCACTCAGAGATCGGGTGAGGAGCTCTGCCATCCGGAAGGAGCTCGGTGTCGTGCCGCTCCTCCTCCAGATCGAGAGGAGCCAGATGGAGTGGTTTGGGCATCTGGTCAGGATGTCCCCCGAGCGCCTTGCGGGCGAGGTGTTTTGGGCACGTTCCACCGGGAGGAGACCAAGGGGCAGACCCCGGACCTGCTGGAGAGACTATGTCTCACAGCTGGCCGGGGAACGACTTGGGATCCTTCCAGGTGAGCTGGAGGATGCAGCCGGGGAGAGAGAGGCCTGGGCTTCCCGTTTGAGGCTGTTGCCTCCGTGACCTGACCCCGGAACAAGCGGAAGATGACGGACGGATGAACTAAAAGTTGCCCGCTCTCTTTTTCTTGTGGGAGACGACACCACCGCTGCACAGCAGCGACCCCTCACCATTATCAGGTGGTGTTATCAGGTACCACCAGCTCATTAGAATATCATGACATCAGGTCGTTTACATGAACCATGCATTGGGAACTAGAGGTGTGGTCGGGGAGGGGGGGTGGCGGCAGAGGGTGGATTACACCTGTGATTTGTTGCAGGTGTGATTTATGAGGAGGGTTACTTGGGTTTTAAGAAATCTCAAGTTTGCGTGACGTAAGCGCTGCCGATGATCTGAGGCGCTCAGCCTGAGATCTATGCTGTTCTTAGTGACATGAAGTGGTGTGCAGGTGGAAGGAGGAGGACCCAGTTCAGGAATCAATCTCAGGTGTCCCTAGTCAGGGTGATGAGGAACATCCAGGGCTCCCTCTGGCGACCCCTCTCCCCTCTCTGATCTTCACCCCGTCAGTGACCTTTAGGTTTGAAGATGCTTTACAGACTTCCATCATTACTGCGACACCTGGTGGAAATAAATATGCTGACATTAAAGAAAGGTCTAGAAACAGTCAATTTTGGAATAGTTACTATTTAAACACGTTAAAAGACGCTGGCCCCGGGCGGCTGCCTCCTGCCCCCGGGCGGCTGCCTCCTGCCCCCGGGCGGCTGCCTCCTGCCCCCGGGCGGCTGCCTCCTGCCCCCGGGCGGCTGCCTCCTGCCCCCGGGCGGCTGCCTCCTGCCCCCGGGCGGCTGCCTCCTGCCCCCGGGCGGCTGCCTGCTGCCCCTGGCGGCTGCCTGCTGCAGTGTCTCCTATTTTTTTGGCGTCCGGTCGTCTATTTTCGCAGTTTTTCCACTTGGTTTCTGTTCGTCTTTCGCCTGTGTTTTGTTTTGCCTCTGTTTTCTGGAGATGTGACTTTGTGCGCTCTTCGGACGTCGTTTCCGGCTGCACTGTTTTGCTTCGGACAGCCATTTTTAGCCTAGCCGTTTTTTGGTTTTGTTTTTTTTTTCAATGGCTGGCTTCCCCGTTAGTTTGTTGGTCATGGAGTCGTTTCTCTTTGTTAGCGTGGACTCAACCAGCAGCTAGCTCTCAGAACCAGATCCACCGTGGCAGGAGGAGTCGGTTTAGTCCTGACAGAACTGAGAAGGAGACGATCAGAAAGGAGGAGCTTTGAGCCCAGTGACCCTGCGGTTGTCATGGGTAACATCCGGACACTCGCTGGCAAGATGGAGGAACTGGTGACGCTCGTTCTGACCCAACAGGAATGTGGAGGGGCCACTTTGGTGGGCTTCATTGAAGCCTGACTTCGTGGACTCATTATGGTCTGTTTTTTTAACCGTTCAGATGCCAGCTTTTACACCGTGTAAGCGGACCTGGAAGGCATCGAGGTGTTAGCACTGCAGCATCAAATTTACCTTCAGGGATTAATAAAGTATTTTCAATTCAATGAAGAATGTTTGGGCTCTTTACGGCCGGGTCTTTGGGTCCTGCCAAACTTTGTGGTTTTCTGTAACTGGATCATTGAACGTCTTTCCAGGCGACTCTGAGCGAAGGAGATCCTCGTGACCTCTTGGATGCCTTGTTAAAGGGCCAGCCGGGCCAGCAGGACCAGGGGATGACCGATGACCATGTCCTGATGATTGCAGCGGAGGCTTTCGGAGCTGGAGTGGAGACCACATCCACCACCTTGCTGTGGATCCTGGCCTACCTGCTGCACCACCCTGAGGTTAGACCGCCAACAGTCTGCCGTCCCCACCAGCAGGGGGTAGATCTAATTTCTCAAACCGTTCCAGGTGCAGGAAGCCGTTCAGAAGGAGCTGGATGAAAAGATTGGCAGCGATCGGGCCGTCAGTGTGTCGGATCGGAACCAGCTGCCCTACCTGGACTGTGTCATCAACGAGGGGATGAGGATCCGTCCGGTCAGTCCAGTCCTGATTCCCCACACTGCCATGACCGCCAGCAGGTACGTCTCACATCACCTGGGGTCTCATTTAGAAAGACCTTCGTAGATCTTTTCTGATCAACGTGAAAACTTGGGACGTTCGATGAGGCAAAACAAATCTTTAGTCATTCACCAACTGGGCAAGTTCTCCAACAATGAGAAAGATCTGGAATTTTTCATCATGGATAAACATCCTCCAAATCCGAGACCATCTGAGACCATAGTCCTCGCCCGGAAAAGGGTGGAATGCCCCCTGCGGGTCAGGGACAGAGTGCTGCCCCAAGTGGAGGAGTTTAAGTATCTCGGGGTCTTGTTCACGAGTGGGGGAAGGATGGAGCAGGAGATCGACAGACGGACCGGTGCGGCATCAGCAATGACTAGGACGCTGCATCGGTCCGTCGTGGTAAAGAGAGAGCTGAGCCGAAAAGTAAAGCTCTGGATTTACAAGTCGATCTACGTTCCTACCCTCACCATGGTAACCAGGATCTACGTCCCTACCCTCACCATGGTAACCAGGATCTACGTCCCTACCCTCACCATGGTAACCAGGATCTACGTTCCTACCCTCACCATGGTAACCAGGATCTACGTTCTACCCTCACCATGGTAACCAGGATCTACGTTCCTACCCTCACCATGGTAACCAGGATCTACGTTCCTACCCTCACCATGGTAACCAGGATCTACGTTCCTACCCTCACCATGGTAACCAGGATCTACGTCCCTACCCTCACCATGGTAACCAGGATCTACGTTCCTACCCTCACCATGGTAACCAGGATCTACGTTCTACCCTCACCATGGTAACCAGGATCTACGTTCCTACCCTCACCATGGTAACCAGGATCTACGTTCTACCCTCACCATGGTAACCAGGATCTACGTTCCTACCCTCACCATGGTAACCAGGATCTATGTTCCTACCCTCACCATGGTAACCAGGATCTACGTTCCTACCCTCACCATGGTAAACAGCTGTGAGTGGTGACTGAAAGTATGAGATCGCGGGTACAAGCGGCCGAAATGAGCTTCCTCCGCAGGGTGGCTGGGCTCTCACTCACAGAAAGGGTGAGGAGCTCTGCCATCCGGGAGGAGCTCGGTGTTGAGCCTACTCCTCCTCCAGGTCGAGAGAAGCCAGATGGGGTGGTTCGGGCATCTGGTCAGGATGCCTCCCGAGCGCCTTGCGGGTGAGGTGTTTCAGGTACGTTCCACCGGGAGGAGACCAAGGGGCAGACCCTGGACCCGCTGGAGAGACTATGTCTCACAGCTGGCTGGGGAACGACTTGGGATCCTTCCGGGTGAGCTGGAGGATGCAGCTGGGGTGAGAGAGGCCTGGGCTTCCCGTTTGAGGCTGTTGCCCCCGCGACCCGACTCCGGAACAAGCGGGAGATGACGGAACGGAACGGGGCAAAAGCGATGCATGCCTTCCATGCAGTGTGAAGGTCCACGTCTTCTGCCGTCTTCATAGATCGTTTAGTTATTAGTATAACGAGTCCACGTTCAGTCGGATTTCAGTTTAATTCTATTATCTACATTCCATTTTTCTAAACGAAGCCCCTTTTCCTTAACCCTCCTCATTAGAAAATATCCTTTGACTGTTCTAAAATTCTTCTCCTGTAGTATTGGGGGTCATGCCGTGGAGAAAGGGACTCGGGTTTTGGTCAACATGTGGTCGATCCATCACGACCCCGCCCACTGGGACAAACCTGACCTCTTCAATCCAGGTAATCAGAAAAATAAGGTGTGACTTCCCAATCCTCCTCTAACTTCCTCCTTTCTCAGATCGTTTCCGTGACGACCAAGGCCAGCGAGTCCTGCCCTCTTGCTTCCTGCCATTTGGGGCAGGGCCTCGTGTCTGCGTGGGCGAATCATTGGCCAGATTGGAGCTCTTCCTCTTTCTGTCTTCACTGCTTCAACGAATGAGCTTCAAGTTGCCGGACGGGGTTTCCCCACCAAACTTGCAGGGACGGTTGGGTGTGGTCTTACAACCGTTACCATATACGGTCGTAGTGACACCCAGGCCAGGATGGGAGGGCGGGGCTAAATTAAAGGATTGATAGTGTAGGCAGTACAACGTCAAACGTACGGCAGAAGGTCAAAGTCAGTCTGAAAGAAATTAGGAAGAATAATAGTGAAACATTGTATCTTGTATCAGTTTTCTTTGATGTGAATAAAACTGTTTTAACTTCCTTTGATTCACTAATGTATGTGTGTTTAACCTCCAGCCAGGGACGCATGCTGCAGGTCATGTCCTGGTATTTAAAGGAGAAGTTAGTGATCACGAAGCAGGAGGCAAACCAACAAAAAGATGTTACAGTAACACGGGGGACCCAACCGGTTGACCGCGGTCTACTGGTAGATCGCGGGCTGGTCCCAATCGACCGCGAAACGTGTTGAAAAAAAATTAAGACAAAAAAATTATGACATTTATTTTTTTGAATGACAGAAAGTCCATTCCGTCATCTTCCGTTTGTTCCAGGGTCAGGTTGTGGGGGCAACAGCATCAAACGGGCAGCCCTGCCTCTCACACCTAGGCTGCATCCTCCAGCTCACCCGGAAGGATCCCGAGTCGTTTCCCGGCCAGCTGTGAGACCTAGTTTCTCCAGCAGGTCCGGGGTCTGTCTCTTGGTCTCTTCCTGGTGGGACGTGCCTGAAACACCAAACTAGTGAGGCGCTCAGGGGGCATCCTGACCAGATGCCCGAACGACCCCATTTGGCTCCTCTCGACCTGGAGGAGGAGTGGCTCGACACCGAGCTCCTCCCGGATGGCAGAACTCCTAACCCGATCTCTGAGTGAGAGCCTAGCCACCCTGCGGAGGAAGCTTGAACCATGATCTCATTCTTTTGGTCACCACCCACAGCTGGTTACCATGGTGAGGGTAGGAACGTAGATCCTGGTGACCATGGCGAGGGTAGGAACGTAGATCCTGGTGACCATGGTGAGGGTAGAAATGTAGATCCTGGTTACCATGGTGAGGGTAGGAACGTTTTTCTTGGTTACCATGGTGAGGGTAGGAATGTAGATACTGGTTACCATGGCGAGGGTAGGAACGTAGATCCTGGTTACCATGGTGAGGGTAGGAATGTAGATCCTGGTTACCATGGTGAGGGTAGAAATGTAGATCCTGGTTACCATGGTGAGGGTAGGAACGTTTTTCTTGGTTACCATGGTGGGGGTAGGAATGTAGATACTGGTTACCATAGTGATGGTAGGAACGTAGATCCTGGTTACCATGGTGAGGGTAGGAACGTTTTTCTTGGTTACCATGGTGAGGGTAGGAACATAGATCCTGGTTACCATGGTAAGGGTAGGGTAGGAACGTAGATCCTGGTTACCATGGTGAGGGTAGGAACATAGATCCTGGTTACCATGGTAAGGGTAGGAACGTAGATCCTGGTTACCATGGTGAGGGTAGGAACATAGATCCTGGTTACTATGGTGAGGGTAGGAATGTAGATCCTGGTTACCATGGTGAGGGTAGGAACATAGATCCTGGTTACCATGGTGAGGGTAGGAACGTAGATCCTGGTTACCATGGTGAGGGTAGGAATGTAGATCCTGGTTACCATGGTGAGGGTAGGAACGTTTTTTCTTGGTTACCATGGTGAGGGTAGGAATGTAGATCCTGGTTACCATGGTGAGGGTAGGAACGTAGATCCTGGTTACCATGGTGAGGGTAGGAATGTAGATCCTGGTTACCATGGTGAGGGTAGGAACGTAGATCCTGGTTACCATGGTGAGGGTAGGAACGTAGATCCTGGTTACCATGGTGAGGGTAGGAACGTAGATCCTGGTTACCATGGTGAGGGTAGGAACGTAGATCCTGGTTACCATGGTGAGGGTAGGAACGTAGATCCTGGTTACCATGGTGAGGGTAGGAATGTAGATCCTGGTTACCATGGTGAGGGTAGGAACGTAGATCCTAGTTACCATGGTGAGGGTAGGAACGTAGATCCTTGTTACCATGGTGAGGGTAGGAACGTAGATCGACTTGTAAATCGAGAGCTTTGTTTTTCGGCTCAGCTCTCTTTTTACCACGACGGACTGACAGAAATTTAGCAGCCATTCCGCCGCTCAAAAAAGCGACTTGAAACAATCTAGCGCCTACTTGTGTCATAGAGCGCTTTCACCCACATGACTAAAACCCAGAAGTCGGCCAGGATCAGGATGAAAGTATCAAAGCAGTATTTTTTTTTTCTCTTCACCAGTCAACAGTGGGTTGTCCTTATGCGATTCTAAATAATTTATTTTCAAACAATCCCAGTTTGATGCCTGCAGTTCACCCAAAATTTCTACTCAGCTGATGATCTGAAGGCTAATAAAGGATGCATACTTCCGGGTTGATGACGTCAGGTAAACGTCATCAAAGCGAATGATGAAAAACTACCGTTGATTGGATAATCAACGGTAGTTTTTCTAAATAAATTTTCTAATTGGCTGTGGATCTGGAGGAACAACTCAGGACCAACATTAGTTTAAATCTTCTTCTTCTCCTTCCTTCATCTCCCTCCAGGGGTCGCCACATCAAGTCAGTTCCTTCCCTCTAACCCTATCTCCTGCATCCTCTTCGGTCACACCAACTATCTTCATGTCTTCCTTCACTGTATCCATGAACCTCCTCTTTGGTCTTCCTCTAGTCCTCTTTCCTGGTGGTTCCAAATCCAGCATCCTTCTTCTGATGTACTCTCTCTCTCTCCTCTGCACATGTCCAAACCATCTCAGTCTGACCTCTCTGACTTTAAAACCTCTAACATGTGCTGTTCCTCTGATCCTGTCCATCCTGGTCACTCCCAGAGAGATCCTCAGCATCTTCATCTCTGATACAAACATCTCTGTTTCCTGTCTTTTCCTCAGTGACACTGTCTCTAAACCAATCAGCATGGCTGCGCTCACCACACTGTCTCTAGACCAATCAGCACGGCCGCTCTCACCACGCTGTCTCTAGACCAATCAGCACGGCCGCTCTCACCACATTGTCTCTAGACCAATCAGCATGGCCGTTCTCACCACGCTGTCTCTAGACCAATCAGCACGGCCGCTCTCACCACGCTGTCTCTAGACCAATCAGCATGGCCGTTCTCACCACGCTGTCTCTAGACCAATCAGTATGGCCGCTCTCACCACACTGTCTCTAGACCAATCAGCATGGCCGTTCTCACCACGCTGTCTCTAGACCAATCAGCATGGCCGTTCTCACCACGCTGTCTCTAGACCAATCAGCATGGCCGCTCTCACCACACTGTCTCTAGACCAATCAGCATGGCCGCTCTCACCACGGTTTTCTACACTTTCCCTTTCATTTTAGCTGAAACTCTTCTATCACACATCACACCTGATACTTTCCTCCACCCGTTCCAGCCTGCTTGAACACACTTCCGACATTAGTTTTACTACAGGCTGTTAATATCTGTGGCGGTTTGCAATGCTGCCGTGGGATTGGTAGATCTTAAGAGGTTTGCTTTTTAAAAAGTAGATCTTGGGAAAAAAAAGGTTGGGCACCCCTGTCGTAACAAAACGAACTGGTTCCAAACTGAAAACAATATTATTGCTGCTGATCTCAGTTTAAATTTAAATCCTTCAGGTTTAAGAACTAAATACCATGAAAAAAATTCTTCCACAGAGTATTTATTACACCATGTTTATTTATCATTTATTTTACAAGGAGTTAATTATCTCATTTGAAGACGTTGTGTGATGGTGTGTGTGTGTTTGTGTTTGTGTGAACAAGAAAACTCCAAAAAGGATTTTCCCTGGAAGCAAAGGAAAGAAGGCAAAACATTGACGACCCGGTGTTCTGTGGAGATGAGAGGCTCGGTGCTTCTTCCCACGATGCAACCAAACTCTGTTCCACTCTGTACTACACCCTGACTGAATGGAATCTTCCACATTTTCCGTTCCATCATCTTCCGCTTGTTCCGGGGTCTTCCTGACACAATATTTATCTACACCTAACTCTGTGATTACTCTAACCTTGACCACTACTCTTATTTATGTCTTAAACCAAAACTATGAGCTGCAGAGAAAGAGAGGCCGGTCCAAGATGGAGGACGGAACCACAACAGATCAGTCAGTCATCTTCTCATCCGTCTGTCCCTGTCGGGGTTCCGGGGGGTGCCGGAGCCCATCCCGGCTGGTTTAAGGCGAAGGGCAGGGTACACCCCGAACAGGTTGCCAGTCTGTCGCAGGACCACAAACATATACACACACACACTCATTCCTAGGGGCAATTTGGCACCAGCAATCAACCTAGCATTCATGTCTTTGGAGGGTGGGAGGAAACCCACGTAAACACAGGGAGAACATGCAAACTCCACACAGAAAGGACAGTGTTCCAAGCCTCGTACCAACCCGGGACTCGAACCTAAAACCTTCTACGTTCCTACCCTCACCATGGTAACCAGGATCTACGTTCCTACCATCACCATGTTAACCAGGGTCTACGTTCCTACCTTCACCATGGTAACCAGGATCTACGTTCCTACCCTCACCATGGTAACCAGCTGTGGGTGGTGACTGAAAGAATGAGACCGCGGGTACAAGCGGCCGAAATGAGCTTCCTCCGCAGGGTGGCTGGGCTCTCACTCAGAGATCGGGTGAGGAGCTCTGCCATCTGGGAGGAGCTCGGTGTCGAGCCGCTCCTCCTCCAGGTCGAGAGGAGCCAGATGGGGTGGTTCGGGCATCTGGTCAGGATGCCCCCGAGCGCCTCGCGGGCGAGGTGTTTCGGGCACATCCCACCGGGAGGAGACCAAGGGGCAGACCCCGGACCCGCTGGAGAGACTATGTCTCACAGCTGGCCGGGGAACGACTTGGGATCCTTCCGGGTGAGCTGGAGGATGCAGCCGGGGAGAGAGAGGCCTGGGCTGCCTGTTTGAAGCTGTTGCCCCCGCGACCCGACCCCGGAACAAGCGGAAGATGACGGAACGGGCTGGATTTAAAGCCCATATAGAGACCCTGGGGTCCTAGTGCGCCCTCCTCTGGTTCAAACTGTAAACGTTTCCTGTTAAATAAGTTTTCATTGTTAGTTTAAATTAACAAACCTTTCAATTCACAGAAAAAACACAGAAAACCTTTTAGAGCCAACAGTTTTATTTGTTATATTTTTACACACTTTTAAAACAGGCTGGTTTATAGATCACACACACACACACACACTCACACACACTATTACTACTAATAATTAACAGGAAGGAGTTTATAATCGTCCTCTCCTGCGTCCACGCTGCTGACCTCATGCGTACAGGAAGGAAACAGACGGAGGAACTCACACGAGAACATCTTAGTAAAGAAAGTGTTAAATAGAACAACAGGAGGCGCTACAGTCTCCTCCAGTCCAAACCTGACCGGGGTCACGTCACCTTTCAACTTGTTCCTGTCTGAAAATAAAAACATCTGGACCAAAATCTCACACCAGTAAACGTTAAACCAGTCAGTTTCATTTTTTTAGACAGAAAACAGTTACTTTATTATTTTTGATGTAAAAAAAGTCCAGTTTTAACTCAAAAAAAGACGTAAAGACAAAGTTTCCAGAAGTTACGAAAATCCCAAAACAGACTGTGTTTAAGGAGTTTAAACAAGCTTCAAACGACCGTCATGAAGGTCTGTTTATTTTTTTATGAGGATTTGATTTAATTTCAAAGAAGTTCGGATCAGAATGAGAATCCTTCTCAGTCGTCTCTCTGAGTTTCAGCTGTTTCAGGACCCGGCGTTCCTTCTGAAAACCTGACATACAGACGAAACTCAGACATTTCTCCGGTCACATTCACACAGAGCGAGATCAGCTCTAACTAACTCTAAGTTAACAGTTGTCAAGTAGAAATGGCACTCGGTAACCATGGAGATATATAACCGTTTTAGTTTAGGTAAACAAAAACACCACCGACCACAACATCAACTACAACATCAACAGCCCGGAGTCACGCGGGAACTTTCAGTTCACCGTTTAAACCAATCAGAGAAGTCCAGCCACACGTCGACCAATCACAGCTCTGTATGCTCACCTCCTTCACGTCCTCTCTTTGGCAGGACTTTGTAAAGTTCAGCTCGGTTTTACGTGTCTCACATGGACAAACCAGGTAAAGAAATTCATACATGAAGTAACGCAGCATGAAGACCAGATTCTGGATTGGTCATAATGCAGCATGAAGACCAGGTTCTGGATTGGTCATACTGCAGCATGAAGACCAGGTTCTGGATTGGTCATAATGCAGCATGAAGACCAGGTTCTGGATTGGTCATACTGCAGCATGAAGACCAGGTTCTGGATTGGTCGTAATGCAGCATGAAGACCAGGTTCTGGATTGGTCGTAATGCAGCATGAAGACCAGGTTCTGGATTGGTCGTAATGCAGCATGAAGACCAGGTTCTGGATTGGTCGTAATGCAGCATGAAGACCAGGTTCTGGATTGGTCGTAACGCAGCATGAAGACCAGGTTCTGGATTGGTCATACTGCAGCATGAAGACCAGGTTCTGGATTGGTCATACTGCAGCATGAAGACCAGGTTCTGGATTGGTCGTAATGCAGCATGAAGACCAGGTTCTGGATTGGTCATAATGCAGCATGAAGACCAGGTTCTGGATTGGTCATAATGCAGCATGAAGACCAGGTTCTGGATTGGTCGTAATGCAGCATGAAGACCAGGTTCTGGATTGGTCGGCCAGATTTAATGTCTTCATGTTTGAAAACGGCGGCCATCTTTCCTACAACCCAGTGTGGGTCATAGTGTGTCTGGCAGCTGGAGGGTTCGACCGGCAGCAAACGATATGCACACCGTGGAACACTGACTGATCTGGACCTCATTTATTAAGTATGTGGACCGTCGCAAAATCAGGAGCAAACGAACGCAGATGAAACGTGGGTAAAAGAAGAGATTTGTGGGCAAAAGTTAAAGTGAAATAAAGTATTTAAAGCAGTGAGAAAATAATTACAAAAAACACAGAACCTGTCGGACAAAAATGAACCTTTGATGGAACGGATGGTTAATTA
Source organism: Neostethus bicornis (assembly GCA_902685375.1). NCBI lineage: Eukaryota > Metazoa > Chordata > Actinopteri > Atheriniformes > Phallostethidae > Neostethus > Neostethus bicornis. The sequence continues at coordinate 1,157,139 of CACRXE010000025.1, forward strand.
GAAACACACACAAGTCACCACATCTGGAACCTGTCCAACACACACCTGTGTTTAAGGAATATTTCTCTGTATTATTCATAATAATATCATTAAAAAAATCAAGTTAGAAATGACTTGGACCGCTTCTAGGTGTCACGAGTCCTGGCGTCCATTTTTTCTCTTTAATATTACTATGTCAGAAATTTTGGTGGTTTTTTTTCTTTTTTTAATCCCAGAGTTGTCATGGTTACCGTCTTCCATTCTCTTTTTCTTGTGGGCTACACGATGGTGACACCTCGTCATTGTTTATCAGTATTTTCAGGAGCCAGCGGCTCGTTAGAGAACCATCATCTCATCGTTATGTGGACTTCTAGAGGTGTCGACGGGGCGGGATGGAGATCAGGTTGGTTTACACCTGAGATGGTGATTTATGACGCTTACGTTCCGTGAAGGGATACAAGTGACCGAACTAAGCTTCCTCTACAGGGTGGCTGGGCTCTCACTCAGATAGAGGAAGGAGCTCTGAGTGGAGCTGTTGCTCCTGTCGGTCGAGAGAAGCCAGATGTTGGATTTGGGCTTCTGGTTAGGATCCCTCCCTCACTGGTGAGGTGTTCCGTCTCACCAGGAGGAGACCCAGAGGCAGACCCTGGATCAGTTGGAGAGACTGGACAGAGAACGCCTCGAGCTGCAGGATGCAGCCGAGGTGAGGGAAGTCTGGGTTTCATGTCCGAGGCTGTTGCCCCCTCAACCCGGAAAACAACCGAACAGAACGTTACGTAAGGACTTGGAGTGGTTTGGATGAATCTTAACTTTGCCTGTTTACATACGGACGTATTGCTCCAAAAAAAAAGCTGCTAAAATCTAACAGAGTTCTTAGTAAATGAGGCCCAGAGTGGTTAACGAGCGGTTAACGAGCGGTTAACGAGCACTTAGTGTGACGTGATCGAAGCATCTCAGATGCTTTTATTCTGACTTAAGACCTCTCGATGCAACAGAAAGTAACGATGAATTCAGAAGGTTCAGTCTCGTTTCCACTGAGGGGTCCGACTCATTAAGAGACGGATCGGTTCGTTTTGAAAACCTTCAGAAGGTGTGTGAGGGGTTTACAAACACAACGTCATCCACTGCTTGAAGTTCAGGCACTGGAGGGTCTTTCCTGGCTGTAAGGAAGGAGACCCCAGACACAGAGGAGGGGTGGGAATCCTGCTGAATGTGGTGCTAGATAAGTAGAATCCCTCCACCCGCTGCCCGCCGCCCCACAGACACACACACACGGTGAAACATGGAAACACACATTCAATTGTTATTGCTGAGTCAGACGAGACGTGACGTTTCCGCCGGATCGGTTTTGGAACATTCCATGTTCGGGACCCGCTGGTGGAAACGTGATGGAACTTCTGGAAAGACACACTGCTGAGAAACGTACGGAGAGGTGAGCCCGAGCCCGACTGAAAGGTCCCCTCGCTGCTTCAGGGCCGTTTACACACAAAAAATATTGCTCTTCTAGTTTCAGAGTCTAACGTGAGCTGAAACACAGCAGCTTGTACAAAACAAACGGTACTAACTCTGCTTCATTGACAAAATATACTTCCACATCTTTCTGGCACAAAATATCGATCAATGACTCTTCTACCAAGCCGAGCCGACGGCGTATGAAACATCAACGGCCTAAAAATAGGTCCTAATCTTTTTAACAGGTTGGGGTCGCTGCCATGTTTAAGGCTTTGGATAATCTCAACGTGTTTGGTGGAGCGATGCGGGCCATGAGGAGACGAGGTGTATTGTTCAGACGGAGACGGCGGTGCACACGATGCATTGTGTTGAACAAAGAAGGAAGATGACGTCTTCGGTCTGTTTGGTGCTTTGTTTCCGTTTAAAGGCGGCCATTGTTACGAGCCGTTCTGGACGGATTAGTCCAAACCAAACAGTTTGCGGTGACAGACTTCTCCATCAAAATGTCTCCTTTCAGGTTGTCAGTCCGCATGAATCACCCACCCACTCATCTCCAGCACGTTTCCAGAACCTTCCTCGTCAACAGAGACGACATGCGAAGGATCTCTGCCCGCTATTTAAAGGAGGAGGCGTCACATCCGCCAGCTTTTACGCCACTCGGGTTGAAGTTTGGTTAAAACAGTCGTGTTTTTTTAATGAGCTTTGCTGGTTTACGTCCAGAGACCCTGTTAATGTGTGATTTGTGCTGTAATCATGTGACATAAACGACTCTCCGCCGTGACGATGAAGAGGATGCTACTGTTTCAGGAAAACGAGCCGCTGTGCAAAGTTGAGCTGATTTTTAGGCCTTTTTTTTAATCTTTAATGTGAAATGTTATTTTGGTGCCCTTTTGTTTCCGCCCCCATCGGGCCGTCACACGTCTGAATCCCTGCTCATGACACCGTTTCCATGACGATGACAACTTTGTCGCCGTCGTCGGACGTTGGCACGCTGGTGGGCGTGCACAGTACAAGTCCGTCTCCTGTGCTTATCTGACTTCTGGCAGGACAGTCGAGGCTGTCGTGGACGTCAGTGTTTCCACTGCTCTTCCTTTCCACGTCCTCCTCTTCATCCTCCTCTACCTCCTCCTCTTCCTCCTCTACTCGACATCTACACACTTCAATCCCAGAGTCTCCAGTAAGCCTCCGATGTCTGTACTGACTTTCATCAGCTCCCATGTCCTCGTCTTCGTCCTCCTCTTTACTCTCTTCATGCTCATCCTCCCAGCTTGGTCCGGGTTCAAAGATGTCAACACAGGGGGAGAAGACGGTCTGTTTTGGGGGTGACTGGGTGGCGCGTGGTGAGGGTGAGAGGGAGGAACCGTGGCCCGGGGAACACCCTCCTTTATCGGACTGTTGTAAAGCAGTGAGGGGATCCAGGAGTAAAGCCGGAGCGGGGAAGGAGGGCGGGGATCGGGGGGAAGATGGAGAAAAAACAGCGAGGGTCGAGCGAGAAGCCGTCAGGGTAACGTCAGACTCAATGGTGATGGACGGACAGGAAGACCCAGGACAGGCGGGAGCTGAATTAGAGACAGGACCAAAACCAGGCGGAATATCTGAGGGCATTGTTGGGTCTGAATCAGATGGAAGTGGAACGGGGTCTGAACGAACAGGCGTTGTTAAGAAAAAAACAGAAGGTTGGGATTGACTTGACTCCTGGTCGGGAGGATTCTGGACTACATCTAGACTAGACGCCAGCTCTGAGGTCTGGTTCTTACTGAAAGAGGGGGCACTACCAGAGGTGGGTATGGCTAGATCTGGTGCCGTACAGATGCCAGGAGGAAGGGATGGCGTTAACTCCAGGCAGTCAGAGAGACGAGAGGTCTGATCCTGGTTTGTAGGGGACAGAGTTTGGGAGCTGTTTGTAGAAACAGGAACCTGGGTGGGGCTTATGAGTTCAGAAGACAGGGCGGGGCTCGTGGGTAAGGGATCCTGGTTTGTAAATACAGGAGTCTGGGAGGAGCTTATGAGTTCAGAAGACAGGGCGGGGCTCATGGGTAAAGGAATCTGGTTTGTAAATACAGGAGTCTGGGTGGAGCTTGTTGGTGCAGAATTAACTCTGTTTGTTGGTGACGGGGTCTGGCTAAGTTTTGTATTTGAAGTCAGGGTGGGGCTTGTGGGTGCGGAGTTAAGGGCAAGGCTTGCAGGTGCATGAATAAGCCTGAGGCTAGAAGGGGGAGGAGTCTGAGTGGGGTCTACAGTCACAGGAGTCTGAGTGGGATTTGTGACTGCAGGAGTCAGGGCGGGGCTTGTAGGTGACTGGGTTTGGCTGGGGTTTGTTGGTACGGGACTCTGAGCGAGGCTTGTTGGAGCAGGAGTCAGCGTTGGATTTGTATCTGGAAGAGTCAGGGTGGGGTTTGGGGGTGACACAGTCTGGGTGTAGTTCATACCTACAGGAGTCAGGGTGGGGTTTGGGGGTGACACAGTCTGGGTGTAGTTCATACCTACAGGAGTCAGGGTGGGGGTTAGGGGTGACACAGTCTGGGTGTAGTTCATACCTACAGGAGTCAGGGTGGGGGTTGACACAGTCTGGGTGTAGTTCATACCTACAGGAGTCAGGGTGGGGGTCGAGGGTGACTGGGGTTGGCTGGAGTTTGTAATTAGAGGAGTCAGGGTGGGGCTCGGGGGGGACTGGGATTGGCTGGAGTTTGTAATTAGAGGAGTCAGGGTGGGGTTTGTAACTGTAGGAGTTAGAGCGGGGTTCGTAACTGACGGAGTCTGGGTGGGACTAATAGGTGACGGCGTTCGGCTGGCGGTTGTAGTTAAAGTAACAGGACAAAGACCAGGACCCTGGTCCGTGTGGCTGACCGACGCCGGACTGAGCAACAAAGTTCTTTCAGACGCTGATACGAAGGTGTGGCTGGAACGAACGCAGGCTGGATCCACAGTTCTGGTGTTATCGAGGGGTTCCGTGTTAGAGGAACCAGGCGGAGGGGTTGCTGGGGTCGGTGGTTCCAACGTGCTCTCAGTGACTCGGGCTACGCTGGGAGTGAGGAGTGGGCTTGAGCTGCCAGTGCTGATGAACGGGGAACACTGGGTCACGTCCAGATGCATTGTGGGGGATTTAGTTGGAAGGCTGAGCTGAGGACTGGGTGACAGAAGAGTCTGAGGGGAGGTTGCCATGGTAACAGTCTGTTCAGAAACCAATGAGTCCTCGGTAACTGGTTGTTGGTTTCCAGGACTCCCCGAATCCTCGATGTTGACGGCCACCGCCCCTGCCATCCCATCAGAGGAACTCTGGGCCTCCAGACTGCTGACGGCGGCAACCATGGTCTCCATAGTGACGTCCAGAGCGAGGGGAGTGGCTTCGCTTGGTGTGGAGGCGTGGCTTGTATCGGTCTCATAGGTGATTGGTGCAGAGAGAGAGGAGCTGCATGGGGAGGAGGGGCAACAGGAGTCGCAGGAACAGCTGGAGCTGCAGAAAAAATAGTTTTAGTTTCATCAGAAAATAAAAAAACTGATACATTTAACATTTTTATTTAGGAATAAATGTTGATGTTTACATGTAGTAAACAACCCGTGTGTCAGGTGGGTGGGGTACCTGTTATCAGAGCTGAGGGAGGACGGGGCGTCGCTGAGCGGCCGGTGCAGAAGTGGGCCGTGTTGCGTAAGCAGGTGGGGATCGGCTGTTCTTGGCGGCTGCGGGTAACGCGGGGTGGTGAAAACTGAGCTGTAAGGAGGGGGAGGGGTGGACGGCTGGGCAGCCACCTCCTCATAGGACGGCAGCTTCAGCGATGCCAGAAAACCTAAAAATAAGGACAGCTGTCAGACCGCGTATGACTGCGGGGGGGTCAGACAGCGGGGGGTCAGACAGCGGGGTACAGATCATCTCCATCCATCATGTTCACACTGATGAAGCAGTCCTGGTTCAGGATGCCCGAGCTCTAACTCTCTACCCCTCTCTGTAGTATTTTTAGCAGGTACACAGGGACACTTATCAAACCCACGATCGTTTTACAGCCTCATCTCAATGTTTTACTCACAGGAGCAAAAGTTCTTATTTTAGAAAAGTCTGTCTGTCTGTCAGTGTTTGGTGTTTACCACCGTACCCAAGATCTTCTAAAACTGTGAAAACTGAGCAAACGAGCTTCAAACCCCTCGTTAACCTGGTTATTCTACCAATCATCCATGTCTACCTCCAGTGAGGTGGACCCTGATGAAGACAGAGGACCGGTACTCACTGAGGTCCAGCATGGAGGACGGGTTCGCTCCGTGGTAAGCCAGCAGGCTGATCTCTCTCTGCCGTTGCTGCTGCTGGACGCGTAGTTTGGCTCGCCGGTGTCTGTACGCACAGCAGCAGCTGAACAGGATCAGAACAGTCCATAGCAACCAGAACCCTGCACACACGATGAGACAGGGCGGCGTTGTTATCCTGAAAGTCTAAAGACCGTATTCACACATTCTGAGTTCATCAGACTTACACCACAGCTCGTAGTAGTAGGTGCAGCAGCCGGTTTCTCCGCAGCAGTGTCCGGTCTCACACAGGTATCCTCCATTGGCGCTGGCGCCAGGGCAGTAGCGCGGTCTCCCCAGCAGGGGCAGGCTGCCACCGGAGTGGTACTCCATCGCACCCCTGCTACGGCCACACCTAACCCCGAGCCACCGTTACCTGCTCTCTTCACTCTAGCTACATTTTAGCCACGTCGTCCTCGGGTTAAATTTGATTTACTTCAAAACAGCAAAGTTTTTCTGTTTGTTTTTTTATCAAATGTTTCGTTGTTTGAAGAAAATGAAGCTAAATTACATGTTTGTTTTAATCACCACTGTCAGTCCGACTGGGACGTTTCCATCCTGTAAACATGAATCCCAGCGTGCTTAGGATAGCGCCTCCTGCAGGTGGAGTGGCTCAAAGCTGCTGCCGTACTTTTGGGCAGGACCAGCCGATCTGCAGAAACACAAAACAAAGAAAACTGTATTCAGACACAAAGAGACGCAAAGAGACGCAAAGAGACGCAAAGAGACACAAAGAGACACAAAGAGACACAAAGAGACACAAAGAGACACAAAGAGACGCAAAGAGACACAAAGAGACACAAAGAGACACAAAGAGACACAAAGAGACGCAAAGAGACACAAAGAGACACAAAGAGACACAAAGAGACACAAAGAGACACAAAGAGACACAAAGAGACACAAAGAGACGCAAAAAGACGCAAAGAGACGCAAAGAGACGCAAAGAGACGCAAAGAGACGCAAAGAGACGCAAAGAGACGCAAAGAGACGCAAAGAGACACAAAGAGACACAAAGAGACGCAAAGAGACACAAAGAGACACAAAGAGACACAAAAAGACACAAAGAGACACAAAGAGACACAAAGAGACACAAAGAGACACAAAAAGACACAAAGAGACACAAAGAGAAGCTCTGAAAACCTGATTTATATTCATGTCCACACCGACTCAGAGCCCGGGAGACACAATGCCGCTACTCATCCTCTAACTAACTAACACACACACACACACACACACACACACACATACACACACACACACACGTAGGGCTTAACTGAAACGATTCCTCAACTAAAGTGAGTAATTACATTTTTATACCCTCGATTATTTTTTGGTGCCTTGAAGCTTCCTTTTATTTTTCTTTGACATTCTCTTTGTGATGCCAGGGCAGAACCTTTGGCACTGAGGGCATGATTCCACATGACAGCACTGTTAGCTGCACCAACAGTAAAAGTGAAACAAAGAAATTAATCAATATATTAATCAATTACTGAAATAATCGATAGCTGCACCGTGGTAACCAGGATCTACATTCCTACCCTCACCATGGTAACCAGGATCTACATTCCTACCCTCACCATGGTAACCAGGATCTATGTTCCTACCCTCACCATGGTAACCAGGATCTACATTCCTACCCTCACCATGGTAACCAGGATCTACGTTCCTACCCTCACCATGGTAACCAGGATCTATGTTCCTACCCTCACCATGGTAACCAGGATCTATGTTCCTACCCTCACCATGGTAACCAGGATCTACATTCCTACCCTCACCATGGTAACCAGGATCTATGTTCCTACCCTCACCATGGTAACCAGGATCTATGTTCCTACCCTCACCATGGTAACCAGGATCTACGTTCCTACCCTCACCATGGTACCCAGGATCTACATTCCTACCCTCACCATGGTAACCATGGTAACCAGGATCTACGTTCCTACCCTCACCATGGTAACCGGGATCTACATTCCTACCCTCACCATGGTAACCGGGATCTACATTCCTACCCTCACCATGGTAACCGGGATCTACATTCCTAGCCTCACCATGGTAACCGGGATCTACATTCCTACCCTCACCATGGTAACCAGGATCTATGTTCCTACCCTCACCATGGTAACCAGGATCTATGTTCCTACCCTCACCATGGTAACCAGGATCTATGTTCCTACCTTCACCATGGTAACCAGGATCTACGTTCCTACCCTCACCATGGTAACCAGGATCTACGTTCCTACCCTCACCATGGTAACCAGGATCTACGTTCCTACCCTCACCATGGTAACCAGCTGTGGGTGGTGACTGAAAGAATGAGATTGCGGGTACAAGCGGCCGAAATGAGCTTCCTCCGCAGGGTGGCTGGTCTCTCACTCAGAGATCGGGTGAGGACCTCTGCCATACGGGAGGAGCTCCGGGTCGAGGGGAGCCAGATGGAGTGGTTCGGGCATCTGGTCAGGATGCCGCCTGGGCGCCTCGCGGGCGAGGTGTTTCGGGCACGTTTTACCGGGAGGAGACCAAGGGGCAGACCTCGGATCCGCTGGAGAGACTATGTCTCACAACTGGCCTGGGAACGACTTGGTATCCTTCCGGGTGAGCTAGAGGATTCATCCGGGGTGAGAGAAGTCTGGGCTGCCCGCTTGAGGCTGTTGCCCACATGATCAACCCCGGAACAAGCGGAAGATGACGGAACGGAACGTACGCCCAAATCCACGTGTACGCCAATATCCATGCAGATGAAGCAGTTCATGAAACTAGTGGACTGTTCCAAAATTAGAAGTCTGGGAATTTCAATCCTTTCAGATAAACGTCTCCAGATGATGTTTGAGAAAAATCAATGAAACAGAAAAAACAAAACACAACATGTTCTTATAAACGAAAAAATGATGCAAGAAAAAAACTGCTAAACACGTAAAATTAGAAAAATTCTTTTCTAAATATAAGACGTTATGTAAGAAGTGGTCCCACTTGGAAGGATGAGCCCACGCTGTGCTGGTCATGATGGCAGCGAGTGGGCGAGTGAACCCGCCTCACATGTTTGCTTCAAGATTCATTAAATCTTCTGTTGCTCATTTGTTTTTTATTCAAAGTGAGAAAAAAAAAAGATTTTACAAAAATACAAAAAACAACAAGTTATTTATCTAATTATAAAACAATCAGATGGAATTAAAATCTGGTTTTTAAGTCTTTTTTCAAGATTTTTTGGTTCCGTTCCGTGCCTTCCGCTTGATCCGGGGTCTGGTCATGTGGGGCAACAGCCTCAAACAGGAAGCCCAGGCTTCTCTCACCCCGGCTGCATCCTCTAGCTCACCTGGAAGGATCCCGAGTCGTTCCCCGGCCAGCTGTGAGACATAGTCTCTCCAGCGGGTCCGGGGTCTGCCACTTGGTCTCCTCCCGGTGGGACGTGCCCGAAACACGTCGCCCACGAGTTGCTCGGGGGGCATCCTGACCAGATGCCCGAACCAGCCCATCTGGGTCCTCTCGACCTGCGGGTGGAGCGGCTCGACACCGAGCTCCTCCTGGATGGCAGAGCTCCTCACCCGATCTCTGAATGAGAGCCCAGCCACCCTGCGGAGAAAGATAATTTCGGCCGCTTGTATTCGCTATCTCATTCTTTCGGTCACCACCCACAGCTGGTTATCATGGTGAGGGTAGGAACGTAGATCCTGGTTACCATGGTGAGGGTAGGAACGTAGATCCTGGTTACCTTGGTGAGGGTAGGAACGTAGATCCTGGTTACCATGGTAAGGGTAGGAACGTAGATCCTGGTTACCATGGTGAGGGTAGGAACGTAGATCCTGGTTACCATGGTGAGGGTAGGAACGTAGATCCTGGTTACCACGGTGAGGGTAGGAACGTAGATCCTGGTTACCATGGTGAGGGTAGGAACGTAGATCCTGGTTACCATGGTGAGGGTAGGAACGTAGATCCTGGTTACCATGGTGAGGGTAGGAACGTAGATCCTGGTTACCACGGTGAGGGTAGGAACGTAGATCCTGGTTACCATGGTGAGGGTAGGAACGTAGATCCTGGTTACCATGGTGAGGGTAGGAACGTAGATCCTGGTTACCACGGTGAGGGTAGGAACGTAGATCCTGGTTACCATGGTGAGGGTAGGAACGTAGATCCTGGTTACCACGGTGAGGGTAGGAACGTAGATCCTGGTTACCACGGTGAGGGTAGGAACGTAGATCCTGGTTACCACAGTGAGGGTAGGAACGTAGATCCTGGTTACCATGGTGAGGGTAGGAACGTAGATCCTGGCTACCATGGTGAGGGTAGGGACGTAGATCCTGGTTACCATGGTGAGGGTAGGAACGTAGATCCTGGTTACCATGGTGAGGGTAGGAACGTAGATCCTGGTTACCATGGTGAGGGTAGGAACGTAGATCCTGGTTACCATGGTGAGGGTAGGAACGTAGATCCTGGTTACCATGGTGAGGGTAGGAACGTAGATCCTGGTTACCATGGTGAGGGTAGGAACGTAGATCCTGGTTACCATGGTGAGGGTAGGAACGTAGATCCTGGTTACCACGGTGAGGGTAGGAACGTAGATCCTGGTTACCATGGTGAGGGTAGGAACGTAGATCCTGGTTACCATGGTGAGGGTAGGAACGTAGATCCTGGTTACCACGGTGAGGGTAGGAACGTAGATCCTGGTTACCATGGTGAGGGTAGGAACGTAGATCCTGGTTACCACGGTGAGGGTAGGAACGTAGATCCTGGTTACCACGGTGAGGGTAGGAACGTAGATCCTGGTTACCATGGTGAGGGTAGGAACGTAGATCCTGGTTACCATGGTGAGGGTAGGAACGTAGATCCTGGTTACCATGGTGAGGGTAGGAACGTAGACCCTGGTTACCATGGTGAGGGTAGGAACGTAGATCCTGGTTACCATGGTGAGGGTAGGAACGTAGATTCTGGTTACCATGGTGAGGGTAGGAACGTAGATCCTGGTTACCATGGTAAGGGTAGGAACGTAGATCCTGGTTACCATGGTGAGGGTAGGAACGTAGATCCTGGTTACCATGGTAAGGGTAGGAACGTAGATCCTGGTTACCATGGTGAGGGTAGGAACGTAGATTCTGGTTACCATGGTGAGGGTAGGAACGTAGATCCTGGTTACCATGGTAAGGGTAGGAACGTAGATCCTGGTTACCATGGTGAGGGTAGGAACGTAGATCCTGGTTACCATGGTAAGGGTAGGAACGTAGATCCTGGTTACCATGGTGAGGGTAGGAACGTAGATCCTGGTTACCATGGTAAGGGTAGGAACGTAGATCCTGGTTACCATGGTGAGGGTAGGAACGTAGATCGACTTGTGAATCCAGAGCTCTGCTTTTCGGCTCAGCTCTCTCTTTACCACGACGGACCGATGCAGCGTCCTAGTTATTGCTGATGCCGCACCGATCCGTCTGTCGATCTCTCGCTCCATCCTTCCCCCACTCGTGAACAAGACCCCGAGATACTTAAACTCCTCCACTTGGAGCAGGACCCTGTCCCTGGCCCACAGGGGGCATTCCACCCTTTTCCGGGTGAGGACTATGTTCTTAGATTTGGAGGCACTAATCCCCATCCCGGCCGCTTCACACTCGGCAGTAAATCGATCCAGCGAGAGCTGGAGATCACGGTCCGATGAAGCCAACAGGACCACATCATCCACAAAAAGCAGAGATCCGATCCTGAGGTCACCAAACTGGATCCCTCCAACGCCTCGGCTGCGCCTAGATATTCTGTCCATAAAAGTGATGAACAGAATCGGTGACAAAGGGCAGCTTTGGCAGAGTCCAACTCTCACTGGAAATGGAATCGACATCATGCCAGCTATACGGACCCAAATGGAATCGGTGAATCTGGTGTAATTAATTGCAGAATGTATCATTTGATTGATATTAATATAATCTGTGACAGATTGTTTCCAGTCTGCAGTTTGTTGTTGTTACACAACCATTAAACATCAGAAACACACCCTCTATCACACACACACACACAAATAAATCCCTCTCTCTCAAACACTCACTGACATATTCCTTTTTTGCTCGCTTTCACGCACACACACACATTTTCTGTGCGCACGTAGTGCTTTGTAAGGGGGAGGGGCTTCAGCAGCACCAGGCGCTGCTTATTGATTAAAGTTAACAACTTGCTTCAACGTCACAGACTCCGAAAATCTCCAATAACATTTGAAAAAGCTGCTAGATTAATACTTTAAAAAACACTCCCAAATTTTAGCAACTCTAGCAACTAGAGAGCCTGAATACTCGCTAAATGTAGCGTCAAAGTCACCGAGTTTACAATACGGACTTCATTTTATTTCCTACACACCTGGGGGTCGATTTGAAATCAGTCGCGGGCTACCACAAGACCGCGATCCAGTGGTTGGGCACCCCGGATATGGAGCGCGCACTTTGAGGAGATCACCTTCAAGTTTCAGTCAAAAAAAGTCCTTGAACCACTCGGCCTGAACAGATCGTGAGTCATCACGATCTTACTTTGACTTTTTTTTTTTTCTCATCTGATTCATTTTCTTTGTTTGGATTTGAGTTTTTTGCGCCAAAATAGGAAGAAATTGACGACTGTTTTGGTCGCCATCTTGCTGAAAAGTTCAAGCTGCAAATCTCGCGTTACTTGTGCGTGACGTGACGATTTGGTCCCCTGTTTAGTAAGATAATCGGGACCAGTGTAAATGTTCTTATTCTTCTTCTTTCGGCTTTTCCCTTCAGGGGGCGCCACATCAAGTCAGTTTCTTCCATCTAACCCTATCTCCTGCATCCTCTTCGGTCACACCAACTATCTTCATGTCTTCCTTCACTGTATCCATGAACCTCCTCTTTGGTCTTCCTCTAGTCCTCTTTCCTGGTGGTTCCAAACCCAGCATCCTTCTTCTGATGTACTCTCTCTCTCTCCTCTGCACATGTCCAAACCATCTCAGTCTGGCCTCTCTGACTTTAAAACCTCTAACATGTGCTGTTCCTCTGATCCTGTCCATCCTGGTCACTCCCAGAGAGATCCTCAGCATCTTCATCTCTGATACAAACATCTCTGTTTCCTGTCTTTGAATCAGTGACACTGTCTCTAGACCAATCAACATGGCCGCTTTCACCACACTGTCTCTAGACCAATCAGCATGGCTGCTCTCACCACACTGTCTCTAGACCAATCAGCATGGCCGCTCTCACCACACTGTCTCTAGACCAATCAGCATGGCCGCTCTCACCACACTGTCTCTAGACCAATCAACATGGCCGCTCTCACCACACTGTCTCTAGACCAATCAGCATGGCTGCTCTCACCACACTGTCTCTAGACCAATCAGCATGGCCGCTCTCACCACACTGTCTCTAGACCAATTAGCATGGCCGCACTCACCACACTGTCTCTAGACCAATCAGCATGGCCGCTCTCACCACGCTGTCTCTAGACCAATCAGCATGGCCGCTCTCACCACACTGTCTCTAGACCAATCAGCATGGCCGCTCTCACTACTCTGTCTCTAGACCAATCAGCATGGCCGCTCTCACCACACTGTCTCTAGACCAATCAGCATGGCCGCTCTCACCACACTGTCTCTAGACCAATCAGCATGGCCGCTCTCACCACACTGTCTCTAGACCAATCAGCATGGCCGCTCTCACCACACTGTCTCTAGACCAATCAGCATGGCCGCTCTCACCACACTGTCTCTAGACCAATCAGCATGGCCGCTCTCACCACACTGTCTCTAGACCAATCAGCATGGCCGCTCTCACCACACTGTCTCTAGACCAATCAGCATGGCCGCTCTCACCACGGTTTTCTACACTTTTCCTTACATTTTATCTGAAACTCTTCTGTCACACATCACACCTGATACTTTCCGCCACTCGTTCCAGCCTGCCTGCACACGCTTCTTCACCTCTTTTCCACACTCTCCATTGCTCTGGACTGTTGATCCTAGATACTTAAAATCTTCCACCTTCTTTATCTCTTCTCCCTGTAACCTGACTTTTCCATTTGGATCCCTCTCATTCACACACATGTACTCTGTCATGAAAGAAGATTTTATGGTTTTTAGTTCTAAAACAATGAAACACATGAATGTGAAATAAGATCAAACTCACTTTACGAGCAAAGAGTGTGAAACAAGCTTTAAAAAAGACCCCAAAATCCAGTTTTAAAGACTGAATGATTTGTTTGTTTGTTTTTGGCCCTAAAAGGGTTTCAGGGCGGATTTCAGGTATGGGTCCAAACAGGTCGCCAGTCTGTCATGAAGCCAGCCAGCCAGCCAGCCACAGATACAGACACACAGACACACACACATTTCTAGGGACAGTTTTCAAGCAGCCAATAGAACATGCATGTTTTTGGAGGAAACCAGAGAAAAAACTCACACATACACGGGGAGAACATGCAAACTCCACACAGAAAGGACAGTGTTTCAAGTCTTGCCTCCTCTCTGGGATTTGAACCCCCAACTTTTTGCTGTGAGGTTTTAATAATTCAAAGAACTTTTTAGTAAATAATCTTAATGTTTTAAAGTTATTCGTCCTCTTCTTCGGTTCACTGCTGATAAAAATCCAGATGAACTTTTCACGTGTTCATAAATAAAGAAGATTTTCCGATAAAAGCCTGACGTCCAGAGAAGCGGAACGCTGCCGCATCCTAATGTCTGCAGCAGTCCTGCAGGGTTCCAGATCGACACGTCCTGGAAGGAAGACGCTTCAGAGTTTCTTCATAAAAAATACATTCTTTTAATTTCAGATTAAAAATCATTTGAATTTTTTTCCCGTTTTGTTTGAAACGTGTGTCTGTTTTAATATTTTTATCAACAGAACAACCGTCTGATCACCATGGAAACCAGAAAATATGTTTCCCTCCGTTTGAACGTGAAACAGTGTGTGTGTGTGTGTGTGTGTGTGTGTGTGTGTGAGTGAGTCCATCAGCACATTAACAGAAAAGATAAAAACAAAAGCATTTAAATCATTAATCAGAACTAAATTAAAATAAAAACAGATGTTTTAAAAGTTGATTAAACTTGTGAATGTGTCGTCATGACGACGCGTTGTGAAAGATTCTGTAAACTGAAACCAGCTCAGAGTTAAAGAGCCCGCCCGTCCCACCAGAGGAGACACGGACGATTTACAAGCCCGTTACTTTGAACCAGTCAGAATGAAGACACTGGTCGACCTGTTGGTCCCAGTTCCTCCTCCCACACGGACACACACGGACACACACCTCCACGAGGAACGTGGAGCAGACCCATGCTCACCTGGTGGGGTCTCCATCAGAATTACACAGGACAAACTGAACTAGGACCATCGTTTCCATGGTTACTGTTAGCTGTACACTAAGACACCACGGTTTAAACCCCCCCTCCTAAAAAGGTTCAGGTGCGTCTGAAGTTTTCCAGGAATAACACGAACGATCAGACGAGAAAAAACAATGTGTTTGATGATCAGGATCTTCCACCACCTCAAAGGCATGGGGGTGGGAGCATCATGCTGTTAGAGGATTGTCCTCTTACAGGACAGGACGACCAGGGCCATCTGGGGTGGGATTTTGGGGCACACTGAGTACGGGTGTGGCTGGCAGCGCACAGTCAGGATAACCAAGGAGTTACTCCAGAAAAAAAAAGATGCCTCGCTGGTTTCCAGACATAAAAAATCTTAGAAGACAGACTGGTACCACCTAGAGACTCTGGACAATCCCATTTTCCTTCAGCAACTAGGTCAGGTTGAATAAATACTAA
Organism: Neostethus bicornis; assembly: GCA_902685375.1. Lineage (NCBI taxonomy): Eukaryota > Metazoa > Chordata > Actinopteri > Atheriniformes > Phallostethidae > Neostethus > Neostethus bicornis. The sequence continues at coordinate 1,172,569 of CACRXE010000025.1, forward strand.
TACTGTTAATACATTGAACTTATACAGCACTTTTCAGGACACTCAAAGACCCTTCACGTGTTCATCATTCACTCCATACCAAGTACTGATAAATACTGTTGTAGCCACAGCTGCCCTGGAACAGACTGACCATCCCAACCAATCACACACCAGATCCAGACTAACGCTGGTGAAGTGTCACGCCCAGCGACACAGCAACATTTTTTCTCAGCGGCCGTCCCACTGTGGCGCCCGGGGTTCCAGCGTTCTCCCAACAAAGTACTTCCCAGACCAGTCTGCTCACCTTCTGAGCTCTGATAGGCCCAGGCATGGACAAGCTGGTATGGGCACAATTTTTTTCTCTACGAAGGCCGTCCCAGCTCGTCAAAGGATGGCAGACATTAGCTTACAATCAAAATGATCAGAAAATGTCTGGCCAATCAGAAAAGAGAGATGACAGCGTGACCACAAGCATCCATCCTCCATGTTTGTAGTTCTACAGATCAGCCATGCTATATGGTCCGTGCTCCATGTTTTGTAGTTCTATAGATCAACCATGCTATACGGTCTGTCCTCCATGTTTGTAGTTCTGTAGATCAACTATGCTGTACGGTCCGTCCTCCATGTTTGTAGTTCTGTAGATCAACTATGCTTTACGGTCCGTCCTCCATGTTTGTAGTTCTGTAGATCAACTATGCTATACGGTCCGTCCTCCATGTTTGTAGTTCTGTAGCTCAACCACGCTATACGGTCTGTCCTCCATGTTTGTAGTTCTGTAGATCAACTATGCTGTACGGTCCGTCCTCCATGTTTGTAGTTCTGTAGATCAACTATGCTATACAGTCCGTCCTCCATGTTTGTAGTTCTGTAGCTCAACCACGCTATACGGTCTATCCTCCATGTTTGTAGTTCTGTAGATCAACTATGCTGTACGGTCCGTCCTCCATGTTTGTAGTTCTGTAGATCAACTATGCTTTACGGTCTGTCCTCCATGTTTGTAGTTCTGTAGATCAACTATGCTATACGGTCCGTCCTACATGTTTGTAGTTCTGTAGATCAACTATGCTAGACGGTCCGTCCTCCATGTTTGTAGTTCTGTAGCTCAACCACGCTATACGGTCTGTCCTCCATGTTTGTAGTTCTGTAGATCAACTATGCTTTACGGTCCGTCCTCCATGTTTGTAGTTCTGTAGATCAACTATGCTATACGGTCCGTCCTCCATGTTTGTAGTTCTGTAGCTCAACCACGCTATACGGTCTGTCCTCCATGTTTGTAGTTCTGTAGATCAACTATGCTATATGGTCTGTCCTCCATGTTTGTAGTTCTGTAGATCAACTATGCTTTACGGTCTGTCCTCCATGTTTGTAGTTCTGTGGATCCACCATGCTGTACGGTCCAGATTGACTCCCGACTCCCCAGATTGAGAATTTAAAGACAGTTTTTACAAAGTTTATTCAGTTTAAGTTTGGTTTTACACTCTTGTTTTTTTTTTTTTGACTGGACCAACTGTTCGGGTCCATTTCATACGGTACGTCCGGTCCCCACCAAAAAGAAACGATTCGCCCACCATGGAGCGAGTGAACCCTAATGCTGCGAGGTCAGACTGTTTCCATAGAGACCAAGAAACAGTCTGATGGATCAGGATGTAGACTCAATGTTTCTCAGACTGAGAACCAGGGGAACCAGTGGGCTGGGACCCCTCCTGTTAGACCTAATCAAACTTAATGATTAAAAAGAGACCGAATTAAATTTTAACATGAAATTTATCAAAAACAAACACAACCGTTTAAAAAAGATCTAAAGAATTATTTCTATATAAATTTATTAAGATTAGATCTCTTAAAGGAGACGTGCTGTCATTACACAGCCTCCATCAAAATCACAGTGTTCAAACACACACACACACACACACACAGTAAGACAAACGCAGTCTGCAGGGTTCAGGTGGTCTGGAGAGTTTTTGATCTGCATGCTGCAATGCTGCGCGCGCACATAGCCTACATACCCCCCCGTACCACACACACACAAACACACGCGCGCACACACACACACACACACACACACACACACACACACACACACACACACACACACACACACACACACACACACACACATATGCATTGTTAGTAAACATGAAGACTACATGCAGTGATAAAATCCTCCGTTTTAAACTCACCGGCAGTCTCTCTGGTCCACCGGGGCCTCCTCTCTCTGGCTCTACCGTCCCCCCTCTCTCCCTCATCGGTGCGACCCTCCACCAGCCCCGCCGCCATCAGCTGCACACCACACGCACCACTTCCACCAGGGCTACGCCTCACCTTCACAATAAAAGCACAGACAGAGTTCAAGGCGGCTGCAGCCGGGAGGAGCATACTGCGGCCCGGGGCCCACGTGCGGCCCTCCAAAACCTTTTAATCCGGCCCTCAAAATGTGAGAAAAAAATTATATAAATAATCTAGTTATTATTTGGGACTAGATGGTGTCATAGGGGTCAGCACCGTGGCCTCACAACGAGAAGGTCGGGCTTCGACTCCTGAAGAGGAGGCGAGGCTTCAAACACTGGCTTTTCTGTGTGGAGTTTGGATGTTCTACACCTGTATGCGTGGGTCCTCTCTGGTTACCTCCCACTCTCCAAAAACACCCATGTTAGGTTGATTGGCTGCTACAAAGTTGTGTGTGCGTGTGTGTGTGATTGTGTATGATTGTCTGTGTGTGTGTGTGGCCCTACAACAGACTGCTGACCTGTTCAGGGTGTACCCTGCCTTTCGACTGAAACCAGCCGGGATAGGCTCCGGCACCCCGCGTGACGAAAGAGGTTCAGAAGATGAAAACAAAAAAAAAACTAATTGAATCCATTTTTAAAAACTTGCGTCAGACCCACTTTTTCTGTCGTGAGGCTATTTTTTTTGCTCTTTTTTTGGGGGTAAATTAAACTTAATTAAAAGTTTTTTGTAACAATTCCGCTCCGATTGGTTCCAATCTGTGTTTCCTGTGAAGACAACCCGCTGACAGAGGGACGGAGGGGCCGAGGGACGGAGCGGCCGAGGGACGGAGGGGCCGAGGGGCTGAGGGACGGAGGGGCCGAGGGACGGAGGGGCCGAGGGGCTGAGGGACGGAGCGGCCGAGGGACGGAGGGGCCGAGGGGCTGAGGGACGGAGGGGCCGAGGGACGGAGGGGCCGAGGGGCCGAGGGACGGAGGGGCCGAGGGGCTGAGGGACGGAGCGGCCGAGGGACGGAGGGGCCGAGGGGCTGAGGGACGGAGGGGCCGAGGGGCTGAGGGACGGAGGGGCCGAGGGACGGAGGGGCCGAGGGACGGAGGGGGAAATGAACGGAAAAAAGTATCTTGAGTTGCATCATTTTGTCGGTCTTTTTAAAAAAGAGAGGAGTTTTGCCATCCGGGTGGAGCTAGGTGTCGAGTCGCTCCTCCTCCAGGTCAAGAGGAGCCAGATGGGGTGGTTCGGGCATCTGGTCAGGATGCCCCCCGAGCGCCTCTCAGGCGAGGTGTTTCGGGCACGTCCCACCGGGAGAAGACCAAGGGGCAGACCCTGGGCCTGCTGGAGAGACTATGTCTCACAGCTGGCAGGGGAACGACTCGGGATCCTTTCAGGGGAGCTGGAGGATGCAGCCGGGGTGAGAGAGGCCTGGGCTTCCCGCTTGAGGCAGTTGCCCCGGCGACCCTACCCTGGAACAAGCGGAAGACGACGGAACGGGTAGAACCATGGTAGACATGGTCCAGGACGGATCCGACATGGTCTTCAAAGTATCTTCTGGACAGTGGTTTTAATCATCGAGACGTTTCGGTTCCAGTCTGATAGAAGAACTTGAGAACTGGTTCTAGATAAACTAACCAGTTAGGTTCCAGGCTCGTGGAACCAATCATCTATCGAGCAGCAGAAAGAATTCTGCTAGATTTTTTTTTTTTTTTATTTAAAACTTTTATTTTGTAGTATTTAAGCCCCCTCAGAGTTAACCGGACATTGTTGGGGTGCTAGCTCTGCAGTCCCCCCCAGAACCCTCCACCACAAATCTCCCCCTCCCTGCACAGCCCTGAATCCCCCCCCACTACCCCTCTAATACCGCCACCGATCCCGTCCCCGCTCGCCCCCCGCCCCACGCACGGCAGCTGCTTTTTGACCCCCATCCTTTCAGGATAAAAACCCGATGCTAACGGGATGTTAGCTGCTAATAATAATGAATCACATCCATCACCATGGTTTCTCATGATGGACGCACTGCTGTGTGATTGGTCCTTAGCGGGAGGCTGCGGACCAATCAGAGCAGCCCCTGCTGCTCTTAGCAACAAGAGGAAAAACCTCATCACATGAAAAACGTATAAAAACAAAACAAGTTTATTTAATTAATGACAAAAAAACGAGTTTATTTAAAAGAAAAGGGGGTTAAATTTGTTTTTCTGTGTCTGAAAATGTTTAAATTAAAATCAGAGGATGTTCACATGGATGGATGGAGCACGTGGACACGTGTTGCTTGGAGACGATGTGTCTGACAGAAAGAAACGGATTCTTCTGCAGAAAATTTACAAAAAAAAAACAACTTATATTTAAAACTCAGCTTCCTCAGGAAGTAAAGTCGGCTGCAGGTCTTCTTGTTGCTCCTCCAGTTCAGTCTACTGTTGATGGTCACTCCAAGGTATTTGTACTCCTCAACCACCTCCACATCCCTACCCAGAATGCAGAGGGGCCGCAAGGCAGTCCTCTTCTTCTGGAAGTCAGTCACCATCTCCCTGGTCCTGTCCACATTGAGCAGTAGGTGATTCTCTCCGTCCACCACCCTCCTGTACTCCTCCTCCCGCCCACCACTTATACACCCCACAACTACAGAGTCATCAGAGAATTTCTGTAGTTGGCATGATTCCGAGTTGGGCTGGAAGTCTGAAGTGTACAATGTGAAGAGGAATGGAGAGAGCACAGTGCCCTGTGGGGCTCCCACACCACTCAGAACCACATCAGACAGGACACTGCCCAGCCGGACAAACTGTGGCCTGTCTGTCAGGTAGTAATAAAGTTCTTCACCATACAACACGTCACCACCACGCCCCCCAGTGACCCACAACCAGAATGTATTTTAGACATAGAGTCATTGATGGCAGAGAATTTCTTAAAACTTAACCAGTAAAAAACTCAAGACTTGAGATAATTTGACTTAATTGACAAAATCTCAAATCTTTTCTCTGTGTGAAAAACTCGAGAGTTCTCTTTGACTCCGTTCCATCGTCTTCCGTTCATCTGGGGCCGGGTCACAGGGTCAACAGCCTTTGACGGGAAGCCCAAACTTCTCTCACCTCAGCTGCATCCTCTAGCTCACCCGGAAGGATCCCGAGTCGTTCCCCGGCCAGCTGTGAGTCTATCCAGCAGGTCTGGGGTCTGCCTCTTGGTCTCCTCCTGGTGGGAGGACTTTGAGCTTAATTTTATTTCATATGTCAAAACGTCACAAAGACGGTATTTTATCATCTTAAAAACATCACCAGAATCCGTCCATGTCTCTCTTTCCAGCATGGAGGTTCTGATTGTTTTATTTCTACTAACAGATTATGGTCGTGTCCTGTGGGTCTGGTTTACAACTGCTTCAGATTCTGATGAGGACTAGTTTGACATGTTTCACCACTTTTAAAAAGGTTCTTATGTTCCTGAAGTTTATCATCGCCTGTCTGGAGATTTTTGCATTCCTTGGTTCCCTCAGAGGTATGGACGACCCCCCCACCCTCCATCAAGGCAGGGGAAAACATCCAGGATGTAGGTGCCCCATCAAGGCAGGGGGAAGCCTCCTTCCTGTTTATATGTGACAGGAAGTAACATGGCTCCTCCCTCCTCACAGTGTTCATAAAGATCATATAAACATGATTTTCTTAAGACCGAGGGTGGATCCAGGGGCGGGGAGGGCGTGGGGACGCACACCTCACACGCCCCCTTATGGTCCACAAAAAAAAAGTGTTCTTACTTTTTTAATTATTATAAACTTTGGGCAAAATATGCACCAAAGTGCAGGAAAACGACCTATTTTTTTAAATGTTCTGGGGGGAATGCCCCCATACCCCTTGTACTGGTCGAGCCCCACAGGTGCTCGTTTTGTTTATGACCCCCCCCCCCCCCGCCCCAATCCCTTTAGAAAATCCTGGATTCGCCCCTGAAGATATTATGTAGAATAAACGTTCCTACTACATATTTATTGAAGTAGTTTTGCCAGCATTTGTACAGAAAAACAAGACGCGCGCACACACACACACACACACACGCAGAAATGCGCACACACTGTCTCTCTTTCACGTGCGCGCGCATGCACTCAGACACACTAGATGGCGCATTCAATGTGCGTCAGATGTTTCTCTTCCTCAAAAACAAAACAGAAAAAGAAAGTATTTTGAGTAAAACTCGTGCGTGTATCAGGAAATGTGTCCGATTGGAATCTAAACCTGATCAATATCTCAAACAGTCCTAGAGTCCTAACCCTGGTGTTTGGTGAGACCTCTGCTCTAGAGGAGCTCCCACCTCCCATGAAGCTGCTCCTGCTGCTGCTCTGTGGGGGTCTCTGGAGTGTGTGTGGTGCTGCACACCAGCAAACAGGTCAGTTAGAAAGTTACAAATCCTCTTTAAGTTCAAACATAATGCACTGTCACCACAGTCTGCAACACTCACTCAGTACCAGCTATAGATGAACTGATTTGGTTTTCAATGATTTGTAACCAAATGTCAAGGTTATGAAAGTCAAGGTCACACATCTTATGAAACCACTGAAGCTCAAACCTGCTCAGTTTCATTTGTAGATAAACATGTGTGACTCTGTGTGTGTGTGTGTGTGTGTGTGTGTGTGTGTGTGTGCCTATGTCTGAGTGTGTGGAAACTGCCCACTGTTCTTCATCGTCTTCTTCTTTCGACATTTCCCTTCAGGGGGCGCCACATCAAGTCAGTTTCTTCCATAACCCTATCTCCTGCATCCTCTTCGGTCACACCAACTATCTTCATGTCTTCCTTCACTGTATCCATGAACCTCCTCTTTGGTCTTCCTCTAGTCCTCTTTCCTGGTGGTTCCAAACCCAGCATCCTTCTTCTGATGTACTCTCTCTCTCTCCTCTGCACATGTCCAAACCATCTCAGTCTGACCTCTCTGACTTTAAAACCTCTAACATGTGCTGTTCCTCTGATCCTGTCCATCCTGGTCACTCCCAGAGAGATCCTCAGCATCTTCATCTCTGCTACAAACATCTCTGTTTCCTGTCTTTTCCTCAGTGACACTGTCTCTAGGCCAATCAGCATGGCTGCTCTAACCACACTGTCTCTAGACCAATCAGCATGGCCGCTCTCACCACACTGTCTCTAGACCAATCAGCATGGCCGCTCTCACCACACTGTCTCTAGACCAATCAGCATGACCGCTCTCACCACACTGTCTCTAGACCAATCAGCATGGCTGCTCTAACCACACTGTCTCTAGACCAATCAGCATGGCCGCTCTCACCACACTGTCTCTAGACCAATCAGCATGGCCGCTCTCACCACGCTGTCTCTAGACCAATCAGCATGGCCGCTCTCACCACGCTGTCTCTAGACCAATCAGCATGGCCGCTCTCACCACGCTGTCTCTAGACCAATCAGCATGGCCGCTCTCACCACGCTGTCTCTAGACCAATCAGCATGGCCGCTCTCACCACGCTGTCTCTAGACCAATCAGCATGGCCGCTCTCACCACACTGTCTCTAGACCAATCAGCATGGCCACTCTCACCACACTGTCTCTAGACCAATCAGCATGGCCGCTCTCACCACGCTGTCTCTAGACCAATCAGCATGGCCGCTCTCACCACGCTGTCTCTAGACCAATCAGCATGGCCGCTCTCACCACGCTGTCTCTAGACCAATCAGCATGGTCGCTCTCACCACGCTGTCTCTAGACCAATCAGCATGGCCGCTCTCACCACGCTGTCTCTAGACCAATCAGCATGGTCGCTCTCACCACGCTGTCTCTAGACCAATCAGCATGGCCGCTCTCACCACACTGTCTCTAGACCAATCAACATGGCCGCTCTCACCACGGTTTTGTAAACTTTCTCTTTCATTTTATCTGAAACTCTTCTGTCACACATCACACCTGATACTTTTCTCCACCCGTTCCAGCCTGCCTGAACACGCTTCTTCACCTCTTTTCCACACTCTCTGCTGCTCTGGATGTTTGTTACATCGTTAGATGTTTCATTGAGGAGTACAACATCTAAACGTGAGACTGCCTACAGTTACTCAGTACTAACTATGTATGAACTGATTGTGTTTTCAGGGTCACGTGACTGATAGAAATCAGAATTTTTTATTTACAAAAGCAAAAATAAAGTACATAATTAATTAAAGTACATAATTAATGAGAAGGTTTTTTATGCGTTGTTTTGTGTTTTTGAGGTCTGATGAAAACAAACACGTGTCCATTCCATGTTTTATATGAAGAGATGTTTATGATAAAAATAATGTGATGAATTCATACCTCATTTTAATCCTGGAAATATGGACTTTTAAAAAATACAGGTGAAGCCAAAAAATGAAAAATCTGTGTGTCATAGATTAAAACACCTACAGTGTAACTCACTTACATGATTATTATGGGACATTCCAGGCGGCCATCGTTACAGCGCAGTCAGAGCTAGACTGGTTATTTCCTCTTATAAACACTGACTGTAATCTTTTATAATAAGAGGCTGCTGTCCCAGATTTTTGCAGTTGTGGAAAATAAAGTAAATGTACTTCGTTACTGTGCTTAAATAAAAAAAATGTGTAACTGTACTTTATTTAAGTCAAATTTGAGACCTGTACTTTTTACTTTTACTTCACTACATTTTTAGAGCAAAAATCTGTACTTTTACTTCACTAGTTTTTAAGTGTGTTTTGCATTTTTTTGTTACATTTTCGGTCAGGAATTTGAAAAATATACCGTTTTTTTTAAGCTCATCTTAAAGCCGCATCGCCAAAATCAACCTGTAGAAGGAACAGTTGAACGGCTGCGGTCTCCAAGAGGGAGAAGAGGTAATGAATCGAGGACCAATCGGAATCAAGAGTAAACATTTTCTGCAGTCATTCAAAAAACTAAATTTTACTTTTTAAGTTAAAAAGTAAAATTTACACTAATTACTTTAGTACTTTTACTTAAGTCCAAAAAGTAAGTACTTCATCCACTGCTGGATTTTGGCCATCTGGTCTGGTGGGGGCGGTGATGCAACCGGTTGGCTGCAACCGCCGTTACCGCCAATGAAGAAGAATCTGACAATTAGTCCTGATTGTTTCTGTGTTTTTTATAAAAGTATCTGAAAATAAACAGCAGTATTAAAGTGCTCAGTAACGAGTGAAGCCTCCCCGGTACGGAAGCAGGAGGAATGCTGTGACAGGTGTACCCTGCTTCTGGACCAGAGTGTGAGCTGTGTGTGAGAAAAAAGAATCTCTGTGTTTCTCCTAGAAGACGTTCCAGAGCCCGGCCTGAACGTCGTGCCGGTCCATGGTGTTGCCGTTCTGCCCTGCCGGAGCACCGCGCCCACCCAGCCGGTGCTGTGGGTGGAGTGGCAGCGTGTGGAGGGGTCATCCTGGCAGACGGCGGGTGTGATGCGAGATGGGAAGCAGCTAGAGAAGGAGATGAGTGAGACGTACCAAGGCAGGACGATGGTGATGATGGACTTCTCTCTGAAGATCTTCAATGTGACTCAGAGAGATAACGGCAGCTACGAGTGAGTAACGGGATGATCGTTTGACTTGTGATGTCCAGATGTGATTCATTCTGATCTGATCCAGATGTGTCCTGGCGGGGTCTCCAGCTGGAGCACACGTCTCTCTGATCATCGGTAAGCAGAGCCTGCACGTCGGTGCTGGGTGTGAAGGTGGACAGTAGGGGGCAGTAATGTGTCTGTGTGCAGTGGAGGTGATGGCGTTCCACATCGGGGTCCTCCGCTCTGCAGCCAACCAGCTATATGTGAGCTGTACGTCCAGTGTTTGGAACCAGCAACCCACTGTCTCTCTGCTGGACGACCGTGGGACGCCGGTCCCCACGAACATCACCGCAACCACCAACGGCAACCGTTACTCAGTGGAGGTCCGTGGGAGGGTGGACGACGTTTACGGTGAGAGGATGGATGGAAATGATGGAGGGGTCTGGTTCTCACCGTGTACCCCTCCCTAACAGGAGCCAGGAAGTTCATCTGCAGAATGAAGGTTTCCAAAGCAACGCTGGTCCAAGAGAACGTGGTCGTTATCTCAGGTAAACATTCCAGAAAAGTTTTAAGATTACTGTTTAATCCCAGCGTGACGCTAAGACCACTGCCAGTCTGGTGCCACCTCTGAGCCACTTATCCATAACGAAGTTGCAGGGAGGGGCGGAGCCTATCGTGGATGATTTCCGCCAAGAGGCAGAGGACACCCTTAAGGGGTTACCAGCCTGTTGTCGGGCCACACACACATGCATTGATAGGGGTCATTTTTTTTAGTGGCCAGTCAACCTAACATGTATGTTTTTGGAGGGTGGAGAACATACACGTGGAGAACATACAAACTCTACATGGAATAGCCAGTGTTTCGAGCTTCACCCCCACTCCGGGCCTCAAACCCCACCTTTCTAGCTGTAAGGCTCCTGTGATACCCACTGTGCCACCGTGCCGCCCGCTGTTATCTGATAGAAGTTAGTGTTCAGGGCTTTGACCACCATTGGATGAAACTTTGTATCTCTGTCCTGAAGGAAGAAGGAGGGGTGAAGGTGGGGGTCTTCTGTGATGAGGGGGTCTTTCCTGATCACCGGACGTTACTGCAGAAGAAACGATGGAGTTCGTGGTGAACCAATCATTTTCCAGCTTTATTTGTGAGAGTTTTCTGTTTGCAGGAGAGGAAGTGGTACCAGTATGTGAGAGGAAGTGGTACCAGTATGTGAGAGGAAGTGGTACCAGTATGTGAGAGGAAGTGGTACCAGTATGTGAGAGGAAGTGGTACCAGTATGTGAGAGGAAGTGGTACCAGTATGTGAGAGGAAGTGGTACCAGTATGTGAGAGGAAGTGGTACCAGTATGTGAGAGGAAGTGGTACCAGTATGTGATGGTCAAAGTGAATGATGGTGAACCATGTTTTTTAGTTTCTGAGCAGAGGGGTGAAGGGTCTGCTGGTGTTACGTTACGATTAAAATGATTGGAAAACATTCTACCCAATCAGAGTAGAGAGATGATGGTGTCCGTCCTCCATGTTTGTAGTGCAGAGATGAAGGTGTCCGTCCTCCATGTTTGTAGTTCTTTAGATGCGACACGGTTCGTTTTGGTAACGATTCCTCTGATTAAAAATTTAAAGACAGAGTTTAGAAACTTTATTTCGTAAAGGTTTGTTTTTACGTTCTGTTTTCCGGATGACACTGACTGTTTGGGGGTTTTATAAAAGTCACATCCGGTCCCCACTGGAACGGAATGATTAGTGACCTTGAATGAACCCCAAAGCTGTGAGGTCAGACTGTTTCCATGGAGACATAGAAACAGGTTGATGTTTCTGTTGGTTGTGAACATTCGTATCCAGTATTACAATATATACCAAGCCTTCCTGTTTCTTGATGCCCTAACCACCCCATCTGGTTCGTCTCTGTGTGTCCGGAGCCAGAGCTTGGTCCGTATAGCTGGCAGTATGTCGATTCCATTTCCAGTGAGAGTTGGACTCCGCCAAGGCTGCCCTTTGTCACCCATTCTGTTCATCAGCCGAGGCGTTGGAGGGATCCAGTTTGGTGACCTCAGGATCAGATCTCTGTTTTTTGGGGATGATGTGGTCCTGTTGGCTTCATCGGACCGTGATCTCCAGCTTTCACCGGTCCACCTTGCTGCAGTGTGAAGCGGCCATGATGGGAATCAGAGCCTCCAAATCAGAAACCGTGGTCCTCGCCAGGAAAAGGATGGAATGCCCCCTGCGGGTCAGGGACAGGGTCCTGCCCCAAGTGGAGGAGTTTAAGTATCTCGGGGTCTTGTTCACGAGTGGGGGAAGGATGGAGCGGGAGATCGACAGGCGGATCGGTGTGGCATCAGAAGCCAGTGAGAGAGACCCCATTAAAACTTCTTACTGATGTCTTGTTTCAGATGAGTGGCTTCCTCCGGTGTACCCCTCATACGATGCCATCCTTCTGATCCTCCTGGGTTTAGCGGTCTTCCTGGGTGTGGTGGTACTCCTGATCCAGATGTGCCCTCTGAGGATGACGGAGCTCCGCTTCATGCTTCATGGTGAAGGTTTAGGTCTTCTCCAGCAGCTTTTTAAGAGGTACTGATGTGGGGTGTTTCAGCAGGGTTCTGTGAGCGGACCCCGAAGAGACCCGGACGGGATCAAGGTCAGGTGACTTTAAATCTAATCCTCAAAGACAAACGAGATTAATTTATTTTTTTAATTCCAGAAGAACCGCTGCTGGGTGAGACTGGAGCAGACGGATGAGTATTAGCTGTGTGTGTGTGTGTGTGTGTGTGTGTGTGTGTGTGTGACCAGTATAACCAGTGATACCAGCAGGACAGTGTGTTTTTGTTTCAGATCATGAGGAACTCGACCAGATTAATTTTTCCGGAGCTTCTGAGATTTCAGCCAGAATGGAGAATCTCCGGACTGGTAACGGTTAGTTTGTATCTACCTCACCCACTCCTCACCCACACCTCACCCACTCCTCACCCACTCCTCACCCCCTCCTCACCCACACCTCACCCTCATCTCACCCACTCCTCACCCACACCTCACCCACATCTCACCCCCTCCTCACCCACTCCTCACCCACACCTCACCCACATCTCACCCACTCCTCACCCACTCCTCACCCACTCCTCACCCACACCTCACCCACATCTCACCCACTCCTCACCCACTCCTCACCCCCTCCTCACCCACTCCTCACCCACACCTCACCCTCATCTCACCCACTCCTCACCCACTCCTCACCCCCTCCTCACCCACTCCTCACCCACTCCTCACCCACACCTCACCCACTCCTCACCCACACCTCACCCACTCCTCACCCACTCCTCACCCACTCCTCACCCACTCCTCACCCACTCCTCACCCACACCTCACCCACATCTCACCCCCTCCTCATCCACTCCTCACCCACACCTCACCCACATCTCACCCCCTCCTCACCCGCTCCTCACCCCCTCCTCACCCACTGCTCACCCACACCTCACCCACTCCTCACCCACACCTCACCCACTCCTCACCCACTCCTCACCCACACCTCACCCACTCCTCACCCACTCCTCACCCACACCTCACCCACTCCTCACCCACACCTCACCCACTCCTCACCCACTCCTCACCCACTCCTCACTCCTGCGGGTCGAGAGAAGCCAGATGAGGTTGTTCAGGCATCTGGTTAGGATGCGTCCTGAATGCCTCGCTTGTGAGGGTTGTTGGGCACGTCCCACTGGGAGGAGGCCAAGAGGGAGACCCTGGACCTGCTGGAGAGACTGTCTCACAGCAGGACAGGGAACACCTCAGGATCCTTCTGGGTGAGCTGGAGGATGCAGCCAGGGTGAGAGAAACCTGGGTTTCCTGTCTTAGGATGTTGTTGCTGCGGGACGGTCTCGGATAAGTGGAAGCGGATGGAACGGAAATGTTAACTCTCCTTATGCAACGTGTTAAAGTCTCACAGTTCTAGTATGATTTACTGTGTGTGTGTGTGTGTGTGTGTGTGTGTGTGTGTGTGTAGATCCTGGTTACCATGGTGAGGGTAGGAACATAGATCCTGGTTACCATCCGTCTGTCCATCTCCCGCTCCATCCTTCATCCACTCATGAAAAAGACCCTATTTGTAAACTTTATAAATCACACCTTCAACAAATCTGAGGTGTGATCTGACCCGACCCCCGTACCGGACCCCCCCCCGTCTCATCGTTTGGGAGAGTCTGACTTTGGTTCGTTTTCATGAACACAGATTTTAGTAACGTCCTTTAAATGAGACCTCGTTCTTCTTTCCTCCTCTGCAGGTGGGCTGCTGACAGGTGTCCGAGCCTCTGAAATGGTGGCAAACCAGGATCTGAAAACCATCAACAGTTACAAGGATAGAATTCTGCAAGCAGGATGGAAGTATGTTACACAGGAGAGGGTGCTGGGACATGTTACTGGTTCATAAGGACACCTCACTGGTTGCTAAGGACATGTTACTGGTTCCTAAGGACACCTCACTGGTTGCTAAGGATGCTGTTCTCGTTGCTAAGGACAGACTGTCTCTCTACGGTTTCTTTGCAGGCATCAAATCCATCCGGCCCTGATCGCTGCGATCATCTCTAAACAGTCCAGAGCTGGAATGAAGTTACAGAGAGACGGTTACGGAACATCAGACCCCAACTGTTACGGACTCATGCAGGTTGGTCTTGGTTTCGTTCGGGGTGCAACTTATCAAGAAGCTTCAGATCAGAAAAAAAAGACGTCACCTCAGTGTTTTACAGAGAGAAGACACCCCAACATCCCAGCAAACAGAGAACCTCTAGAGAACGTTAGCCTGAGAACCTCCAGGGAACGTTAGCCTGAGAACCTCCAGGGAACGTTAGCCTGAGAACCTCCAGGGAACGTTAGCCTGAGAACCTCCAGGGAACGTTAGCCTGAGAACCTCCAGGGAACGTTAGCCTGAGAACCTCCAGGGAACGTTAGCCTGAGAACCTCCAGGGAACGTTAGCCTGAGAACCTCTAGAGAACGTTAGCCTGAGAACCTCCAGGGAACGTTAGCCTGAGAACCTCCAGGGAACGTTAGCCTGAGAACCTCCAGGGAACGTTAGCCTGAGAACCTCCAGGGAACGTTAGCCTGAGAACCTCCAGGGAGCGTTAGCCTGAGAACCTCCAGGGAACGTTAGCCTGAGAACCTCCAGGGAACGTTAGCCTGAGAACCTCTAGAGAACGTTAGCCTGAGAACCTCCAGGGAACGTTAGTCTGAAAACCTCCAGGGAACGTTAGCCTGAGAACCTCCAGGGAACGTTAGCCTGAGAACCTCCAGGGAACGTTAGCCTGAGAACCTCCAGGGAACATTAGCCTGAGAACCTCCAGGGAACATTAGCCTGAGAACCTCCAGGGAACGTTAGTCTGAAAACCTCCAGGGAACGTTAGCCTGAGAACCTCCAGGGAACGTTAGCCTGAGAACCTCCAGGGAACGTTAGCCTGAGAACCTCCAGGGAACGTTAGCCTGAGGTTCTCTAAAGGTTTGTTTTGGAATCTGAGCCACATCCGTCGTGTCTGGAGGAGTTGGTTCAGTCCTGAGGGAGCTGAGGAGAAGGAGTCGATCTAGAGGAGGTGCTTCCTGTGTTTTACGGTTTCCATGGAAACGTCCGGTTGCTCGCTTGAGGAACTGGAGGCGCTCACTCGGACCCAGTGAAATACAGAGAGACCAGTTTGGTGTTCTTCACTGCAGCCTGGTTTTGTGGATCCATTCCAGACTCTAGCTTTTGGGTTGCCAGGTTGGACACAGTGCGACTGGACTGGGTCGCCACTGGATAGGGGCGAGTGGGCATCGAGGTGTTCACATGCAGCACTTAAACTTACCTTCGGGGGTCAATAAAGTATTCAATTCAATGCCGGAGTGCCCGAAACACCTCGCCTGCGAGGCGGTCGGGGGGCATTCTGACCAGATGCCCGAACCACTCCATCTGTCTCCTCTCGACCTGGAGGAGGAGCGGCTCGACACCAAGCTCCTTCCGGATGGCAGAACTCCTCACCCGATCTCTGAGTGAGAGCCCAGCCACCCTGCAGAGGAAGCTCATTTCGGCCGCTTGTACCCGGGATCTCATTCTTTCGGTCACCACCCACAGTTGGTTACCATGGTGAGGGTAGGAACGTAGATCCTGGTTACCATGGTGAGGGTAGGAACGTAGATCCTGGTTACCATGGTGAGGGTAGGAACATAGATCCTGGTTACCATGGTGAGGGTAGGAACATAGATCCTGGTTACCATGGTGAGGGTAGGAACGTAGATCCTGGTTACCATGGTGAGGGTAGGAACGTAGATCCTAGTTACCATGGTGAGGGTAGGAACATAGATCCTGGTTACCATGGTGAGGGTAGGAACATAGATCCTGGTTACCATGGTGAGGGTAGGAACGTAGATCCTGGTTACCATGGTGAGGGTAGGAACGTAGATCCTGGTTACCATGGTGACGGTTGGAACGTAGATCCTGGTTACCATGGTGAGGGTAGGAACGTAGATCCTGGTTACCATGGTGAGGGTAGGAACATAGATCCTGGTTACCATGGTGAGGGTAGGAACATAGATCCTGGTTACCATGGTGAGGGTAGGAACGTAGATCCTGGTTACCATGGTGATGGTAGGAACATAGATCCTGGTTACCATGGTGAGGGTAGGAACATAGATCCTGGTTACCATGGTGAGGGTAGGAACATAGATCCTGGTTACCATGGTGAGGGTAGGAACATAGATCCTGGTTACCATGGTGAGGGTAGGAACGTAGATCCTGGTTACCATGGTGAGGGTAGGAACATAGATCCTGGTTACCATGGTGAGGGTAGGAACATAGATCCTGGTTACCATGGTGAGGGTAGGAACGTAGATCCTGGTTACCATGGTGAGGGTAGGAACGTAGATCCTGGTTACCATGGTGACGGTTGGAACGTAGATCGACATGTAAGTCGAGAGCTTTGCTTTTCTTTTCTATCAAAATGATATTTTTGATGGAGCTCAGTAACGAGGGGGGCTAGGTTTAGACCAGGTCTGTGGGTGACTTTTAGTCTTTGGGGGTGAGTTAGTGCCCATGGGTAACGTGCCAGTGCCCCCTGCTCTAGCTGCTCTCCAGCTCACTGACGCTCCGTGTTTTTACAGATCAATAAGACGTATCACGCCACCTCAGGAAATCCTTACAGCACGGAGCACATCGAAGACGGAACCAAATACCTGGTCCATCTGATTAAGATCCTGAAGGACTGGGAGGGGTCGAGGACCTGGAATCCCACCCAGCATCTGAAAGGTGAAACTCTTTCTCTGGTCCACCGTTTCTTCAGCTGCTTAAAGTCTTTCTGTTCCAGGAGCGCTCATCTCCTACGTGTCCGGAATCGACAAGCTCAAAGACAGAGTGTTCAACGTTAACACCGTAGATGAGGTTCTTCAGGTTCTGGACACGGAAACGCCGACCGGCGACTTTACCGATGATGTTTTTGCCCGGGCGTGTTTTTTCAACGCGCACGGTTATCAGAGACTAACCAGACCTGCTCCGTGTCCGTGACACCGTGTGGTTTCTGCTGGATTCCTGGGTGTACCACACCGTCCTCCGTCTGTCTACGTTAACGTGTTTATCTTTCTGTTAGAGTTTCAATCGTCGACAGAGTAAAGTTTGTGTCGGTTCCTGTCCCACACCTCCAGTGTTTTTGACCAGATTTAACAGATTAAGACTGTTTTTGAGAATTTTGTTTCAGATTTGAAATCCGGCTTTTTTGCATCCGAGTTTTATCCTGATGATTCTGACAGTGTGTGTTTTTCTTTTTTTGACATTTAATGTGTTTGTTTTATGTTAGTGTTACAGATTTGAACTGGATTCTGAGTTTACATGGTACCTGTTTTTAAAGATGGTTTTATGGTTTATGATGAAGATGTGTCGACATGTTTTCCTTCTGAACGAATTCTCTTTAAAGACTGCTCATATCTGCTGTAGAGCTCTCTCTCTCTCTCTCAGAGACAGAGTCTGCCATCTTGGAGGAGCTCGGAGAAGAGTCATTGCTCCTCCGGGTTGAGAGAAGCCAAATGGGGCATTCGCCTGCCGAGCGCCTTGGCGATGAGGTGTTTTGGGCACATCCAAGAGGCAGACCCTGGACCTGCTGTAGAGACTATGTCTCACAGCTGGACAGGGAACACATCTGGATCCTCCTGGGTGAGCTGGAGGATGCAGCTGGGGTGAGAGAAGCCTGTGTTTACCGTCTGAGGCTGTTGCCCCTACCACCCAGCCCCAGATAAGAGGAAGACGACGGATTCTTTAAAGATATAGAAGTATGAATGGCTTCTGAATAAAACCTCTAACATGTGCTGTTCCTCTGATCCTGTCCATCCTGGTCACTCCCAGAGAGATCCTCAGCATCTTCATCTCTGCTACAAACATCTGTTTCCTGTCTTTTCCTCAGTGACACTGTCTCTAGACCAATCAGCATGGCCGCTCTCACCACGCTGTCTCTAGACCAGAGGTGTCAAAAGTACCAACATTTTCTACTCAAGTAGAAGTATAAATACCAAGTTAAAAAACTACTTTAGTAAAAGTAGAAGTATCAACTCAAGTTTTCTACTTAAGTAAAAGTAAAAAGTAACCTATTTTAAAACTACTTCAAGTAAAAAAAGTAAAAGTAATTTTCAGAAAAAAAGGAATATTGTTAACAAAAGCGTATGAACATATTTTTTAACTATTATCACATGCTTTAAGGAGCAGAAAATATGATAATAAATGAAAGTGTTTTGGTGTTAAACTTTATGAATCAGAAAAAATTATTTCTTAATAATCTTTATTGGAAATCGATTAATGAACACAATCAAATGTATTAACATAAGCAGGGCATTATGTAACGTCCCTTCAGCTACCAAGCTTCACTCTGCATCACCTAATTTAACCAACTTCAGCAGACGCAAACACACTCAATGTAAAAAAAATAAATAAATAAATGAAAAAAAAATGACCAAAAGGCATTTTTAAGCCTTGAAGGCAGCTAGTTTTCAAAGTTCTTTGAGGGAATACTGAATAGTCTTTATCAAGTTGATAAGGTTGGGAGTGCCACATACAGCCTGCGTGACACCTGGAACCAGCGTTGCCAGGTGGGAGATGCTGGATTATCGTACTAATGACGTAAAATTATCGTATTTTACAAAAAATATTGTACACCCAGTAAAACCACGCCCATTGACAAAATAACACCCTTTACATGCACTCGTAAGGCAGTGGGAGTGAAGGAAACACACAGGAGGCAAAATCCTTGGATTCTTTTTCTAAAATTTTAAGAACTGTAAAAATGAAAAAATAACCAGAGAAACAAGATTTTAAAAAAACAGTAGGGGCGGGACCTAGGAGACGGTAAATATAAATTTACATATATACTTATCTACATATATATGTGTACATACATATAAGGTTTTTTTAATGTTAACCCAAACATCTACATGATACAAAATCTAAGCGATGTGTAGTATTAATCTCCTCAGTCAGTCTTTATAAACTAATCAATAACATTTTGGATGCTTTTAAGCACAAATACTTCATCCACTACTATTTATGGATTAATCAGTTCAATTAGCTTTGTTTCTAAAGATAAAATAGTGCATCACAGATCAAAGTTATTTTTATAAAAATACCATCTACAACATTTTCAGCAAAGACGTTTATTTTCAGATTTGTCCTAAATAAAAAAAGTTTGTTTATGTTATATAATACATTAGTACTTCCATATATAACTTATTGTATCGAGATTTGGGGAAATACGTACAAAACTAACACAAAACCAATTTATATTTTACAAAAAAAAGCAATACGAGCAATAACATTCTCATCTTATAATCAACCTACCAATAATCTATTTATAAATTTAAAAACATTAAAGTTCTATGATTTAGTGGAATTACACACTTTAAAATTTATGTTTAAGATAAAAAAAAACATGATGTCAAACTCTCTACAAAATATGTTTGTTATTAGGAAAAGTCCACACGAACTAAGAGGAAATGATGTGTTCATTAAAAATAAATTTAGAACAAATGTTAAAAAATTCTGTATTTCTATTAAAGGTGTGGATCTTTGGAATAATTGTAATGATGAACTTAAATTGTGTTTAAATCTTTTATGTTTAAAAAAGAAATTTAAGTTATTAATACTTAAAAAATATGCAAGTCTTGATGGTTAAATTCAAGCTTCTATAAAAAGTAAACAATTATGATGTGTTATGATTATGTTATGTGTTACGATTATGTGTTATGATTATGTTATATGTTATGATGTGTTATGATTATGTTATGATGTATTATGATATTACAAAGTATTATGTTATGCGTTATAACAATTATGATGGCTTAGTATTTACTTATGTCTTTTTGCTTTTATTATGACATAAAAAAAAAAAAAAAAAAAAGGGTCGGCGTAATAAGCGTTTGCTTCAGCCGTTACCTTTTCGGTCCTTTGCTGGAATATGGTTGTTTTCTTTATTTCATTGATATGAGGTTGCACTGTGACCGAAATAAATAAATAAATAAATAACCGCAGACTGAAAATAATAATAAAAAAAACATTTCTTTGCTGTTGTATTTTTTTTAAAAATTGATAATTCAATCAAAGTTCAGTGTTGCAGCATCAGAAACACTTTGATTTCCGAGCCCGAGTCTCAAACACGGAAATTGACGTCCCTGCTCTTTAAAAGTTTGTGGGCGGGGCTACTCGCCCCAAAGTAATGATTGACTGGACCTTTCAGCCAATCATTCATCTGTTCCTTTGTTTGATGCATTCAGGGTTCATAAAAAAAAAAAAACTCCGACAAACAGTCGCGGCTTTTTAACGGTGACAAAATGGCGAAAGTAGCGACTACTTTTTATAAAATGAACGAAGTAAAAGTACAGATAATTGCATAAAAAAGTAGTGAGTAAAAGTAAAAAGTAGACAAAAAAATAATTACTTCGTTAAAGTAAAGATAACGAGATTTTCTACTTGAGTAAGGTAACGAAGTAGTCTTACTTCGCTACTTGACACCTCTGCTCTACACCAATCAGCATGGCCGCTCTCACCACGCTGTCTCTAGACCAATCAGCATGGCCGCTCTCACCACACTGTCTCTAGACCAATCAGCATGGCCGCTCTCACCACGCTGTCTCTAGACCAATCAGCATGGCCGTTCTCACCACACTGTCTCTAGACCAATCAGCATGGCCACTCTCACCACACTGTCTCTAGACCAATCAGCATGGCCGCTCTCACCACGCTGTCTCTAGACCAATCAGCATGGCCGCTCTCACCACGCTGTCTCTAGACCAATCAGCATGGCCACTCTCACCACACTGTCTCTAGACCAATCAGCATGGCCGCTCTCACCACGCTGTCTCTAGACCAATCAGCATGGCCGTTCTCACCACACTGTCTCTAGACCAATCAGCATGGCCGCTCTCACCACACTGTCTCTAGACCAATCAGCATGGCCGCTCTCACCACACTGTCTCTAGACCAATCAGCATGGCCGCTCTCACCACACTGTCTCTAGACCAATCAGCATGGCCGCTCTCACCACAGTGTCTCTAGACCAATCAGCATAACCGCTCTCACCGCGGTTTTCTATACTTTCTCTTTCATTTTAGCTGAAACTCTTCTATCACACATCACACCTGATACTTTCCTCCACCCGTTCCAGCCTGCCTGCACATGCTTCTTCACCTCTTTTCCACACTCTCCATTGCTCTGGACTGTTGATCCTAGATACTTAAAATCTTCCACCTTCTTTATCTCTTCTCCCTGTAACCTCACTTTTCCATTTGGATCCCTCTCATTCACACACATGTACTCTGTTTTACTGACTAATCTTCAAACCTCCACCTCTCCAGCTTTTCCTCCACCTCTTCCCTCCTCTCACTACAGATCACAATGTCATCTGCAAACATCATTGTCCATGGAGAGTCCTGTCTGACCTCGTCTGTCAGCCTGTCCATCACCATAGCAACAGTCCCACCCCCACACTGAACTCCTCTATCTCACCTACAGCACAACTCACCACTGTCTTACAGTCCTCATACATGTCCTGGACCACTTTAACATACTTCTCTGTCACACCAGACTTCCTCATACAATACCATAGTTCTTCTCTAGGTACCCTGTCATACGCTTTCTCTAGATCTACAAAGACACAGTGCAGCTCCCTCGGGACTTCTCTGTACTTCTCTCCAGCTCCCTCTGACCTTCCCTGTACTTCTCTACAGCTCCCTCTGACCTTCCCTGTACTTCTCTCCAGCTCCCTCTGACCTTCCCTGTACTTCTCTACAGCTCCCTCTGATCTTCTCTGTACTTCTCTACAGCTCCCTCTGACCTTCCCTGTACTTCTCTATCAGCATCCTCGAGGCAGACACTCCATCTGTCGTGCTCTTCGGTTATATTTTTTCCATAACTTCATGGTTTGACTGATTAGTTTTTTTTTCTTGGAAGTTACCAAAACCTCTGAAAGTTATTTTTAATTTCTTATAAAATGAATGTTTTTGTGAAACGTTTTATTTCTAAATGATTCAAAAGTAAATTTCTGACATTTGAACTGATGCTTTTTTGATAAAAAAATTTATTAATAATTTTATGCCTTTTTTTATTTGAGTAAATGTCCACCAGAGGGCGAAACGTGCAAAAACTGCATGGCTCTGTGTTGCCTTAGCAACCGTGTTTCCAGCTACAGCAAAAAAAAGTATTTATAAAAGAAAAAAAAAAAGTTTCATTCAAGTAAAAAAAAAAACTTTGATCTGATGCATAAGCAACAAGAATTCTGATTGGTTGAGTTCCTGAGAACGAGTCCATATTCCACCAATCACAGACGGTGGCCTATAAGCCACGCCCCTCATCCTAACTGTTGTGGAGAGGCTGTCGGTGGTGCTTCTGGTGGGTGGGGCTTGTGGTTGTCGTAGGATTCCTTTTGGTCGTCATGGTGACGGGAAGAGGCTTCCTCACCTGAGGAGGGAAATCAGGTTGTAGGTGTTAAACCCGTTACAGACAGGAACACGCTAACTACACGTGTGATGTTCTCACTTTGGATTCTGGACATAACGAACTCCAGACCCTTCGTGGCTTTCCCCTGGTTGCTTTTAAACCTGGCGAGGCCGAACTCCTGGTGAACAGAGTGGAACAGTCAGACCTCTACACTACAGAATGAATACACGATACAGACCCGAAAAAAAAAAGACATTTTAAAGAAGTGTAACACACTTACACACATTTACACAAACACAGCAACACGTACACACAGCTTTAAACCAGAAAATCAAACGCAAAATGTGAAAAAATTTGCAACTTATCGCTGACTCTCGTTTTGTGTACTTTTTTTAGTCCCTATTAGTGACCTTGGTGAAGCTGGCCCTTTAAAAAATAAATAAATTAAAAATTAAACAAAAAAAGAGTCATTCGTTTGTGCTATTTTAGTTTTTATATATATATAGTTACGAGGGTGAGAAAGAATGAGATCGCGGATTCAAGCGTCCGAGATGAGCTTCCTCTGCAGGGTGGCTGGGCTCTCACTCAGAGATCGGGTGAGGAGCTCTGCCATCCGGGAGGAGCTCGGTGTCCAGCCGCTCCTCCTCCAGGTCGAGAGGAGCCAGATGAGGTGGTTTGGGAATCTGGTCAGGATGCCCTCCAAGCACCTCGCGGGCGAGGTGTTTCGGGCATGTCCCACCGGGAGGACACCAAGAGGCAGACCCTGGACCTGCTGGAGAGACTATGTCTCACAGCTGGCCGGTGAATGACTCGGGATCCTTCTGGGTGAGCTGGAGGGTGCAGCCGGGGAGAGAGAAGCCTGGGCTTCTTGTCTGAGGCTGTCGCCCCAGCAACCCGACCCTGGATAAGCGGAAGACGACAGAACGGAACGGTCATCTGTCTCTCATCATGTATGACCTTTATAGACCTTATTGACCTTTTCAATGTGAGCAGTGTGCGGGTGATTCGTCACCCGCAACAGGAAGCGACAAATAAAAACGTGTGTCTACGTCAGAGACTAGAAGGTTGTGATCAGTCTGACCTCTATGGGATCACTGGGTCCGCTTGTTTTGAGAGCTATACCAACCAAAGTGAAGAGGGGGGTCTGGTACGCTACCTGAATGGGTCGGGCGAGGCCGAAGACAGACGAGGAAATACACGCTTCACGTTTTAGTTTGGTCCAAGATGGCCGACTGTGGTCCTCCTGAAATACACACCGTTCCACCACCGTCTGGGAGAAAGAGCAGATCTAACCAACGTGATGATGAAACCAGTCTGAACCGGTCAGACCGGGACAGGTACCATTAAGGTTTGGTGGTTCAGGTTCCAGGTCTTGGTGACGAGTGTCTTTTTGTGAGGATCCACGACGGAGTCCTCGATGATGTAGACCGCCCGGGTCATGTGGGTAGGGAAGACACGTTCTGCCCAACCCGGCAACCGGTTTGTTTTGGTCAGGAGTCGTCGTGACAGCAGCAGGTTGCCAGGCGTGACCTCGCGGTACAGGACGTCTTCGGTGAGAACGTGGGCGCTGCGGGAGGGGAAGGAATGTCAGGTCAGAAAGGATCTCTGGTAGGAGGGGTTCACCTGGTGAAGGGTACCTGTAGGGGTTTGGGTATCGCTGCCAGAAGGCCACCAGCACCTGATGCCACGGACTCCTGATGTACACCTCATTCTGGAAACACCTCCCCATGACGGTTCACAGGAACAGCGCTCCCTGGAGACTCATTTAGAAACTACAGACAAAAAAAATGGTTAATTACAAAACAGGTTCAATCAAATTAGAACAGTACTGATTCGTTATGATCCTCCGGCTCATCTGGGAGAATCCCGAGGTAAGGTGTTCCCTGTCCAGCTGTTAGTCTCTCCAGCGGGTCCAGGGTGTGTCTCTGGGTCTCCTCCCTCTGGGACGGATATGTTTGGGAGTCATCCAAACCAGATGCCTGGACCACTACATGTGGCATCCATACCAACCGTAGGAGCAACGACTCTACTCCGAGCTCATCCCTCTATCTCTGAGTGACAGCTCAGCCACCCTGCAGAGGAAGATCATTTCAGCTGCTTGTGTCCATGAGCTTGTTCTTTTGGTCACCACCCATACTGGTTACCATGGTGAGGGTAGGAATGTACATCCTGGTTACCATGGTGAGGGTAGGAACGTAGATTCTGGTTACCATGGTGATGGTAGGAACGTAGATTCTGGTTACCATGGTGAGGGTAGGAACGTACATCCTGGTTACCATGGTGATGGTAGGAATGTAGATCCTGGTTACCATGGTGAGGGTAGGAACGTAGATCCTGGTTACCATGGTGAGGGTAGGAACGTAGATCCTGGTTACCACGGTGAGGGTAGGAACGTAGATCCTGATTACCACGGTGAGGGTAGGAACGTAGATCTTGGTTACCATGGTGAGGGTAGGAACGTAGATCCTGGTTACCACGGTGAGGGTAGGAACGTAGATCCTGATTACCACGGTGAGGGTAGGAACGTAGATCTTGGTTACCATGGTGAGGGTAGGAACGTAGATCCTGGTTACCACGGTGAGGGTAGGAACGTAGATCCTGATTACCACGGTGAGGGTAGGAACGTAGATCCTTGTTACCATGGTGAGGATAGGAACGTAGATCCTGGTTACCATGGTGAGGGTAGGAACATAGATCCTGGTTACCATGGTGATGGTAGGAACATAGATCCTGGTTGCTATGGTGAGGGTAGGAACATAGATCCTGGTTACCATGGTGAGGGTAGGAACGTAGATCCTGGTTACCATGGTGAGGGTAGGAACGTAGATCCTGGTTACCATGGTGAGAGTAGGTACGTAGATCGACTTGTAAATCCACGTCCCAATTATTGCAGACGCCGCAAAAATTGTAATTTTTGAAAAAAATAAGACTGATTGAAATTCTGTTTACACAATATTTTCTGCAAACGCTCGTCTAACGACGAACAATCCAGGCTCTTAATTTAATTTTATTTGCTTGAAAATAGAAAATATGTGTTGCTAAGAAGTGGATTTCATACATTTCATTGCTGCTGATTTTTAACTTCTTGTAAAATCAGTTTATAAAACAGTTCAAAGATAAAACTTTTTCATTAAAAACCAGACATAAAATCTTATTATTTATGAGCTGGTTTTATGAACAACGTTAACATGTTATTATTGACAAATCCGTGTAGTCCCTCATTCATCCAGGAGTGATCCATCGTAGAAAAAGTTTCAAAAAAGTCTTCTGGACAGTTTAATTCTTGATCGAGACGTTTCGACTTCCATCCGGAAATCATTTTCAATCTGAATGAAATGGACTGAAAACTGGATCTATTTATACTAACCTGAGTAAAAGGTAAAAAAAATAGTAAGAAGGGCTCGACCAATGAGCCTGTGTTACCTATGATGGCCGTGAATGGCTCCTATTGTAGCCACAGACCAGTAAACAAACTTATTATAAAAATGCTAAAAGCCTAGTGAATAGAAATTCCTGCTAACGAGAGGCATGAAACTGAGTCACGAGGTGTCATCTTTAGTCCATGGCTTCAGAATGCTGCTGTAAATCCCGGGCAGAATGTATCTAACGCCTCCACTCCGATTCAGTGAGGGATTTTCTTTCATCACAAAGATGGCTTCCTTCACCCCTCTTTCAACCTTTCTCTCTACTTAGAATCTTCACCTCACTGTCCTCAAAAGTGTGTTTGGTGGATTTAAGATGCAGATGTACAGCAGACTGTGGACCACTAGAGGCTTCTCTTCTGTGTTGGTAAAGTCTTTTGTGGAGTGGCTGCTTCGTTTCACCAATGTAGTGTTCTTTGCAGCTCCCTTCACTGCACCGGATCGAATAAACTACATTGCTCTGTTTTTCTGTGGGCATCTTGTCTTTAGGATGTACTAGTTTTTGACGTAATGTGTTGACCGGTTTAAAGAAAACCGGGATGTCATGGTGTCTGAAGATTTTCTGTAACTTCTCGGACAGTCCTGACACGTAGGGAATAGAGACTCCATTTTTCCTCTTCTCAGTTTCTGTTTCCCTCTTCTCACGTTTCTTGGGTGAGAACGTCCAAAATTCAAATGTGCAGTTAGATCCAGGTTTCAGTTCATTTCATTCAGATTGAAAATGATTTCCGGATGGAAGTCGAAACGTCTCGTTCAAGAATTAAACTGTCCAGAAGACTTTTTTGAAACTTTTTCCACTGTGTTATTATTGACTATAAAATAAGGAATTATAAAACTTTATTTATGTTATCAGACTGTATTAATCCCTCATGGGGGGGGGGGTCCCTGTGACGGCGCCGGGAGAAACTGGAGGTTAGGACACCTGGACGTGAGGTCAGCAGGATCCAATCAGTAACTATCCAAAGATCTAAAGCTTGCCATGTTATCTCTGAACTGTGTTTACCTACATTTTATTCATTTTATTTTCATAAAATCGGTGGGATTTGTGTAAAAATTTTCAAAAGTTTGCGTTGGCCGGGAATCGAACCCGGGTCAACTGCTTGGAAGGCAGCTATGCTAACCACTATACCACCAACGCTTGATGAGAAAACGGAGGAAAACGTCGTATAAAAAGGTTACATACCGCGTGTTCATCCGTTTATTTTGTATTTATTTATTTGGTTTGATATAAAAAACGCAACGCGATCCTTCGTTTTAATATTTTAATATATTTTACAGACAGAAGCGTTTTTTTAATCATCTGTAATGTTTTCTAATCACATCCGGGTTTTTGTTTGTTTACTGTTAGAAACCGTTGGTTCGGTTTGTTTACCTGTTTACATCTGAAGGCAGGGCTCGTCGTCAGGACGGGATCAGGTGGATGTTTAACGGCTGGTTAGCAGCACCGGGATCACTGCAGACCCCCCCTCAATGCAGACCCCCCCTCAGACCACCAGCATGCACCGCTCCCCGTCCTCCACGAGGTGACGAACTTTCATCACTTTTTACAGAAACTTCGGATTTTAGCGTCAAACTTCTTTAAAATCTCGGTTTCACTTCTGATTCTTTTAAATTCTCAGAAGAAAAAAAATTATAAAACAGAATTTATCAACAATATTTTGGAAAAGATTTCACTGATAAATAGTCAGTTACAGCGCATGCGCACAACAAAGAAACTTAAAGACAAATCAGATAAATGTGAAGATTGATTCAGAGGTGACCCCAGCTTCTTGGTTCCCCATGAGGGTTGGTAGAGAGCAGGGTGCACACTGTTTTAACATCTCACCTACTGATGAAATTTACAATTTGAATTGAAGATACTTTATTTATACCTGGAGGGAAATTTAAGTTCTGCAGGGTTAC
Organism: Neostethus bicornis; assembly: GCA_902685375.1. NCBI lineage: Eukaryota > Metazoa > Chordata > Actinopteri > Atheriniformes > Phallostethidae > Neostethus > Neostethus bicornis. Next base: position 1,200,474 of record CACRXE010000025.1, read on the forward strand.
ATTCATACGATCTCATAAAACGTTGTGAATGTTTAAGTAGTTACAGGTTAAATATTTTGATGGAGGATGGTGAGAATGATTTTCTGTACCGTTCCTTTGAGCAGCAGGGTTGCAGGAGTCTGTTGCTGAAGCTGCTCTTAAGATGGTCCACGGATTCATGGAGAGGGTGGGAGGGATTTAGGATTCATTCTGTCCCTCGCCACCTCCTCCACGCAGGCGAGGGGTGAGCCAACCACACGCCCAGCTTTTTTTTACCAGCTTGTTCAGTCTGTTGGTATCTTTGTTTTTATACCAGCTCCCCAGGCGGGCACAGCTAAGAACAGGACCCTCTCTATGATGGCATGGTGGAACATGGAGAGCATCTTGTTGCAGACGTTGATGGACCTGAGCTTTCTGAGGGGGTACAGTCTACTCAGGCCCTTCTTGGTGGACCAGGTGAACGCCCAAGAATCTGTATGACGGGACCATCTCCACAAAAGATCCACCAATACAGACCGGTGATGGTTGGGACCCCCTCCTCCTGAAGACCACTACCATCTTCTTTGTTTTGGTTCAGGTGCAGATGGTTCTCCCCACACCACTGGATGAAGTTCTTCACCAGGTTCCTGTACTCGTCCTCCCGTCTGTTCTCCCCACACCCATCGATGGCTGAGTCATCCGAGTACTTCTGAAGAAGAACCAGGAACCAGAACCGTACTGGAAATCAGCGGTGTAGGTGGTAAAAAAAAAAAAGTTCAAAAGATTAACCAAAAGTTTTTTAAAACTCTTTCCAGGTTTAGAGTCTGGTTGTCATCGTGGACCGCACACCATCTGGAGTTGTTACCATCTGGATGGTGATCTGCTGGACAGGTCTGCTCTGGCGGCGGCGGGGAGGGGGGCGGGTTAGCTCTATCTAATTTGTTTACTTTAAATGCGTCACATCCTGGACGTCTGTGCTTTCTGTTTTCTCTCTGAAGAAAAAGAGAGGAAGATAAAATGTTTCCAGACTTTGGGGCTCGGAGGATCTGGGAGTTCATTCCAGAGTCTTGGGGCAACGACCTGGAAGGCTCTGTCCCCCATTGTGGTCAGCCTGCTCCTGGGTGGGGGAGCCCGCAGGTGGCGTCACAGTGAAGGTGTCTTGAGTTGATGTTTGGTTTTATTTTGAAAAACAAAAGTTTAAACCAGATAAAAAATAAAAACACATGAAAACAACTTTTTATAAGAAAGTCGAACAAAAACCCCACGTTCCTAAAACTATTATAGAGCCCACTACGGGAGGCACCCAGGGGTACGGGCATCTACGATGCCGGGAGGAAAGAAGCCAAGGCACAGATCAGGAGGGGAGCGATCACCCCGTGGACCCTAAACCCCACACATACTTATCTCTGGGTACCATCAACCCTTCAGCAACGCTCCACAGCACATCATCTTTCCAGCATCACGTCTCTGCTCGTCTCCCACTCCTCCGCTGTACTCGTTCTCAGTCTTGTCTCCTCTTGGATCGTTTACGGCTACTCTCTTCTTTTTGGGTTCCATCCAGAAACTGCAGTTCCTCCAAAACTCTGCAAACGTCATCATTGTCAGGACTCCGTTATCCCACCACGTCAGACCCCCGTGGGGAGATTCAGGACACCGATTCATCAAAACAGTCCTTAAAACAAAGATTCTCATCTCTGGTTCCACCCAACATGTTTGATCGTCTACACATCTCCACTCTTTCTCTCTCCGCTCCTCCTCCTCTCTCCAGCTCCGTGTCTGATGGATGAGTGTGTGTATGGATGGTTGTATGCAGTGGCGGCTGGTGACGTGTGGCGCAGGGGCGCCGCCCCCCCCGACCTGATGACCAAGAAACATATATGCATATATATCTATATATACATATATATAAACATGTATGTGTTTATAAGTATGCTAAACTGTTGAGTGTGAAGATTACATGCATTTTAATAATGTTTTACACCGTTTTATTTTATTTTATTTTCTTACTTCCTGTGCAAACCGGAACGAGGGCGCTAGGTAGGTACGCCCTCCCAGGTAAACGTATTGGTGTGTATGTGGCTTCCGGTTTTTATGGAAAAAACGTGACGTCAGATCTAAATTTTTTCCCATTCATGTGTATTGCAAACCATAACCACGCCCGCGGGGCGCAGAAATTTTCCGCCCATCGGGTGTGTGATAGGTTATCCTCTCTGTCAGTCTGTTACATGAACCAATCAATTAGCTATAAGCTGACCTATAAATCCCACCCACGCCACGCCCTTTCTTTTCACTGCGGAATTCTGGGAGTCTTCATCATGGCGTTGGAAGCTAGTTCAGATGCTAACAAAGCTAGCGGCTCTTTTAAAGAGAATTCAGTGTCGTCCCTTCTACAGAATCCGTTTTCTAAGCGTTCTAAAAAAGAAAAAAGAAGAGTGAAGGAGCTTGGACTGGACACCCCAGGTTTGACTGAGCAACAAAACAGTGGAGATCGCGGCCGTTTTTATGTGAGAGGATAAGAAACACTGGATGAGAAACACTTTTTTTGTTTCCCCTGCTTATTGTTTAGTTCAGCAGCAACTGAAAAGGTGTGGATATCAACAGGGGTGAGTGACTTGAAGCATTTGTCTGAAAAGTGCAAACTTGCCGCAACCATCTTGATAGTAGCTATAAGCTAGGTGTTTTTGGCAGGAGTAACATCCTGGCACAATTAAATGAAGGCTACCGAACTGGCATAAGGAAACATAATGAAGAAGTCACCAAAAACAGACACATATTGTCACGAATAATTTTATATTTATTTTATATATATACTTTTATATAATATATCTAAAAAAAAAAGAAAAAATTTTGTGTGCGTTTGAAAAATGTGCGCCCCTCCCAGTTTTTTTTACCACCAGCCGCCACTGGTTGTATGTGTGTGTGTATGTGTGGCTCCGCAACAGACTGGCAACCTGTTTGGGGTGTATCCTGTGTCTCGCCTGAAATCCGCCCCCCGTTAAGAACCCATTAGGGATGAGCGGTTCAGAAGACAAATGAATCTGGCCGACATTAATTGCTTTGTTGGGCTATAAAGGGCCCCGGGCCGTAGTTTGCTCACCTCTGGCTGGAATAACAGCATGATGGACAGTGTGACGTGTGGTCAGGGGAGGCAGGTGAAGCAATGCCTCCCCTGTCATCATGACAAAAATAAGAAGGTGCAGAAAAAAGAGCAGCAGGGAGTGCTTCTCAATCACCTGGACAGCTTCTCAGATTTTTGTCCCAGAAGGAGGATTTAATCCAGGCTGTTCCACAGAGAACTACAGAAGGATCTATGTTCCTACCCTCACCATGGTAACCAGGATCTACGTTCCTACCCTCACCATGGTAACCAGGATCAACGTTCCTACCCTCACCATGGTAACCAGGATCTATGTTCCTACCCTCACCATAGTAACCAGGATCTATGTTCCTACCCTCACCATGGTAACCAGGATCTATGTTCCTACCCTCACCATGGTAACCAAGATCTACGTTCCTACCCTCACCATGGTAACCAGGATCTATGTTCCTACCCTCACCATGGTAACCAGGATCTACGTTCCTACCCTCACCATGGTAACCAGGATCTACTTTCCTACCCTCACCATGGTAACCAGGATATACGTTCCTACCCTCACCATGGTAACCAGGATCTATGTTCCTACCCTCACCATGGTAACCAGGATCTATGTTCCTACCCTCACCATGGTAACCAGGATCTACGTTCCTACCCTCATCATGGTAACCAGGATCTACGTTCCTACCCTCACCATGGTAACCAGGATCAACGTTCCTACCCTCACCATGGTAACCAGGATCTATGTTCCTACCCTCACCATGGTAACCAAGATCTACGTTCCTACCCTCACCATGGTAACCAGGATCTATGTTCCTACCCTCACCATGGTAACCAGGATCTACGTTCCTACCCTCACCATGGTAACCAGGATCTACTTTCCTACCCTCACCATGGTAACCAGCATATACGTTCCTACGCATTTCTGACACAGCCCACCGGGAGGAGACCAACAGGCAGACCCTGGACCTGCTGGAGATACTATGTCTCACAGCTGGCCGGGGGAAATGACTCAGGATCCTTCTGGGTGAGCTGGACAATGCAGCTGGGGTGAGAGAAGTCTGGGCTTTTCGTCTGAGGCTGTTGCCCCGCGACCCGACCCCAGATAAGGAGAAGACGATGGAACATTTATTTTCCAGTAAAGATGTGATTATGTTCACATTTAAATGAAATGTGGTTCAAAATATGAATCTGTTAAAAACCAGATCTGCAGATTTACTGAGTTCCTCTTTTATTTCTCTCTCTCTCTCTCTCTCTCTCTCTGGCAGCCAGCCAATCAGCTGCCACCTCTCAGCGCCAATCAGACGGTTCACGCGTGGCGCGTGGCGCGCCGCAACGCCGCGGGCGCTGCCAGCAGCGGACACACACACACACATTCACACACACACACACATACACACACACAAACACACACATACACACTCTCAGACATACGCACGCATATACACGCACATGCATACACACACACATAAACACACACAGAGATGTGCGTGCGCACCCTCCCTTCTCTGTTACCGAACATCATCGCGGTGTGAACCCCCTCCTCCCCCCCCCGCCCCCCTCCTCTCGCACGTATCCGTTCATAACCTCCGCCATTATCCCCCATCCCCTCACCCCGCCCCCCCTTTCATGCTTTCTTTCTCTGCGCGCTTTTCTCCCTGCAGCCCCTCTCTCTCTCTCTCTCTCTCTCTCACTGCCCCCCCCCTGCCAAACCCAGGTGATTATCTGCCCCCCCTCCTCCTCCTCCCGGTGGCCCCCCCGCTCCCCAGCCCCCCTCTCTCTGTCTGTTTCCCGCCAGCCATGATCCGTGGCGCACTAATTCCCAGACGGTCTGCTTCCTGCTGGCGGGGCGGTAAGTAGCTGCATGCATGCGCCCCCATTTATCCCTCCTTATCACCTCCTTTTCCTCACTGACCTCCCCCATATCCTCCTCCCCCTCCTCCTCCTCCTGCTCCTCCTTAGGGGGAACGCTTCCCCTCGCGGCCGGTGGCCACCGTGACCTTCTGTCAGTGCGCCCCGGTTGACCAGACAGGGTAATTAGTTCTGCCTGGGGGAGAACGGGAGGAGGGGGAGGAGGGAGGACACACACACATCTCATCCACACACACACACACACACACACACATCTCATCCACACACGCACACACACACACACGCACACACACACACACACACACATTTCTTCCACACACATTCATTCACACACATCTGCACCGATTCCTTTACGCCAAGCGAATCTAGGTTTGTGTGTGTGTGTGTGTGTGTATGTGTGTGTGTGTGTGTGTGTGTGTGTGTGATCACACTGACAGGTCAGAGGTCAGCAGTTTAAACCCTTGACCTGTGACTTAAATCCAATTAAAGTCCCAGCATCTCTGGTCGCCACGGTGACCGCCGGTAACACCATTTGACCAAACTGTTGCTCATGGGCACTCAGGCACTAGATCTACGTGGCTGTAGATCTATGTAATTATTTATATTATTAAAATGAGCTCGTTAATCATCAAACTCAGAAAAATTAATTGTTATTAATCACATTATGAATTCTTATTTAAACACAAAATTTTCTGATTAAATGTGAATATTTAAGGTGTAAAAAAACAGGAAGCTCTGGATTTACAAGTCGATCTACGTTCCTACCCTCACCATGGTAACCAGGATCTACGTTCCTACCCTCACCGTGGTAACCAGGATCTACATTCCTACCCTCACCATGGTAACCAGGATCTACGTTCCTACCCTCACCATGGTAACCAGGATCTACATTCCTACCCTCACCATGGTAACCAGGATCTACATTCCTACCCTCACCATGGTAACCAAGATCTACGTTCCTACCCTCACCATGGTAACCAGGATCTACGTTCCTACCCTCACCATGGTAACCAGGATCTACATTCCTACCCTCACCATGGTAACCAGGATCTACGTTCCTACCCTCACCATGGTAACCAGGATCTACATTCCTACCCTCACCATGGTAACCAGGATCTACGTTCCTACCCTCACCATGGTAACCAGGATCTACGTTCCTACCCTCACCGTGGTAACCAGGATCTACGTTCCTACCTTCACCATGGTAACCAGGATCTACGTTCCTACCCTCACCATGGTAACCAGGATCTACGTTCCTACCCTCACCATGGTAACCAGGATCTACGTTCCTACCCTCACCGTGGTAACCAGGATCTACGTTCCTACCCTCACCGTGGTAACCAGGATCTACATTCCTACCCTCACCATGGTAACCAGGATCTACATTCCTACCCTCACCATGGTAACCAGGATCTACATTCCTACCCTCACCATGGTAACCAGGATCTACATTCCTATCCTCACCATGGTAACCAGGATCTACATTCCTACCCTCACCATGGTAACCAGGATCTATGTTCCTACCATCACCATGGTAACCAGGATCTACGTTCCTACCCTCACCATGGTAACCAGGATCTACATTCCTATCCTCACCATGGTAACCAGGATCTATGTTCCTACCCTCACCATGGTAACCAGGATCTACGTTCCTATCCTCACCATGGTAACCAGGATCTACATTCCTACCCTCACCATGGTAACCAGGATCTACATTCCTACCCTCACCATGGTAACCAGGATCTACGTCCCTACCCTCACCATGGTAACCAGGCGTTCCTACCCTCACCATGGTAACCAGGCGTTCCTACCCTCACCATGGTAACCAAGATCTACGTTCCTACCCTCACCATGGTAACCAGGATCTACGTTCCTACCCTCACCATGGTAACCAGTATCTACGTTCCTGCCCTCACCATGGTAACCAGGATCTACGTTCCTACCCTCACCATGGTAACCAGGATCTACGTTCCTACCCTCACCATGGTAACCAGGATCCACATTCCTACCCTCACCATGGTAACCAGCTGTGGGTGGTGACCGAAAGAATGAGATTGTGGATACAAGCGGCCGAAATGAGCTACTCTGCAGGGTGGCTGGGCTTTCACTCAGAGATTGGGTGAGGAGCTCCGCCATCCGGGAGGAGCTCGGTGTCAAGTCGCTCCTCCTGCAGGTCAAGGGGAGCCAGATAGGGTGGTTCGGGCATCTAGTCGGGATGCCCCCCAAGCGCCTCGCTTGTGAGTTGTTTCAGGCATGTCCCACCGGGAAGAGACCAAGAGGCAGACCCCGGACCTGCTGATCCTGTCCATCCTGGTTACTCCCAGAGAGATCCTCAGCATCTTCATCTCTGCTACCTCCATCTCTGCTTCCTGTCTTTTCCTCAGTGATACTGTCTCTAGACCGATCGGCATGGCCGCTCTCACCACACTGTCTCTAGACCAATCAGCATGGCCGCTCTCACCACACTGTCTCTAGACCAATCAGCATGGCCGCTCTCACCACGCTGTCTCTAGACCAATCAGCATGGCCGCTCTCACCACACTGTCTCTAGACCAATCAGCATGGCCGCTCTCACCACGCTGTCTCTAGACCAATCAGCATGGCCGCTCTCACCACGCTGTCTCTAGACCAATCAGCATGGCCGCTCTCACCACACTGTCTCTAGACCAATCAGCATGGCCGCTCTCACCACACTGTCTCTAGACCAATCAGCATGGCCGCTCTCACCACACTGTCTCTAGACCAATCAGGATGGCCGCTCTCACCACACTGTCTCTAGACCAATCAGGATGGCCGCTCTCACCACACTGTCTCTAGACCAATCAGCATGGCCGCTCTCACCACGGTTTTCTACACTTTCACTTTCAACTCTTCTGTCACACATCACACCTGATACTTTCCTCCAGCCTGCCTGCACACACTTCTTCACCTCTTTTCCACACTCTCCATTGCTCTGGACTGTTGATCCTAGATACTTAAAATCTTCCACCTTCTTTATCTCTTCTCCCTGTAACCTCACTTTTCCATTTGGATCCCTCTCATTCACACACATGTACTCTGTTTTACTCTGACTAATCTTCAAACCTCCAGCTTTTAAAACTAATTCAATTAATCTTTGTGTTGATTGAAATCAAAATGATCAAGTTAATGAACTGACACATTTTGTTATTGCTTCAATTCCTCCAGTCATATTTCTTATTTACCAAGGGTCAGGTCACATCACCAACAGCCCGTGACCTCTCGTCATGACAACCACATCTTTTAGCTTCCAGGAAATAATTAGAGAATAATCGAGACAGGTCGACGTCTGTGTGTTTGTGGGTCAAACTTTCAACATTTCTTCAGAGTTTCCTGAACTCTATCGTTTGTGTTTCTGATGTCTAACATGTGTGATGTTATAATGTCGTTGGCAGAGCGTAACCATGGCGACCTCGCAGCGCTAGCCGCCTGCTGAGCGACGTATCGAAAGGGACGTGTGTGAGGTCATGTCGGGGATGACGAGCAGTGTGTGTGTGGAGAGCGACTTAACTTCCATGCTGCAGAGAAGCTCCGCCCCCTCCCACCATCACCCCAATCACCATGGTTACAGCGGCCAGGGACAGGTGGGATGATGCTTTTGTTCTACCGGGGATAAAAACAGCGGTCTCATTTTTACGCTAAAATTTGTAAGCATGCAAACTACTGCACGAGTTAAGCGGCCTACAAAGATGATTGAGTGCGCAGACTTTAACGTAACTTTAAGCCAATCAGAAGAAGCTTCCAAAAGCTGAGACGTGGGGGAAGAGGAGACATGCGGACAGAAGCTGAAGTGAACCGAGGACAGTGAAATGAAGCGTTTAAAGCAGCGATTAAACAAATAGAAAACACACAAAATGCCTGTCAGTGTAGGACTAGACCAGGCATGGGCAAACCACGGCCTGCGGGCCACATGTAGCCCGTTAAACATTTTAATCCGGTCCGCCAAACTTGGAAAAATTAAATAAATAAACCTATTAATGTTTTGTTTTTTCTGTAATTCTGATGTTTTGTCACTAGATGGTGCCAAACATACAACAACACTGCTCCCATTAAAATGTGTGTGTCTGTGATGTGAAAATAAACAGTGTGCACAGATATGGAAAGCCATCGGGCCAATACACGCACAAAAACAAGCAAAGTTAGATTTTAAAACAAGTAAAATGTTTCATCAAGCGCTTAGATTTCAAACCTAGCGCCGCTAGATTTGAAATTTAACGCTCTTGATGTAACATTTAACGCTTGTTTAAAATCTAGCGTCATTCTATTGGTCTAATCTAGAGGTTACCAAAGCATGCCATCCATCTGATCCTGTTCCCGCCCCCTGGTCAAATGTTAGAACTTAACGTGGCCCACGAACAAAAAAGTTTGCCCACTCCTGGACTAGACATAAGAGAAAAGTGAAGCACATCATGGAAAAGATTAATATTTCCTGGAAAACAAGTCGGTTTTCTACCACGAGGCTTAGACAGAGGTGTGACTATGTTACAGATGACATTGTGATCTGTAGTGAGAGGAGGGAAGTGGTGGAGGAAAAGCTGGAGAGGTGGAGGTTTGAAGATTAGTCAGAGTAAAACAGAGTACGTGTGTGTGAATGAGAGGGATCCAAATGGAAAAGTGAGGTTACAGGGAGAAGAGATAAAGAAGGTGGAAGATTTTAAGTATCTAGGATCAACAGTCCAGAACAATGGAGAGTGTGGAAAAGAGGTGAAGAAGCGTGTGCAGGCAGGCTGGAACGGGTGGAGAAAAGTATCAGGTGTGATGTGTGATAGAAGAGTTTCAGATAAAATGAAAGAGAAAGTGTAGAAAACCGTGGTGAGAACGGCCATGCTGATTGGTCTAGAGACAGTGTGGTGAGAGCGGCCATGCTGATTGGTCTAGAGACAGTGTGGTGAGACTCTAGACCAATCGGCATGGCCGCTCTCACCACACTGTCTCTAGACTCTAGAGACAGTGTGGTGAGAGCGGCCATGCCGATTGGTCTAGAAACAGTGTGGTGAGAGCGGCCATGCTGATTGGTCTAGAGACGCCGTGGTGAGAGCGGCCATGCTGATTGGTCTAGAGACAGTGTGGTGAGAGCGGCCATGCTGATTGGTCTAGAGACAGTGTGGTGAGAGCGGCCATGCTGATTGGTCTAGAGACAGTGTGGTGAGAGCGGCCATGCTGATTGGTCTAGAGACAGTGTCACTGAGGAAAAGACAGGAAACAGAGATGTTTGTATCAGAGATGAAGATGCTGAGGATCTCTCTGGGAGTGACCAGGATGGACAGGATCAGAGGAACAGCACATGTTAGAGGTTTTAAAGTCAGAGAGGTCAGACTGAGATGGTTTGGACATGTGCAGAGGAGAGAGAGAGAGTACATCAGAAGAAGGATGCTGGGTTTGGAACCACCAGGAAAGAGGACTAGAGGAAGACCAAAGAGGAGGTTCATGGATACAGTGAAGGAAGACATGAAGATAGTTGGTGTGACCGAAGAGGATGCAGGAGATAGGGTTAGATGGAAGAAACTGACTTGCTGTGGCGCCCCCTGAACGGGAATGATGGACCAGATAAACCAGATCAATAATATTGATGAGACTTAAACTCATTTGCATAATAATTTGGATCAAAGTAAGTTTTAAAAATCACATTACGAAGGTTTCTATTGGTCCAAACTTGCGTGACGTAAACACTCTAAAAAAAAAAAACAAAAGCCCTAACCCTAAACATAAAATAAGGATGTTTTCTTTTGTTCGGCAGGTGTCGGGCCTCGCGCCCATGTTGGACTACACTACCGAGATGGATCGCTACCGCTCCTCCATCGCCAACTTCTACAAGACCAACGTCAACATGAACGTTACAAACTTTCCTCAGTCGGCCAAACTGGCCGCACGCCTGGCCGCCGCCCCTATCTTCCCCCCCACCGCCGCCAGGCTGGGCGCCATGGCTGCTGGGCCATGGGGTTGCCATGACAACATGAACCACCCGGCAGCCATGTTCTGGGGTCGGCCCAAACCGGTGGCGGCGGCGCACCACGCCCACCACCACCCTTCAGCGTCGCCGGGCCACATGGCGCCCTCCCACCCTCACAGTGCCAGCATGCATCAGGGTGGCGGGGTCTCGAGTGGCGGAGGCGCCGGGGAAGGCGTAGGAGCTGACAAACACGGACACACCGCATCACTTCCTGTTTCCCAGGGAACGGCGCACCATCACCCCATGGCACCAAGTAACGGGAACTTCCTCCCAGGTTATGGCAGCGGGGGTGATGGCATGAACAAGCAGGGACACGCCCACGCGGACATGATGGGCTTAACAGAGGCTGGCAGCTGCAACGGGGGAGGCGTGATGGGCGGTGGCTTTCTTGGGGGGCTGGGATTACCCCCAGGGGTCATCGTCATGGCGATGGGGTCAGACGCCAGCAGCGCCTTCCAGATGACGGGTGGCCAGCGGGCGCTAACGGACTGCCAGCAGCACACCACCTCCTCCCCCTGCCCGTCCTCATCCTCACCTTCATCCTCAGGGGTAACAGCAGCAGGCGTGTCTCTCTCCTCGTCTTCATCCTCGTCTTCGGGCACGGTGGCGAAGAGAAAGAGGAAGCGGTGCGGCGTGTGCGGGCCGTGCCGACGGCTCATCAACTGCGGCGTCTGCTCGTCCTGTCGCAACCGCAAGACGGGTCATCAGATCTGCAAGTTCAGGAAGTGTGAGGAGCTGAAGAAGAAGCCGGGTGGCAGCGGGGGAGCTTTAGAGGTGAGCGCACGTCTCCGTACGGCTCAACACACACCTTCATTCATCCTGTGTACCCCGTACCAGGCTGGCACTACTGATTGTCTCCATTTGATTTACTCCAGCAACCAGTCAGGGATGTCAGGCTTTGTGGGGCACAGATCTCACCTGGCCTGGGCTTCAGGGCAGGGTGGCATTTCCACTGCTTATGACAGGACGATGTGAAAACCAGTTCCAGACTGTTTTATACCCCCAGTGAGGTGTCAGGAACTAGAGCAGGCATGGGCAGACTACGGCCCGCGGGCCACATGTGGCCCGTTAAACGTTTTAATCCGGACCGAAAAAAAATGAAATATATAAACCTTGTTAATGTTTTATTTTCCTGGAATTCTGATGCTTCATCACTAGATGGCGCCAAAGAAACAACAACACTGCTCCCAATAAAATGTGGGGTTTTTTTTATGCCCACGTTGTTAAAATAGATTGTCAGGAAATTTCACACCTACATTTTAAACCTAGCGCGCTAGATGCACGTTTTTTTAAGTGCTTGGCTGCTTAAATTTAACGTTAGCGTGCTACACTATGTGCATGTTGCGGCCCCGATGGCTTTTCATATCTAGCATGCTTGTTTACCAAAGCATGCCATCCCTGTGCTCCTGTTTTGGCCCCTTGGTCAAATATTAGAACCCAATGTGGCCCACTAATCAAAAAGTTTACCCACCCCTAAACCAGAGTATTCAAGTTCTGTCTCACATAGAAACACCGTAGGTCTGCACAGTGCGTACAAACTATTTAGAACGCTATGTCTGGTAGATTTAAGAATTCTAAAAATAAGTGTGATGATATTAAATTATTTTTCCAACCTGTATCGCAGCCACCTTGAGATCTTACTTGTTCATGTCCTGGTTTTAAAATTCATTCAATAATTCTTTGATAAGAATCACCAGCGAGGCCTCCAGCCTAAAAACGTCTGTTTTATTTTATATCTATTGGAAGTTTCTTCTCTGTTTAAACTTTATTCCTTCATCAGAAACATGACATGGTTCCTGTTTTATTCTTGGATGTTTGAGTCGTCTGTGGGCTCATCCAGAATCCAGACACTCTTCCAACCTCAGGTTCTTCACTATACTTACAGTACCTTCTAAGAGAAGCAGAGCGCTGTATCAGTGACCCTAAACCAGAACTAAGTCTTATCAGGACCCAGTGAGGAGGACTGAGAGGAGAGGGGAATTCAGTGTAAACACAATAGAAACTGATCAAAGATATTTAAAAGCTTCTTTTTAGTGAAAGAATCAGGGTTTTTTTCTTCTTAGTTTTTGATTAAATCCAATATTCACTTAAAACTATCATTCATTTATTAATAATCTCACCACCCGGTCTTTCTTGCGTGTGCAGACTGAAGAGAGAAGGCTGGTGATCAAACTACAAAATACCTAAATATTAAAACATACCAAGCATTTCAAAAACTACCAGGATTCAACAAATTTCCCAATTTTTAATATTTATTCCTCAACAGAAAATCTAAAACAGATGCATCTGGGTTTCATTGTCCTCACAGAGCACACCTATGTCTCTCTGTGAGGCTTCAACAAAGACAAAGACCAATCTAAGATTATTATATTTTATACCAAGAAATACAGTTCATGAATATTTATTAATTAAGACTTATTTCTGTCTTGTCATTGGCCCTTCATTCTTCTCCTCCCATCTTCTTGTCTTGCATAGAGGTTTCTCCTTATCACCCGAAAGAAAGACAGTTCCATACCCACATGCTCCACCCTCAGGATGTACCACCCTCTGGTTCACACTGGCTTATCTGGTCTCCTATACAATGCCGGTGCCAATGTCTGACCAGTTTCTATTCAAACAATCTCATAGAACACAACAGGAGGCATTTATTTAAATCACCCCATTAGCAAAATAAACACTCAAAAACAATGAAAAAGTAAAGCAGACATTCCAAAACCTGTCTCTATTGAATAAAAGTTACATGTTAAACTTCTTAAAATGTAAAAAGATAAAGAATAAAATATCAACTTCCTTCATTAGTTAAATAGTTTTTTTTTTTAACCATTCATTTGTTTCTGATGAAGACAGAACATAACGTTTGTAATGAACCCCAACAAAAACACAGAGTGTAAAAACAAACGTTTCCAACCACGTCTCTCCTCTGAATAAACGTTCTAAACACTGTCTTTAAATCCTTCCGCTCAATTTAATTTTCCTCCAGCAACTAGGTCAGGGATTGCAGGCGTTAACTCACGATTGCAGTGATGGGAAAATGTCCTGCCCAATCAGAGAACAGAGATGACAATCACATGAATAAAAGCGTCTGTCCTCCATGTTTGTAGTTCTTTAGATCCACCATGTTACACGGTCCGTGTTGGAAACAATCCCCAGATTAAGGAACAGTGGCACAGTGGGTGGCACAGTGGCCTCACAGCAAGAAGGTTGTGAGTTTGAGTCCTGAGAGGCGACGAGGCTTGGAACGCTGGCTTTTCTGTGTGGCGTTTGCATGTTCTCCCCGTGTCTGCATGCGTTTCCTCTGGGTGTTCCGGTTTCCTCCCGCCCTCCAAAAACATGCATGCTAGGTTGATTGGCCGGTGCCAAAATTGTGTGTGGGGGTGGGGATTGTATGTGTGTGGCCCTGCGACAGACTGGCGACCTGTTCAGGGTGTACACTGCCCCTTGCCTTCAAACAGGCAGGATGGGCTCCAGCACCCGTCGTAACGCTGTAAGTGACAGACGGTTAAAAAGGTGGCTGAATGAACCTGACCTGCCCTCTGTGCAGCAACGCACCCTCATGCTGGGAGGTCAGACTGTTTCCACAGCGTGAAACCTGTTCTGTGAAAATCACAGTATCAACAACTTATTCTGGTTCCTTTTAGACAGAAACATCGACCAATGGGACGAGAGCATTCCTAGGATCAAACTGGAACTGATAGAACTCCACCTCAGAGTGAAACCTAGTCCATTAGGGTCTGAAGGAGTTCCCCAGACATTCACTGAATCATGGAAACGTCTAAAACCGGTTAATCTTTCCATGTTTTCTCACATTTTGAAGCGTCTGCTCTTGGTTGGACAATCCTCACAAGCTCTCCGACGGCCTCCATCATCTGATTTTCACAATAAAACGTCTGTCATTAGTAAACGAGCACATTATTCATCTTAAAACTAAAGAGTGTTTTACTGGAGAATTACCAATGAACCCAGTAATAACCTGTCATACAGCGGGGGGCTAAAGCCCTCATTAGATGTGGCGTTCTACAGGGTTCTGTCCTCGACCCATTCTTCTTTTTTTTATTGAGAAAAAACATGAGAGAAAACCTCGGATATTGTGAGTCATAGAAAAACATTTTGATGTAAAAGCTCCCTGATCGAGACAGAAAGGTCTGGGAATGTGTGACTGGATCCAAACACTAACGCACGGGTGTCAAACTCAGTTCCTGGAGGGACGGGTTTCTGCAGGTTTTCATGTGTTCCTGGTTCATCAGCTAATGCACAAACAGTGAAATCAACAGCCAATCAAATTTGTCACAACGACTCGTTAACCTGGATCAGGTGTGTAGATGTAAAAACACATGGAAACCTGCTGAAAAAAACCCAAATGTTACCAAATGGGAACCAACAATCTGGCAAAGGCTCAGGTTGTGAGGAGTTTGTTTGGGAAACAGAGACACACCCTCCGGGTCAGGAGGAGGGATCACATCAAAACCTCCTGCTGTGATGAGGTCAAACTTATTCCCCATAAAACAGGGGCTTGATGGCTGAAGGCTCTGCCTCCAGATGTACTTTTAGAAATCCTCTGAACCACAAACAGCCCGCTGGGTTAAAAAACGGTGGATTTTTTTATTTTAAAAGAGGAAAAGTTGTTTTTTCACCGTCTGAAAAAGTTAAAAAAAAACAGTTTCACACCTTCAGAGATCCATAAAACGTACTGGTTTGGAGCGTGTGTGTGTGTGTGTGTATGTGTGTGTATGTGTGTGTGTGTGTATGTGTGTGTGTATGTGTGTGTGTGTGTATGTGTGTGTGTGTGTGTGTGTGTGTGTATGTGTGTGTGTGTGTGTGTGTGTGTGTGTGGTATGTGTGTGTGTGTATGTGTGTTGGAGGGGTGCGAGTGTGTGTGTGTGTGTAAATGTGCTACGGTAATTCTGTGCTTGTAAATGTGAGAATAAATGTGTGACTGTGCAAGTAAATCCGTGTGTGTGTGTGCGCGTGCGTGTGAGTATGTGTGTGTGTGTGTGTGTGTGTGAAAGTGAGTGTAAATGTGTGAAAAATGTGTGTGTGTGTCCTGACCCGGTTAACCCAGATCAGCGGCAGTGAGCTACAAGGCATCGCTCACCCTGCTGTGTGTGTGAGTGTGTGTGCTCTGCAGATGGTGGGTGGTGAAAAAAGAGTTTTGCTGCCTGCTGAGGTCTGGCTGCTATCCAGCTCACACACACACACACACACACACACACTCACACACTCACACACAGATACACACACACACAAGCACACACACACACACGGTCTCACACATTCACACAAGCACACCCTCTGACTCTCCGCTGATTCATGGCGATAAATCGAGCAGGCGAAGTCAGGGGAAGGAGAATATTTATGTTATCTACGTTTGCTGTGTGTGTGTGTGTGTGTGTGTGTGTATGTGTGTGTGTGTGTGTGTCAGTGTGCTCCACAAGAATTAGTGAGGATCAATAATTTATCGACACCCGCTTTCGACCTTCCTGATGACTCCATACATCTCTGGAACGCACACACACACACACACACACACAGACAGACACACACACACACACACTTCCTGTGGGAATCTTAACAAACCAACACTAATCATTCCCTCATCTGCTCACGTGCACTCTGTGGACACACACATGCAGAGTGTGTGTGTGTGTGTGTGTGTGA
This sequence comes from Neostethus bicornis, assembly GCA_902685375.1. Taxonomy (NCBI): domain Eukaryota; kingdom Metazoa; phylum Chordata; class Actinopteri; order Atheriniformes; family Phallostethidae; genus Neostethus; species Neostethus bicornis. The sequence goes on from CACRXE010000025.1 coordinate 1,217,021, forward strand.
GTGTGAGTGAATTAGCAGCCGCAATCTTCTTCAATTACACGCTAATTGGACCTGCGGAGGCTAACGGCGATGACAGGAGTGTGTGTGTGTGTGTGTTTTCCAGGTGCTTTCACATCGTTGCCTCATCTTTCCTCGCCTGCTTTGAAGTCGACCCGACAGATTTCTGATCTTCATGAACATCAAGGCGTCTCCGTGTTCTGACCTGGTTTCAGAAAGTCCAGAAAAAGTTTCCGATCTCTTACCCCACGTGTCGGATCTGACCTCATACGTACACGAGCCTTCGTGTGACTTTCTGGTGTAAACTTTAAAGCGTGTGTGTGCGTGCGTGCGTGTGTGTGTGTGTGTGTGTGTGTGTGTGTGTGTGTTTGTGGGGTGATAATTCTTATCCCTAACTGTAACACCCCAACACGGTGTGAGACTCCAAATACAGAAAATGGTGATGGGAGGCTGACAGACGAGGTCAGACAGGACTCTCCATGGACAATGATGTTTGCAGATGACATTGTGATCTGGAGTCAGAGGAGTAAAGAGGAGGAGGAAAAGCTGGAGAGGTGGAGGTTTGAAGATTAGTCAGAGTAAAACAGAGTACATGTGTGTGAATGAGAGGGATCCAAATGGAAAAGTGAGGTTACAGGGAGAAGAGAGAAAGAAGGTGGAAGATTTTAAGTATCTAGGATCAACAGTCCAGAGCAATGGAGAGTGTGGAAAAGAGGTGAAGAAGCGTGTGCAGGCAGGCTGGAACAGGTGGAGGAAAGTATCAGGTGTGATGTGTGACAGAAGAGTTTCAGATAAAATGAAAGGGAAAGTGTAGAAAACCGTGGTGAGACCGGCCATGCTGATTGGTCTAGAGACAGTGTGGTGAGAGCAGCCATGCTGATTGGTCTAGAGACAGTGTGGTGAGACCCGCCATGCTGATTGGTCTAGAGACAGTGTGGTGAGAGCAGCCATGCTGATTGGTCTAGAGACAGTGTGGTGAGAGTGGCCATGCTGATTGGTCTAGAGACAGTGTGGTGAGAGCAGCCATGCTGATTGGTCTAGAGACAGTGTGGTGAGAGCGGCCATGCTGATTGGTCTAGAGACAGTGTGGTGAGAGCGGCCATGCTGATTGGTCTGGAGACAGTGTGGTGAGAGCAGCCATGCTGATTGGTCTAGAGACAGTGTGGTGAGAGCGGCCATGCTGATTGGTCTAGAGACAGTGTGGTGAGAGCGGCCATGCTGATTGGTCTAGAGACAGTGTGGTGAGAGCGGCCATGCTGATTGGTCTAGAGACAGTGTGGTGAGAGCGGCCATGCTGATTGGTCTAGAGACAGTGTGGTGAGAGCGGCCATGCTGATTGGTCTAGAGACAGTGTGGTGAGAGTGGCCATGCTGATTGGTCTAGAGACAGTGTGGTGAGAGCGGCCATGCTGATTGGTCTAGAGACAGTGTCACTGAGGAAAAGACAGGAAACAGAGATGTTTGTATCAGAGATGAAGATGCTGAGGATCTCTCTGGGAGTGACCAGGATGGACAGGATCAGAGGAACAGCACATGTTAGAGGTTTTAAAGTCAGAGAGGCCAGACTGAGATGGTTTGGACATGTGCAGAGGAGAGAGAGAGAGTACATCAGAAGAAGGATGCTGGGTTTGGAACCACCAGGAAAGAGGACTAGAGGAAGACCAAAGAGGAGGTTCATGGATACAGTGAAGGAAGACATGAAGATAGTTGGTGTGACTGAAGAGGATGCAGCAGATAGGGTGAGATGGAAGAAACTGACTTGATGTGGCGCCCCCTGAAGGAGAATGATGGAAGGAGAAGAAGAACTGTATCATGTTTTCAAAGCCGGAGTAAATTCTTTCAGATTCCTGTTTGAGTGTATTTACATCAACTTCAGACGCCCTACTGGGACTGAGCATGTGCAGTCAAACACTTCCTGTTTACATTAGACTGTAATGCTTGAAAACAAAATCCAAAGCCAAGAAAAAACTTGGATCCAAATACCCTGCATCAATGAAACAGAAAGGACTGAATAAAGTTCAAGGGCGGCATGGTGGCACAGTGACCTCAACCAGAAGGTTGTGGGTTTGAGTCCCAGGGTAGGGGACCAGGGCTTGAACCACTGGTCTTTCTGTGTGTAGTTTGCATGTTCTCCTGTGTGTGTGCAGGTTTTCTCTGGTTTCCTCCAAAAACATACACATTAGGATGATTGACTGCTTTAAAATTGCCCCTCGGAATGAGTGTGTGTGAATGGTTGTTGCCCCCGGCAGATTGGCAATCTGTTTAAGGTGTACCTCTGATTGGTTGAAGAATTGCTCGGTGGGTAGGCCGAGCATCCTGTAACCAGATGGTTGCCAGTTCAATCTACCAACAGGAGTTCATATCGAGGTGTTCCTGAGCAAGACACCGAACCCCCAATTGCTCCTGATGGTGGTTTACATTTTACATGGCAGGTAGAGAAGTGCTGTATAAGTAGAGTCCACTTAAAAAACGAATGAGATTAATAAAATGTTCATTGGTCGGTTGGGTGGTTAGTTGGTCGGTTGGTTGGTTGGGTGGTTAGTTGGTCGGTTGGTTGGGTGGTTAGTTGGTTAGTTGACTGACAGAAACAAAGGGTTGATTATGACCATACCAGCTTGCCGAACCTAACCAGACCTCAGAAGCTGAGCAGGATGAACCTGGGTGGTAGTTGGATGGAGACTGCTTGAACCCCAAGTGCCATGGTGGGATGGCCAATGAGATTAAATTGTTGTTGTGTCCCTGGTGAAGACAGTTTACCCATGATGCCCAGTCTGGATCTGGTGTGTGATCAGTTGGTGATGGTCAGTCTGGATCTGGTGTGTGATTGGTTGGTGATGGTCAGTCTGGATCTGGTGTGTGTGTGATTGGTTGGTGATAGTCAGTCTGGATCTGGTCTGTGATTGGTTGGTGATGATCAGTCTGGATCTGGTGTGTGTGTGATTGGTTGGTGATGATCAGTCTGGATCTGGTGTGTGTGTGATTGGTTGGTGATGATCAGTCTGGATCTGGTGTGTGTGTGATTGGTTGGTGATGATCAGTCTGGATCTGGTGTGTGTGTGATTGGTTGGTGATGGTCAGTCTGGATCTGGTGTGTGATTGGTTGGTGATGATCAGTCTGGATCTGGTGTGTGTGTGATTGGTTGGTGATGATCAGTCTGGATCTGGTATGTGTGTGATTGGTTGGTGATGGTCAGTCTGGATCTGGTGTGTGTGTGATTGGTTGGTGATGGTCAGTCGTGATCTGGTGTGTGTGTGATTGGTTGGTGATGGTCAGTCTGGATCTGGTGTATGTGTGATTGGTTGGTGATGATCAGTCTGGATCTGGTGTGTGTGTGATTGGTTGGTGATGGTCAGTCTGGATCTGGTGTGTGTGATTGGTTGGTGATGATCAGTCTGGATCTGGTGTGTGTGTGATTGGTTGGTGATGATCAGTCTGGATCTGGTCTGTGATTGGTTGGTGATGGTCAGTCTGGATCTGGTGTATGTGTGATTGGTTGGTGATGGTCAGTCTGGATTTGTTTATTATTTTTAAACCAAAACACTCATAAAATAACTTTCTTGTAAAATAACCTTTTTTTTTTCTTTCCCAGCGGCCACCCTCCGTCCCCGCAGGAGAAGCGTTTCGCTGGTTCTTCTAGCCCCAGCTGACCCAGAGGCCGAGCAAGAACTGGACCAGGTTTCAGAAAGCCGGACTAATGCTTGGCAGGGACTCATGGAACTGGTCCGAAGTCAGAGAACTGACGAAGAGGTTGTAAAACTGGACCAGAGCTTGGAAAACCAGATCAGAAGGATTTATAATGGAGAGCGAGGGCACTCATCCAGCTGGACCAGGAGGAGGAGGAGGAAGGGGTTCGATCCCAGAAGGAGGGTCTAACAGGGTGGAAACTCACTGGATCTGAAGACCATTAGATCCTCTAAGAACGGGAAGACCAGGTTCTCAGTCCAATAGGAACAGAAATAACGAGTTTAACGGGGCTAAAATCTAGACTAGGATTACTCCCTCTACCTTCTAGTCCTGCTTCTACGAACCTGTTTTCTTGTGAAAATTAGGATTTATTTTACACACAACAAAAATCCAGTAAATAATAAACTCCTTTTACAAATCTTAAATACCAAATGGATTCAATGCAGGTCATTTTAACTGGGGATAACTGGTGTTGTGGTCGTCCCGGTAACAGAAACCTATTGGTCTTCCTGTTAATGAGTGTCTCTCTGCGACATAAAGTGATCTTTGATCAGGTCTGACCTATGCTCAGTACCTTCCTCCTCCTCCTCCTCCTGCTGCTCCTGCCGTCGCCAAACCAGAAAGATTCAGGACTGAACTGACCGACGAGTCGACCTCAGCAAGGACATCCTGCCTGAGCTCAGCGGGCAGTGATGCCAGACTGTTATGGACTACAGTTTTTCCTGTTGTAGGACTACAACTACCACATCACTGTTATCTGTCTCCGCTGTCTACCTCCTCCTCAGCACCTTGATGGACTTTCACTTGGTGGTCTTCTTACTGGAACAACACCAACTGGTTCTTAACTCTCCACAGCAGGAGTCCAAGTCCAGACCTACAGATCTACAGTCCCTCATTACACCTGGACCAACCGGGTTCGGTGGATTCCGGGTGGAACAGTCAGATCTCCAGGTCTGGATTTGGCCCTGGTCTCCTCGTCCATGGTAATCTGGTTCTTGGGGGATCTGGTGGTTTAGTTACCGTCAGGTTCTGTTTATCTGTAAAGTTCTCAGGGTGTCGTCAAACTTCCAGGTGGATTAAACTCGCACAAAGATGGCGGCCTGTTCCTCCCTTCATGTCCAAACACACTGACCTTAAAGAGAGTTCAGAACCAGTTTCTGTGTTTTGGTACCAGTGGAACCCACCAGGCACCCTTCAGATCCTCGGAGATTAAAAACAAACCAGAACATTCCTCACCACGTTTGTGGCTTCTTGTGATCAGACTTTACTAAACTCAAGTTTTCATTCCAGAAAAAACTCACTTCACTTTTTTGTTTTTGTTAAAAATCAGAAATTAGACGAAGCACACAGTGATACATCCCATCATAAAAACACAGAAAGTACCTAAAGTTTTGAATAAGAAACTGTCTGGTCAAAAAGGGTCCTCCATTCTGGGTTATCCTTTATTTGTGGTTGCGGGATTCGCCGTTTTTACACGATTCTTCCATCGATTTATTTCCATCCTGTGTTACAGTGATGATGGTGGAAACGCACAACAAGGTCTTCACCTGCCACAAGAAAAACTTCTGATCAGTGAAGTATCTCTCACCATGGTAACCAGGATCTACGTTCCTACCCTCACCATGGTAGCCAGGATCTACGTTCCTACCATCACCATGGTAACCAGGATCTACGTTCCTACCCTCACCATGGTAACCAGCTGTGGGTGGTGACCTAAAGAATGAGATCGCGGATACAAGTGGTCAAAATAATCTTCCTCTGCAGGGTGTCTGGGCTCTCACTCAGAGATCGGGTGAGGAGCTCTGCCATCCGGGAGGAGCTCGCTGTCAAGCCACTCCTCCTCCAGGTCGAAAGAAGCCAGATGGGGTGGTTCGGGCATCTGGTCAGGATGCCCCCCAAGCGCCTCCCTGGTGAGTTATTCCGGGCACGTCCCACCGGGAGGAGACGAAGAGGCAGACCCCGGACCTGCTGGAGAGTCTATGTCTCACAACTGGCCGGGGAACGACTCGGGATCCTTCCAGGTGAGCTGGAGGATGCAGCCGGGGTGAGAGAAGCCTGGGCTTCCCGTCTGAGGCTGTTGCCTCCGCGACCCGGCCCCAGATAAGCGGAAGAAGACGGAACGGATTTGCTCCGTCAAATATCTATGTGATTCTTTTTAAAATGAGGCCCCTGGACTCTGCGGTGGTCCGTCCAGGTTCACTGCTTTCTAAACCACACTTTCACAATAAGAGCCCAATAAATTCTGGCCTCATGGAAGAAAAACGGCTGGATGAACCTGGTCAGCTGGTCAGACCACAATGCTTCCCCCTTATTAACCACACAGTATAGTGCGTTGAGTTCTAGGCTGCTCTGCTTTCCACTGTTCTTTAGCTCTGACCTGTTTGAGGACCTGTGGAGACCTTCTCTTGACCAGACAGTTACATGATGTTTCATTTCATTCCAGAATAAAAATAAATTTATTTATGTTTCTGTGTTTTTAACCCAAATTTGAAAATGTCATTTTGACTTGTTTAATGATCCCGACTGTTCACCTGAAAATGTTTCTCAGTTGGACCCACTTCTTGTCCCTGTTCTGCTTATTGGTCCAACATTTCTCTGTGATCAAAACCGTGGTTCCGGGGCCAGACTCCATAATGGACTCATAAATACTACATGAGATACAGATGAGCTTCAATGTCGTTTGTTTGCATGTGGGAGTGGGTGAGGGGACTCCACTAACATGGTGACAAGGCCAAAGGGTACATGGAATGGAGGGTAGGAACGTAGATCCTGGTTACCATGGTGAGGGCAGGAACGTAGATCGACTGGTAAATCCTGGCTGATTCACAACAGGAAAATCACCACAGCTGCTGTTTGATTAATGTACCCTGCATGCTTCAACCAAAGATGGTTCCTCCCAACAGTGGATCAGAGGAACCAGATGTTCTACAGGGAGTGGATCAGGAGGAACCAGATGTTCTACAGGGAGTGGATCAGGTGGAACCAGACGTTCTGTAGGGAGTGGATCAGGTGGAACCAGATGTTCTGTAGGGAGTGGATCAGGAGGAACCAGATGTTCTGTAGGGAGTGGATCAGGAGGAACCAGATGTTCTGCATCCCTCCTGGATCAGGAGGAACCAGATGTTCTGCACCCCTCCTGTATCAGGAGGACTTAGATTTTCGGAGGCCTCCAGCAGCTCTTCTTCTTCTTCTTCTGCTGCAGCAGTTTTATGTGAGAACAATCAGAGAAATGGCGGCTGCCTGTCGCACGCATCTGGGTGCGTATGTGGTGCCTTTCTTCCTGCCCAGCCTGTCTCTGCAGGTGGAGGAGGGGAGGCTGGGGGTGTGATGTGACCCCCTCCTGCTGAATTCTAATGAAGCTTTCACACGGTGTCAGCTGCTTGCATCGTGCACACAGAACAATATGTTTTCCTGCTGGTGTGAAACCTTCCTGCCACAAGATGGAAGCTGCGCGTGCGTGTGCGTGCGCGCCCCAAGATGCTGTCGGAGGAGAGGAGAAGCTGGTTTCCCTGGCGACGGTTCACCGTGTTGCCAGGCAACAGTGCTAACAATGGCATTTGGCAGTAATCAGGGCGTGGCCTGGTGGGTACATTTAGGTTCAGATGTCCATGTTTCTTGGATGCACCGCGGTGGAGGGGGGGAGATGTTTGACCTGAGAGGCCGGACCAGGATGCCCACCTACATGCAGCCTGGAAATAATCACCATGCCATCAATCTGCTGGTACAGGGACTGGGATCCTGGTGACCAGTAGTGAGCAGGGCCATGTGGCTTAAAAATAAAATCTCTAAATTATTATTATTATATTTTTTTTACACAAAACCTCATTTTCATTCCGAGTTTTGATTTTTTTTTTCAATCTACTCAAAAACAAAAAATCCTCAGAAGAAGTTTTAAACATTATTTTTTTTTTAAGTCTAAGATTAATGTGCAACGGTGGCCGGGTGGTTAGAGCATTCGCGCGCGGACCGGAAGGTCGCGGGTTTGCGTCCCACGGAGAGCACGTCTTGGGTCCTTGGAGAAGACACCTAGCCCCCGCTTCTCCCACCATTGGCGCCGTTGAAGGGCAGCCTGCTGCGGTGTAAGGAGTGCAGCAAACAAATTTCCCCGGTGAGGGATGAATAGAGGAATTCATCATCATCATCATCAAAATTAAGAGGAAAAAAAAATCCTCCATGTGAGTGAAGCTCCTGTAAGACCTTAAAACCATGTGAGGTTTAAGTTAGAGGGCGAGTCTAGAGGGTTTAATAAAAGTCTGTTCCGTCATCTTCCGCTCATCCGGGGTCGGGTCGCGGGGGCAAGAGCCTCAAACGGGAAGCCCAGGCTTCTCTCTCCCCGGCTGCATCCTCCAGCTCACCCAGAAGGAACCTTAGTCGTTCCCCAGCCAGCTGTGAGACATAGTCTCTCCAGCGGGTCCGAGTTCTACCTATTGGTCTCCTGCCCGAAACATCTCACCATCGAGGCCTCCCTTCCTATCAAAGGAAGTCCCCATGCCAACATGCGGCATACCCATAACCTGCTTTGTACCAGGAGGAGTGCCCAATAGTGTATGTAAAGTTTGTAGAGAACCAATCAGATCTCATCACCGCTCAGACCTCACCCTTCTTGGGGAGTCCTGTTGACATAGCTGCACGTTTTGTGTGTGGATCTCTGCACAGAGAAAGAGTTTTCAGGGATTTTCAGAGCCCGTTGGATTTCCATGATGATTTTCTATTTCTATCTATCACCAGCATTGTTTGTCTAATCCATTTTTTTAAATCATTTTTAGAATTAACCTCCTCTTCGGTCACACCAACTATCTTCATGTCTTCCTTCACTGTATCCATGAACCTCCTCTTTGGTCTTCCTCTAGTCCTCTTTCCTGGTGGTTCCAAACCCAGCATCCTTCTTCTGATGTACTCTCTCTCTCTCCTCTGCACATGTCCAAACCATCTCAGTCTGACCTCTCTGACTTTAAAACCTCTAACATGTGCTGTTCCTCTGATCCTGTCCATCCTGGTCACTCCCAGAGATATCCTCAGCATCTTCATCTCTGTTAATCGTATCAAAAAGTAATAAATATCGGACATGATTATATTTGGTTTCTGTCTTAAACATTAAAGATATCTGTTATTTTTTTTCCAGCCTTCTTTTCTGGCTTCAGCTGCTGACACTGGGTTTCCTTTTGGAAGGATTTCTTCTTTTACTCCCTCATATTTTTGTAAAGCTTCTCTTGATAGAAATATGATGCTCTTACCACATCCACGATTTCAATTGGCCGGCGTCCGTTGACTCCACCCCTTTTATGTGAACACGCGGACCTTCGTTCAACAAATCAAAGATTACCAGAAGAGTCCGAGAGGAAGACCAAAGAGAGGAGGTTCATGGATACAGTGAAGGAAGACATGAAGATAGTTGGTGTGACTGAAGAGGATGCAGGAGATAGGGTTAGATGGAATAAACTGACTTGATGTGGCGACCCCTGAAAGGAGGTGATGGAAGGAGAAGACCTGAACTTGATTCATAGTATAAGTTATCCAGAGAGACGAATGTCAACTTCATGCAGGACACACTGTGAAGCTCGTTGAGACCATTGTTTTGTGATTTTGGACTAATATCATAGAATTGAATAAACAGGATGAGGCGGGAAATAGACAGGCTGATTGGTGCTGCGTCAGCAATAACTAGGACGCTGCATCGGTCCGTCGTGGTAAAGAAAGAGCTGAGCCAAAAAACAAAGTTTTGGATTTACAAGTCGATCTACGTTCGTACCCTCACCATGGTAACCAGGATCTACATTCCTACCCTCACCATGGTAACCAGGATCTACATTCCTACCCTCACCGTGGTAACCAGGATCTACATTCCTACCCTCACCATGGTAACCAGGATCTACGTTCCTATCCTCACCATGGTAACCAGGATCTACGTTCCTACCCTCACCATGGTAATCAGGGTCTATGTTCCTACCCTCACCATGGTAACCAGGATCTACGTTCCTACCCTCACCATGGTAACCAGGATCTACGTCCTTACCCTCACCATGGTAACCAGAATCTACGTTCCTACCCGCACCATGGTAACCAGGATCTACGTTCCTACCCTCACCATGGTAACCAGGATCTACATTCCTACCCTCACCATGGTAACCGGGATCTACATTCCTACCTTCACCATGGTAACCAGGATCTACCGTCCTACCCTCACCATGGTAACCAGGATCTACGTTCCAACCCTCACCATGGTAACCAGGATCTACGTTACTACCTTCAGCATGGTAACCAGGATCTACGTTCCTACCTTCACCATGGTAACCAGCTGTGGGTGGTGACCGAAAGAATGAGATCGCAGAGACAAGCGACTGAAATGAGCTTCCTCTCCAGGATGGTTAGGCTCTCACTCGAGCTCCTCCCGTTTGGAAGGAGCTTGGTGTCAAGCCGCTCCTTCTCCAGGTCGAGGGAAGCCAGATGGGGTGGTTCGAGCACCTCGCTGGTGAGGTGTTTTGGGCACCTGTCCAAACAAAGTGCAGGACAAAGAACCCAAACCTCAGGATTTAATCACTAAAGAATAAAACTAATGATTTACAACATCTTTGGTTCAAACACCAGCTTTCTGTCCGTCAGCCGCTCTCATGGATGTTCATCTATAACGTTTAGAAACTCTGATTGCATCAAAAACAGTGTTTAAAAATCTAAAAACAATAAGTTTAAATGAATCATTTCAATCTATTTTTCGCCCGGTGACGGTCGGCAGGTCGATTCTGCTGACTGTTGATCATTCTGTAGAAACACTGATTCTATCTTCTATTTGTAAAGTGATTCAAACCTAGTGAATAAAACTGCTCCCAGGAAGTGTTCTGATGGAGGAGCAGGTGGTTGGAGGTTCTGTGGCAGCACGGATGCAGGAGTTGGCACCGATCCAGCAGGCTGTGTGTTTAACAGGCATTTAATGGCACCCTGATAGGCTTAATTACAGCCTCCATCATCCCCTGAGACTCATTATCCCTCTGCCTTCCTGCTTCTGACGCCTGGCCAGGAGACATAGACAAGCACATATGTTTTCTCTGTACGCCACCTGGTGGTGAATGGGTTTCACACCTCATCTCATCTTTCGGCCATGTTTGTAGTTCTAAACAATCAAAAGAAGTTCTCTTCTGATTGTCTCCTTAAATCTGTGATCTCCTCTTCTTGGACCTTTTGAAAGCCAGTCAGGATGAGAAGCAGCACCTCTGATCCACCCTCTATCATCCTTGATAAGAAAAGGATAGAGTGCCCTCTGCAGGTTAGAGGAATGAAGAGGTGAATCTGGTGAACTTAATCTTCCAAAGCTAACCTGACAGGTTTAGGGTCAGGTTAGCTCTATCCACCTGGTTTTGATAGATAGATGGATGGATCAATAATGTCTGTAATGATAAAGGATCTGCATCACAGTCACAGTGAAGAGGTTCCTACTCTTCCACATGTTGTAAATAAGAGCAGGATTCAGTCACCACGACCCGTTTTTCATTCTTGAGACAGTGGAAAATGTACGTTTTGATAATGGAATCCCTTTTTTGCACACTTTTCAAAGTGGCACAGCAGACACTGATATGGACCATGATCAGAAAAAAAATCCTTTTCATAACCTGTTCTATTCTGTGTATGCTGGTGCATTAGATCAGCACTGAGGGGTCACAACAAGAAGGTTACCTGGTTTCAGCCCAAGACTTCACTGTGATTGGAGGATGGGGGTACTCTGGGTGCACCGCCAGGGACAAACAGAGACAACAGCGGTTCTGCTGAGAAGATGATTGGTCAGTCTTCCATCTCTCCAGGACCTGTACGTCTCCAGAATTCTGGGACGAGCAGGTCGGACCAGCTGATCCTTCTCACCTTGGCCGCAGACTGTTTGAGCTGCTCCCTCTCAGACAGAAGGCTACGGTCCATTCAGACCAAGACCTCTCCCCACAGAGACAGACTGATGAACACTACCTGACCTGTCTCCTCAATAATCTGGACTCTTTAAAACTTTCACTCCTCTTCCTGCCGCTGCCTTTTTATTATTCATTTTATTTTTATGCTACAAATAGAGTGATTTTTATTTTATGGTCTATTTTTATTATTTTTTTATTCATCTTTATTCTATTTTATACAGATTTCATGTTTGGTTTTGGACACTATGATGAAGTAAAATCCTAGTTTGTAAATTTCCATTGACAATTAAAATAAATAGTTCTTGATTCTTCTGTAACTTTGATCTCTTTGATATTTGGCTTGTTGAGCGAAACCAGATTTGCTGTGTTGATTTTTCTGTTTGGTTTACCTCAGGGATCGTTTTCCACCAGGAAACCCTCAACCAGAAACATCCCAAAACGTGGCTGATCAGCTTTGACTTCTCACCTCTGGAGTGTGAGGGTATGTTTTTATTCTAAAAATAAGTCTGTTGTTTTTCTTTGTGTTTCTTACCCTCCAGTTCGATCTGTTTGGAGAGTACCATCCATCTTGGAGGCCATCCTGGATCTCTGTTTCTGTTTGTGGTAGGTGGGTGTTGGATGGGGACAGGTGTGGGTCTGAGCTTGTTTCCAACTGTGTGAGGAAGGAAGTGCTTGTGTTTCCTGCAGTCAGAAGACATGATGTTAGTTTTCTTCATATCTAGACGTTGTTGTTTTTGGCAGCCATCTTGGTTTTCGTTTTAGTCTTCGTCTTTGGAACAAAAATTAGTTTAAGTTTTAGTCACATTTTAGTGTAAAAAAAAAAAAAAACTTACTTTAACAACCGTGTTTTTATTACTGACTATAGTGCCTGATATTTGTAAAAAAAAAAAAAAAAAATCTCTGCCGAGCTTTAACTTGCGCAAAACAGCGAACATAGAAAAACAACGTAAAATAAATATAAATTCTTCAGTGAGTGAGGAACGTTGTAACTTATGTTTACTTAAAAATGACACCTTTTAATAACCCTGTAAACAAAGTAAACATTGTACTGTCTCTTTAAATCAGTCGTTAGCAGCGCCGATAAGCTAGCATTAGCTTGAAGTTAGCATGCTGTTTAAAACTTTAAGTTTGTGACCTGTTACTGTTTTCACCATGGTGTGTGACTTCCTCATGGCTGCAGGTGTGTTGTGTAGACGGTGTGAACGTGCAGCATTGTGGGGGGCGTGTTGCAGATGCTGTGTGTATTTTTCTTTTCACAGACAGAAATGTGAAAGTCTGACGCCTGTTTCGTTACGTTTTCGTCACCAAAATGTCGCATTTATTTTGTTGTCGTTACGTCATCGTCATTAAAAAATGCTTCGTCAACGAAATCATTTCATTGTCGTCATCGTTGATGAAAACAACACTGTATCTAGACGTGTTTAGATGGCAGCGTGTTCCGTTCCGTTGTCTCACGCTTCTTCGGGGCCGGGTTACCGGGGTAACAGCCTCAGACTGTATCCTCCATCTCACCTGGGAGGATCCCCAGGTGTTCCCCCTCCAGCAGGTTGGGGGTCTGCCTCTGATCATCCACTCTTTTCCGAACCATGATCTCAGTAAAAAACTCAGTTTTTAAATAATTTTATTAAAATCACACATAAATCAATTTTCTGAACATATTTTTTTTGTTGTTTAATCACAACAAAGTAAACTTTTTTTTTTTTAAAGTCCTGAATAAAAATAAAAAGAAGAAAAAAATCATTTGGCCGTTTTGTTCCCTGGAAATGTCAACAAGTTAAGTCACGGCGTGGGGACGGGGGGGGCAGCAGCAGAACAATGGTGGTCTGTGCCGGGCGTTATTAGGATGTGGTCTTAAGCCCGGAACCAAATCTGAAGTGCCCTTAGGGAGAGGGTCCAGGCTGGGAGGTGATAAGGCTGCAGGCTGGAGGGGAGACGGATGGTGGACAGCTCAGAAAGGTGGGGGTATCCGGGCGAGTAGTGGGCGGAGACATTTTCTCTTTGAGCTCAGAGGGGAGGAGGTCTACGGGGGGCGTGGCTTTCTCTGGACAATCGGAGGGCAGGCCCGGTCTCGTGAGGTTGTGAAGCTCCTCGGTGAGGCTCGTGAGGGGGTTGTTTTTGTCAGAGAGGTTCGAAGGAGGGTCTGGATCCTCGTTGAAGAGGTCTAAGAGGGACATGGCTTTCTCTGGACAAGCAGAGAGCGGGCCGGGTCTCTCAGGGGCTTTAACCTCCTCGGTGAGGCTGGAGAAGGGGTCGCTTCGGCCAGAGAGGGGAGGGGCAGGGCTAAGATTGTCGTGGAGGAGGTCGAAAGAGAAGGTGGGGGTCTTTGGGCGGTCAGAGAGAGGGATGGGAATCTCTGGGAGATCAGAAAGGGATTTGGGTCTCTTGGGGTGAAGCTGCGGGGGGTCGGACCGGACCCGATTGAGTAGAATCTGTTTTTTACTGGAGGAACCAGGAGCGGTGTCGGCCATGGAGGCGTCCCCTGACTGATAGGCGGGGTCCTGACTCTCTGAGCTGCAGGTGGATGGTTTATCAGACGGGTGGGGCGGGTCGCCGCTGGTAGACGGCTCCTCTGCTCTTGGGGAAAGGCTGAAGTGACTCTTCAGGGTGGAGATGGGCGGGATGGCCGGGCCAATGAGAGCTGGGGGGTCGGAGGGCTGGGCGGGGAGCTGCAGCGGACTCACAGAGTCTTTGTGTTTGAGAGGAGGGGGGTTCTGACCGGCCAACCAGTGCATGTCACAGAGGATGGAGGCCAGCAGGTTTCTGTCTGATAGGTTCTCCGTCGCCTCGGTAACGCCCTCTTCATCCTCCAGCTTCTCCACGTCGATCGGTAAATCGTCGAAGAGTGAGTCAGAACAGCCCGCCGTTATTTTCTGGGTGACATCGTCATGGCAACTGTCGCTGTCCAGCGTGATGATGACGGGCGAGCTGAAACAGAGAAAGAACGTTCAGATCAGACCCTCTATGAACACCCTGCAGGGGATACGTGTGTCCAGAAGCTCCAGCTCTAGAGAGAGCTCCTAACAGCTTCAGAACAGCTAGTAGGTGGTGCTGAGTTGGGTGGAAGCTGCCATCACAAGTAGTGATGGCAGGATGGACGGACACCGTGTCCCAGCAACGCAGGTGTCAGAGTTGATGTCGTTTGTCTTGAGGTTTTCATTTTAACGGGCAGATGAATTTTCTGCGCACGTTGATGAAACTGAGACATTTGTTTCCAACTCTACGTCATAAATACTCTCACGTGATTGGTCTCTCTGCACCGCGGGTTTTAAACTGGGTGTATCTACTAGAGGTGTGCGATACCGCGAGCTTTGGTATCGATCCAATACCAAGTAAACACCAGACCGATATCGCCGATACCGATATTTTATTTTTTAAATAACTATTTTTGCATCAAGAGTTAGGGTGATATATATATACGTATATAGTATGACCTAGTATATGTATAAACACAGGTTGATAGATGATCCATAGAAGTGATTATGTTGTACTTTCACAGTTAGTATCTACCTGGGTGGTCTCTCTCTCTCTCTCTCTCTCTGCCTCTGGGAAACAGAAGCGGTCAGGGTTTCCTCCTCCACTCGCCGTTTCTGACATTTTTCTTTGGGGTGATTCTGTTCCATTTCTTTTTTCTGGCCCAGAGTCGCTGAGTCATGTGACAAGTTAAAGCGAATGAGAGGAGAGAGGGGGCGGGGCTGGCGGAGAAGCTAGGTTGCCTTTTTGAAAAAATCGGAAGCAAACTTCAACCAAAGTATCGATATTTTAGTTGGAGTATCGATCGATATCAATACTAGCTAGTATTATCCATATCAGGATTGATATGCCCACCCTTGGTATCCACCCTCCTGAATGGTGGACGCATCTGTCGTTTGGAAAAAGTAGAGCTTCGTTTCACCGCCGTACGAAAATCCCACTCTGTTTGATGCGGACTGACGCGCGGGAGGGAGATCCCAGTCTGTCAGCATCGTCATGACAACCGTTTCTATGTCTACAAGCCACAGCAGTGACGCCGTCTTCTACTAGTGAAGGACAACGAAGTGGGAGGGCGTAACCGTGGTGTCACCATGGCGATCACAAATTAGTCAGTGAAATTAAAAAAAAAAAACGTTCCCATCTTAAAACAGGAAGATTTTATTTGAGCGTCGCAGCGGCCCGCGTCGCAACGGCCCGCGTCGCAGCGGCCCGCGTCTTACCGCCTGTTCTGATTGGACACACGTCTTCACTGATACCACATCAAGCAGCTGGTGTCTGTACCTGGTTGGTCGTGGCTCGCGGTGGCGTTTCCTCCGGCGTTTCGGAGGCTGTGCCGAGCTTATCGTTCCCTCGTAGATGATCTCCACGCTGGGGCTCCGGTCATTCCTGGACCTCCTGCAGGTTCGACACACGTTAGAAAAAATAATAAAGTTACAACTTGTTTTTAAACTTTTGTTTGTCATTCAGTGTTTTTTTTTTAAATTCTAATCAAAGGTAAGAGTGAAAGATTCTGATTGGTTTAAAACAGCCGGTCGTCTCGTCCACGAACACCTGGAAGAATTCTATTTCAATACTTTTTTTTTCAGCTGCTTCAGTGTGGAATTATTTGTGGTAGTTATCTTGTAATTTCTGGTCCGCCAGTAAAAGCGGTCCCCCAGGGTTCAACAACCTTCTATTTGGTTCCAGGAGGGAACTTAAGAGGGGAGGGTTTAAACCAGGCATGGGCAAAATACGGCCCGCGGGACACATGCGGTCCGTTAAACGTTTTAATCCGGCCCGCCGAACTAGAAAAAAATAAACCATGTTAGTTTGATTTTTCTTGATTTTTTATGTTCGTCACTAGATGGCGCCAAAAATACAACAACACTGCTCCCATTAAAATGTGTGTGTCTTCGTGATGTCCACAAAATAAACAGTGTGCACAGATATGGAAAGCCATCAGGGCCAATACACACATGTAAACAAGCGTGTTAGATGTTAAAACAAATAAAGTGTTACATCAAGAGCTTAGATTTCAAAGCTAGCGCCGCTAGATTTGAAATTTAACGCTCTTGATGTACATAACATTTAGCGCTTGTTTAAAATCTAGCGTCATTCTATCGTCCAATCTAGAGGTTACCAAAGCATGGCATCCATCTGATCCTGTTCCCAGGGGCGAATAGAAGATTTTCTAAAGGGGGGCAGCAGGAGGCATTGCCCTCCCCAGAACCTTTTTGAAAAATAAGTAATTTTTCTGCATTTTGGTTCAAATTTTAACCAAAAAAATAAATATTTTTAAATAAATTTTTCTTCTTAAAGTCATATTTTTTTTTAGAAAACATTAGATATAAATTTTTTAATCTTTGTGTTTCATAATTTTTAGATTATAAATTGCATTTTTTTTTCATGTGTTAAAATTAGTAACGCATCACGTCGCCGTCATTTCCCATAAAAACACAAGAGGGCGCTCTAAACCTGTGTTTATAATTCTTATAAAAAAAAAAAGAACTGAAGAGAAAACAAAACCATATACTGCAGATTAGCCGGTTCGACGTCGTGCGACTTAGACCCCAAAACACAGCCGATCGATTTTCTTACGTGGGCGTAAATTATGAATAAAACCCACGCCCGGTAACCAGGTGCCCCTCATGTATGCGTGACCTCCGAGACAACGAGCTCAGAATCACACAAAGAAACAGTCCGGCTTATTTTAGACTCTTGTGAATTTCCTCCTCCTCTCGCTCCTGTCGAGAGTGCATCAAGTTAGCTAAGCTAGCATGAGCCAACATGGAAATATCACTTCCTGTTTGGACTGAGCGTGAGCAGAGCACTAAAACACAATGTGGGCGTGGCCTGAATGTTTGATGACGACGTGTCTCGTTTTTTTTAGACGCCTCACCTTTCTCCTGCGATGCCGCGTTCTCCCCCCCGCCGTTTGTCCCTCCCCCTCTTCTTCCTCTTCCTGTCGTCATGGCTACCGCTCGGCCGCCATAACGGGTCCTTTGCCTGGTTGTCCAGGTGCCGGCTCTTGTACTTCCTCTTCCCGCTGGGTTTCTCGCCGTGGTGCTCGTTGGGGGACAACGAGGGCGTGGGCGGAGTTTGAGGGGTGGGTGACGGCGAGGAATAGAGGGGGGGCGAAGACGTGATGGAGGAGCTGACGGGGGAGATCCGACCCAGGTCCCAGTCAAAGGTCGGAGAGTACGGGCTGAAGGTGGGGTCACACAGAGTGCTCTTCCTCTTTGCGGGGGCGGGGCTTAGCGAACACAGTGACTTCCTGCTTTCTCCTGAGCTGCATGACAACAGGTGCGTAGGTAGGGGTGCAGCTTCCTCCTGGGCGGCATCCGGCTCCCCATTGGGTGGGGCCGAAGTGGAGGCGGGGCTTGTCGGTAGACGTAAAGGAGGTGGGTCTTTTTCTTCTTCACTATCAGAGGAAAGCTGGACGAGCTCTGGCGTCCGCTCCGCCATTGGCTTCTTATAGCCAACGATCAGACACTCCTCCTCCTGATTGGCTGGTTCCTGGGTGTCGGAGCTGAGCAGCATGGAACCGGACGGCTCGGCTGTGGAGTAGGAGGGGCCTGGTGTTTCATCGTCCCATCCTGATAGGCTGAGTGTACTTCCTGTTTGCCCGTTAGGCCCGGACCCCTCCTCGCCCTCGGATATGGCGATGACGGAGCTGTCGGGGGATAACGGGCTCCGCCCCTCCAGCACTAGTATAGAAGGTGAGCTCCCCCCCCTCACAGCAGGCGGATCGTACAGAGCTTGAGCGTCGTAGACGTCCATGCTGAGTGGCGAACGCGCAAAGTTTTGCAACTCGTGCAGGAAGTGCCCGGTGCGGCCAATCATAACCGGGCGCAGTTCGTCTTCCAGGGTGGACGTGTCCTCCAGGCCGTGACGGGCGAGCTGGGCCAGAACGATGCGCTGAGCGGTTTTAGTCACCGCGTTGTGCCCGCTGTACAGCACAACGAGCTCGCGGCGAAGCCACGCCCGAACGCGCCTCAGGTTGGCGGGTGTCTGTCGGAATCCCTCCGCCGTGATGTCACGCTGCGGCTGCTCGTTGGTCACCCCGGCAACGCCGCGGACTTGCACGTTGTAGCGGTAGAGCTCGCGGCGCAGCTCCACCGTTTCACGCTCACACGGGCGGGGCGGCACCGTTCCGTCGACCTGCCGCTGTCGTCGTTTCCTGAGACGCTGCGCCAGAGCGGCTGATCCCCGCCTGCTCACGCTCTGCAACACCAAGCCTTGCGCCCTGACGGTGTGTAGATCCTCCATTCCAACGTCAGTGAAACCGTAACGATTGGCCGGGGTATCTAGATACCACTCCCACACGCCCCTCCTCCTGCCCCGCCTCATCGGTTCCTCCCTCTCCGGCAGGCGGTGCCGCCGCAGCATCAGCCGCATGTGGTGCTCGCTGCCGGTGGTGGACGCCAGGGCGGCTACCATGGCTACAGTGGCGGCCACGCTGTCCGGAGGCGGCCGCAGCGTGTATTCTTTGAAGTCGTCCTCGGCGCGGACGGAATGCAAGATGGAGGCGAACGGCTGCTTGCACAGCGGGCACTCCGCCTTGTTGTGCGACCACTCCTGGATGCACGGGAAGCAGAAGCGGTGCAGACACCTGTCCAGGTACGCCAGGTTGTTGAAGCGGTCCAAACAGATCGGGCACTTTGAATCGGGCGATGCCTCTTCTGTCGGGACGCGTGGCGGCGGTGGCGTGGACAGAGCGTCCATCTTTGTTTTCCTGGTGTTTTTCTTGCGCCTGCTGCGGGTGTCCCGGTTATGCTCTGGCTCGGCGCATTCTGCTTCGGCGGCGTTGTCACGGCGACGCACACGCAGCTTCATGGGAGTGGGCGCCATCGCCTGGACGAGAAAACAAACAGGGTTCATTAGCAGCACGCCAGGAACACGTGACATATGACATCATACGAAATATCTAAAAATTATAAAAGAAAAAGAATTCTTTTAAAAGTAATAATAATAGATTTTATTTAAAGACACGGTTCCGTTCCGTCGTCTTCCGCCGGGTTTCGGGGGAAACAGCCTCAGACAGCTCTCAAACTTTGGGTGGGCAGAATAAATTTGAAGGTGGGCGAACAAAAAACACATATATACCCTCTTCAATTTGTGGGCTTGGGACCATCACAGAAGGTGCACTTGCATCTCTCTGAGGCTGAATTATATGTATGTGTGTGTATATGTATGTGTGTGTATTTGTTTATTGTTTTTTTTTTGTCTTTTTATTGTTTTTGATGCATATATAAGATAACAGGAAAACTTCTACAGCATCAGTCGCCTACTTTTTTTTTGCAAAGATTGTCACAAATTCATCCATGTCTAATTTATTTGTGATGGTCTTTTCGTGGGCCAAAATCACCAGATTTCTTTTTCTATTGTGAAGCATAACCAGAGAATCCTCCAGCCAGGGTCTAGTGCGGTACCAGGCCGGGTTAAACCAACGAAATGTACCGCCAAATGCGCGTTTTGGGTAGCTAGCAAACACGGGCTGCGTCGGGGCGGTAAGGGAAAGACCCGTACCGGCATAGTCCGGGGGTGCAACGGCCTGTTGAGGTTGGACTTGTGGACAATTGACAGAGGGGCTGATGTTTGTGGTGCTCGTGTGACTAAATACACCCTCCGTGAGACCCGCTGGGCCAGCCGTGTCTATGGCGGCGGAGGCGCGAGCCGTGTCCGGGGCGGCGGAGGTAGAGGTGCAACAGCCCGATTGACGGCGGTCTGTCACACCACTAGTGTCCGAGCGAGCCGCAGAGCCGCTGGGCGTGGGCTTGACTACAGGCTTGAAGAAATATCAAGTTAAGAGGAAAACCAGGGAATCAGAGTTCCGCAGTCAGAAGTTAACGTGTGCTTTTGAGCAGCAGAGTGTGGGAAAATTAACAACTTGTGTATTTATGTCAAAAAGGCAAGGGGGCGTGACCAAACAGTGCTATAGGCCTATGTATGTAACACAACATTTATTTGTGTTTAAAAACACCCAATAGGATGCTGCTCATTCTCTGTGACTTTTTGATTGGGGGGGCAAGCCATCAGTTTGGTTGGGCACTGCCCACCCTTGCCCATGCCTAGAACCGGGCCCGCTCCAGCTGGATCCTCCAGCTCACCCGGATGGATCCCGAGTCATTCCCTGCCCAGCTGTGAGTGACCCAGCGGGCATCAGAACGTCAAATTTACGTCAAAGCAACATCAAAATGTCACATTAAAATAACATGTAAAAATAGTTGGATTTTATTTTGCCCTCATTTTAATGTTGTTTTCTGGATTAAAAGTTTGATAAAATCAGCACAAACACATAAAACTGTGATTTGAACATTTCATTAAAGGTTGAACTCATGTCTCTTTTTGTCCCGTGAAGAGATGAAAGCTTCAAAAAGCCTCCAAGTATCGGACTGTATCAAACTTAAACATTCTCAGTATCTACCATTCCTCCTCACCGGTCTTCTTTCTGGCTTTAGATGCTGACACTGTGTTTCCTTTAGGATGGATTTCTTCTTTTATTTCCTCATATTTTTGTAGAGTAATCCGGTCTTGCTTCAGGACACCGGCGTGAGTTTACTCCGCCCCTTTTATGTGAATGCGCACAGCTTCATTCAACAGATCGAGACGTGAACACGCTTCGTAGTGCAGGTTGTCCAGAGAGACAGATGTCTGGTTTAGTTCATCCAGAATAAGTTTAGTTTTATTTCCTGAAAATAAAATCTCTTTAATTCTTTAAAACGTCATCTAATTAGTTTCAAACTTTACAGATTTAATGTTAACATGTTGTTCCGTTCCGTCATCTTCCGCTTGTTCCGGGGTCGGGTCGCGGGGGCAACAGCCTCAAGCGGGCAACCCAGGCCTCTCTCGCCCCGGCTGCATCCTCTAGCTCACCCGGAAGGATCCCAAGTCGTTCCCCGGCCAGCTGTGAGACATAGTCTCTCCAGCGGGTCCCGGGACTGCCCCTTGGTCCACCGGGAGGAGACCAAGGAGGAGACCTACCCTCCCATAGGTGAGGGTAGGAACGTAGATCCTGGTTACCATGGTGAGGGTAGGAACGTAGATCCTGGTTACCATGGTGAGGGTAGGAATGTAGATCCTGGTTACCATGGTGAGGGTAGTCACGTGGATCCTGGTTACCATGGTGAGGGTAGGAACGTAGATCCTGGTTACCATGGTGAGGGTAGGAACGTAGTAGATCCTGGTTACCATGGTGAGGGTAGGAACATAGATCCTGGTTACCATGGTGAGGGTAGGAACATAGATCCTGGTTACCATGGTGAGGGTAGGAACGTAGATCGTGGTTACCATGGTGAGGGTAGGAACGTAGATCGTGGTTACCATGGTGAGGGTAGGAACGTAGATCCTGGTTACCATGGTGAGGGTAGGAACATAGATCCTGGTTACCATGGTGAGGGTAGGAACGTAGATCCTGGTTACCATGGTGAGGGTAGGAACGTAGATCCTGGTTACCATGGTGAGGGTAGGAACGTAGATCCTGGTTACCATGGTGAGGGTAGGAACGTAGATCCTGGTTGCCATGGTGAGGGTAGGAACGTAGATCCTGGTTACCATGGTGAGGGTAGGAATGTAGATCCTGGTTACCATGGTGAGGGTAGGAACGTAGATCGTGGTTACCATGGTGAGGGCAGGAACATAGATCCTGGTTACCATGGTGAGGGTAGGAACGTAGATCCTGGTTGCCATGGTGAGGGTAGGAACGTAGATCCTGGTTGCCATGGTGAGGGTAGGAACGTAGATCCTGGTTACCATGGTGAGGGTAGGAACGTAGATCCTGGTTGCCATGGTGAGGGTAGGAACGTAGATCCTGGTTACCATGGTGAGGGTAGGAACGTAGATCATGGTTACCATGGTGAGGGTAGGAACGTAGATCGACTTGTAAATTGAGAGCTTTGTTTTTCGGCTCAGCTCTCTCTTTACCACGATGGACCGATGCAGCGTCCTAGTTATTGCTGATGCCGCACCGATCCCCGCGATACTTAAACTCCTCCACTTGGGGCAGGACCATGTCCCTGACCCGCAGGGGGCATTCCACCCGTTTCCGGGCGAGGACCATGGTGTCAGATTTGGAGGCATCCAGTGAGGCACAGGATGGTATCATTAAAAAAAAAAAACAGATGTGAGTTTTTATTTAAAATACATTGAAAACAAATTCAAACAAACTTTATTTCGGTTTTAATTTGATGATAAAATCTGCAGTTTAAAGAAAAACATCTGTCTTTAAAATAAAGTCTCTATATTAACTGGTTTTTCTGATTTTTTGTCTTTATTCTGCTAGTTTACATCCTGCTAACACACTAAACTGCTTTATTTAGTGAATAAAACCAGTTAAATAACTACAGATAAACCAGTGGATAAAACACACAGACGTTTGTTTTTCAAACAGCTTTAAAATTAAAAGATAAAACAGTTTTTTTTTTGTGTTTTTTTAAACATATTAGCATCTTGTTAGCATCCTGTTAGCATCAGCTAGCACTAACCTGTGATGAAGACTCTCCTTCTTCTTCTTCAGTTACTTTCTTCTTCCTCCGGGATGTCGGCGCCATTTCCCGTTAAAGATCTTTTCCTTTCTTCGATCAGAGCCGCTGAAAAGTTTAAAAATAAACCGTGGTTTTAAATTCAGACATTTTTTTCAGAGAAAATTTAATGTAGCATTAGTTAGCTACATGGAGCGTTGCATTGTGGGTAAATTCACCTCAAAGATCGTCAATAAAACAGAGGGTTTACTCTGTCGTAAATCTTTAGGATTTTTTTTTTTTAATTCATACATTCATTATTTTTTGTATCTGTGTTTATTAGAGGTTTCCACGTCCTGTCCCAACATGAAGCACTGCTCCATTTGATTTAGAATTCCTCTAAAACAATATTTATTTTTATTCTTTTTCAAATGAACTTTTTAAAACTTAATTTCATAAACATTAAAAACGAATTCTTAATAAATAACAGCTATCTTTCACTCCAAAAGCAAAGAAAGTACAATTACAAACTACAGACAGACCGACCGACCGACCGACAGACGGACAGATAAAAACTTTTTGGAATCTGAAACAAAAACTCTCTTGTGGTGAAAAAAATCAATGAAAAGACATTAGAGAAGAATGAATGAGATAAAGACAGGGATCAGACAAGAAGGATGTGGATACATCAAGAACCAAGACAGTCTGGTGGAGGATAGTAGATAGAATAAGAGGACAGAACCTTAATGTACCATACTTTACCAGATTCTAGGATCGAGCAGCAGCTGAATGTCTCTGTTTCTATCTGGCCTGTTGATAAGCTTGTTCAAACAGGAATGCTTTAAACCTCCCTTTAAATGTAGGAAGACTGTCTGCCTCTCTCACTGGAGCTGGGAGCTTATTCCATAAAACTGGAGCTTGGTGTCTAAAGGCTCTACCTCCAACTGGACTTTTTAGGGAATATCCAGGGCACGCTGCGAGCAAAGCGTTACAATAATCTAACCTTAATGTAACAAACGCATGGATGAGTTTTTCAGCATCACTTGTACATAAAATATTTCAGATTGTATCTGTGTTTATCGAGAAAGAATGCTGGTCAGTGAGTTATTGTTGCAGAAGTCTGGAGGTCAGGAGGAGGGGATTCCAAAGCCGAGGAGCAGAGCGGCTGAATGTTACCTATCTATCTATCTACTGTGGTGGAAAATTTAAGATGAAGTAAGATTAATATTCACTTAAAAACAATGAAGTGACAATAGTTGTCTTTAATTAACCTGATGATGAAACCAGACATCTATCTCACATCCATGGTGTGAGAGAACTTCTCCAGCCTGTTCACACAGACTCCAAGCTGCTCAAGGACAAGCAAAGATACATTTTACAAACTCAATCCTAACGATGCAGAAAGTAGCAGGTGCTAGATAACAACATATTAAGTTTCTTCAGACCAGTGATAAATTATTATCCAATCATAAGTAATGTTCAGCTCAGCCAATCAGAATGAGACATCCAGCCTAGCAACAGAAAAGCCCGCCCTAAAAAAGAGGGTCCTTAAACATGGGTGGTTGGTCAAATCGTTAAACTTTGGTTTGCATGAACTTCAAACGCTGCAGAATTTAATCTTTTTATTTCAATAAATTCTAATTTTTGCTTCTCATTTCTGTGACAATTTATTAAGAAAATTCCACAACTCGGTCTATCTACCTGTCTGTCGGTCTGTCAGTCTGTCCATCCATCCATCACGTATTGTGTCATCCAGTTTGTTTTGAATCATAGAGTCAGACGTGAGGCACGGTTCACTCCTGCCTCACTCAGAGTTTCTGACTTGGATTTATTTGGAAAAAAACAATTTGGCTATTTTTACCCAATAAATTGGCAGAAATGTGTACTTCAAATACATTCTTCACATACATAGAAAATACCGGTATTGTTTGTGTGCACCTTCACTCTCTGATAAACATCTCGACCACAGGGTTCTCAGTTTGCGTTCTAGTGACTTTATCACTTTGGTTGTTCCCAGAGTCCGTACGTCTTTGGGTCGCTCCTTGTTCTGTTTTTCTGCTTCAAACGACTGGAATGAGCTTCAGAAAACTTTAAAACTTCACACCGTGGTCTCCTTAGCTGCCTTTAAGTCGTTCAGAATTTGGTTTGTGAAGAATACAGTTGTTTTCAAGTGCATTTGACACCTTTTTATTGTAAATAGTCATCTTTTGTTTTTTTTTAAGAACTCTTAAAGACTCTTATTGTGAAACTGTACTTATGTTTGTGATCTTTTTTTTTTTAATTAATTGGTTCTGCTACTCCGGCTCAGGTCGTCGTTGTAAATGAGAAATTGTTCTCAATCGACCACCATACGAATAAATAAATAAATAAATTATTTTTCATGATGATCCCTGACCACACGTCACTGATTGCTGATGCATTCACAGAATCGTTCCCTTTCTTGCTGATTCTTTGCAGTATGTTCATTTTATTTTGTCCAGTCAAATCATTTAATAAAAATGTTTATGAATCCATGTGTTTATGTCTCCATTTTAAAGAAACATTTAAAGAAAACTCATTCTTCAAGACCTCAGCTGTTTTTATGACCACTGTCATATTCCGGTCGCGGGTTCGCGTCCCACAGAGTGCACGTCTAGGGTCCTTGGAGAAGACACCTAACCCCCATTTCTCCCACCATTGGCGCCGTTGAAGGGCAGCCTGCTGCGGTGTAAGGAGTGTAGCACACAAATTTCCCCGGTGAGGGATGAATAGAGTAATTCATATTTTTTTTGGAGGTTGACAAACTGCAAAATGTGTCACCTAATAAAATCACAATTAATGAATGAAATATCTTTATTTGGTAAAGAGGAAGAAAAAAAACAAGATAAAATTGTAACTCCATCTGTAACCAAAATATCCATCCTATCAATTCTCTTTACAATTTTGCATCTAAATTTCACTCATGGCTACCGAAAAGGAGAGGGTAGAAGCGATGCTGATTCCCCCCACCCCTCAAACACTGCAATCAAAATTAAAACATACTGTATTTCATTCTGGTTCTGACACAAATAATTAATCCCCTTCTTCCATCGTCTCCCTTCAGGGGGCGCCACATCAAGTCAGTTTCTTCCATCTAACCCTATCTGCTGCATCCTCTTCGGTCACACCAACTATCTTCATGTCTTCCTTCACTGTATCCATGAACCTCCTCTTTGGTCTTCCTCTAGTCCTCTTTCCTGGTGGTTCCAAACCCAGCATCCTTCTTCTGATGTACTCTCTCTCTCTCCTCTGCACATGTCCAAACCATCTCAGTCTGACCTCTCGGACTTTAAAACCTCTAACATGTGCTGTTCCTCTGATCCTGTCCATCCTGGTCACTCCCAGAGAGATCCTCAGCATCTTCATCTCTGATACAAACATCTCTGTTTCCTGTCTTTTCCTCAATAAAAAAATGACATAAATAATTAATAAATAATAATAACCTTGTTTTATTCATAAAAAACAAAGACACAAAAACTCTCTTAAAAAATCCAGACTTTTCATTATAAATAAGACTCAATCATTTCTTTTTAAGCATAAATTCAAACTTATTGAGATCAGAAGATTGTTTAAATTCTTCTTTTAGTTTGTTCCACATTTTTACTCCACAAACTGAAAAACGGAAACCTTTTCTGTCTTTTTTAAACAAATATTGACCCTAAAATAATAAGAACTTTCATTCCGTTCCGTCATCTTCCTCTTGTCCCGGCGCAGATTGCGGGGGGGGAACAGCCACAGAGGGGAAGCCCAGGCTTCTCTCACCCGGCTGCATCATACAGCTCACCCAAAAGGATCCCGAGTCGTTCCCCAGCCAGCTGTAAGACTTAGTCCTCTTCTTGGTCTCCTCCTGGTGGGATGTACCTGACACATCTCACCAGCGAGGCGCTCGGGGCATCCTGACCAGATGACCGAACCGCTCCATCTGGCTCCTCTGAACCTGGAGGAGAAGCGGCTCGACACCGAGCTCCTCCCAGATGGTAGAGCTCCTCACCCGATCTCTAAGTGAGAGCCCAGCCAACCTGCGGAAGAAGCTCATTTTGGACACTCGCATTTACAATCTCATTCTTTCAGTCACCAACCACAGCTGGTTACCATGGTGAGGGTAGGAACGTAGATCCTGGTTACCATGGTGAGGGTAGGAACATAGATCCTGGTTACCATGGTGAGGGTAGGAACGTAGATCCTGGTTACCATGGTGAGGGTAGGAACGTGGATCCTGGTTACCACGGTGAGGGTAGGAACGTAGATCCTGGTTACCATGGTGAGGGTAGGAATGTAGATCCTGGTTACCATGGTGAGGGTAGGAACGTAGATCCTGGTTACCACAGTGAGGGTAGGAACGTAGATCCTGGTTACCATGGTGAGGGTAGGAACGTGGATCCTGGTTACCATGGTGAGGGTAGGAACGTGGATCCTGGTTACCACGGTGAGGGTAGGAACGTAGATCCTGGTGGCTAAATCGTTTCCACAGTGGTAGACAAACTCCTCCGTCCAATCAGAGACTTAGACATGAGTACATTCTGTCATGAAGCGGCGTTTAGGTGGAAGGAGGAGACATGGCTAGAGGTCACCATCAGAATGTGTTCTTGGTCAGGGAACCAGGAAGACCTGGCTGGAAGGGAAGGTTATGACCCGATGAGAATGTTTGGGGTGACTGCCCTTAAACAAGCACCAGGGTCCTCAGGTGGGTGGCATCAGAATAATCACCCTCAGATGTCTCAATCAGGGTGATGAGGGCAGGTCCAGGGCTGAACCTATGATACTGGTCCCATTCAGATGGTGGATGGTATTTTTTTCAGAACAAGTGATCTTAGTGTAAACAAAACAAATGGTGATGTTTATATCACAAGCAGAGTGAGACATCATCCAAGATCGTTTATTCATTAAACTGTTTTTAAAAAATCTTAATAAATGTTTAATGTTCGCAACAATTAGTTTTTATTTTTTAAATAAAAAACAGTTTGTGAAAACAAAACATTTTTTACTCAAATAAACTTGATTATAAAAAGAAATAATAAAAATTATGTGGAATTTACTTTTATAGACACAAGATGGCGTCATCATCTGGTTCACCAGCAGTGAAGAAGTCTGTGGCACAAAATGGCTGCCTGCGGGACGCAGTTTTACAACTTCAAAATGATATCTGTCTTTTTTTTGGGCACAAAATGGCGCCGGTTTTTTTGCAGTGAAGAAGAAGAAGAAGAAGAAGAGAAATAGTAAACAAACCAAACCGGAAACAAAAGCATTAAAAATGAGCAGAAAATAGATGTTTTTAATTTCTTTCTGTTTCGGATTAAAAAGATGGAAACTGTGAGCAGAAAGAATCTGGAGCGGATTTATTCTCTGGTAACAGTTTTTATTCATTTAACAAGTTTAAACACATGACGTTTAAAGAGAAAGTTTAGATTTTTATAATGAGTTATTTTATATTTTACTTTAAAATGTTGAATTAAACTCTTCATATAAACGATAATTATTATTTTAAATCAGTTTAAATTATAAATTTTTACTGAATCTCCATGAACAGTGATGTTTACAGATGACATTGTGATCTGTAATGAGAGGAGTAAAGAGGAGGGGGGAAATCTGGAGAGGTGGAGGTTTGAAGATTAGTCAGAGTAAAACAGAGTACATGTGTGTGAATGAGAGGGATCCAAATGGAAAAGTGAGGTTACAGGGAGAAGAGATAAAGAAGGTGGAAGATTTTAAGTATCTAGGATCAACAGTCCAGAGCAATGGAGAGTGTGGAAAAGAGGTGAAGAAGCATGTGCAGGCAGGCTGGAACGGGTGGAGGAAAGTATCAGGTGTGATGTGTGATAGAAGAGTTTCAGCTAAAATGAAAGAGAAAGTATAGAAAACCGTGGTGAGAGCGGTTATGCTGATTGGTCTAGAGACACTGTGGTGAGAGCGGCCATGCTGATTGGTCTAGAGACAGTGTGGTGAGAGTGGCCATGCTGATTGGTCTAGAGACAGTGTGGTGAGAACGGCCATGCTGATTGGTCTAGAGACAGCGTGGTGAGAGCGGCCATGCTGATTGGTCTAGAGACAGTGTGGTGAGAGTGGCCATGCTGATTGGTCTAGAGACAGTGTGGTGAGAGCGGCCATGCTGATTGGTCTAGAGACAGTGTGGTGAGAGCGGCCATCCTGATTGGTCTAGAGACAGTGTCACTGAGGAAAAGACAGGAAACAGAGATGTTTGTATCAGAGATGAAGATGCCGAGGATCTCTCTGGGAGTGACCAGGATGGACAGGATCAGAGGAACAGCACATGTTAGAGGTTTTAAAGTCAGAGAGGTCAGACTGAGATGGTTTGGACATGTGCAGAGGAGAGAGAGAGAGTACATCAGAAGAAGGATGCTGGATTTGGAACCACCAGGAAAGAGGACTAGAGGAAGACCAAAGAGGAGGTTCATGGATACAGTGAAGGAAGACATGAAGATAGTTGGTGTGACCAAAGAGGATGCAGGAGATAGGGTTAGAGGACGAAACTGACTTGCTTTGGCGCCCCCTGAAGGGAGATGATGAAAGTAGAATAAAAATAATTACATTATTTTTGAGTTTTTGCATCTTATTAGATCTTTTTTTTCCTCCTACTTGTCAGTTCTTTGAAGGTTCCTCACTGAGAAGGAGGGTCTAAAGTGAGCACTGGAGCTTCTGATTATTGTTTTTATGTTTAATTTATTTTCTGAATTGCTTTCGATGACTTCAGCTATCGATTATCTCAGTATCAGGTCTTATAAACGAGTCCATCCACAGTGACGGACCAAAATAAACCAAATTTAGTCAAATCCTAGGCTCGTCCCCCATCGACCTCCTCAAGGTTCAAAGATTAAACTTTTTATTCTTTATTTTAATGACATTTACAATGTTTCTGAAATTTAATTTTTTTGTTTTTTTTTTTTGCTGATGACACCATTTTGTTTTGTACACGAAGAAATTTAGATGAACTATTCAGTAAAATTAAAAATACTTAAAAGTTGGTTTGATTTTAATAAATAAACTCTTAGTAAAACTAAATTTATTATATTTGAAAATAAAAAAGAAAAGTTTTAAAAAACTATAAATGAAAAACATTTGATTGATTATTAATTAAACTGGAAAAAAAACATGTGGAAAAAATCTAAATTAAAGATTAATTATAATTAATTTAAATTCATACTTTGTTATTTAATTTATTTTATAATTCTGAGGATTAATTTTAAATCTACTCAAGAAACGAGTTCTAAGAATAAAAAACTTAGTTATTTTGATCAAACAAACTAATTCTTTTGAAATAAAAAAAAAAAAACCTTCATTAAAACAAAGTTTGTTTTAAACTAAAAATAAAAAAAAATTCTTCTGAATGAATTCAAATGTTTTTTTTTTTATTTCTGAGCAAGAAAATAAAAACTCTGAGACAAAGAAAAAAAAAATCCGTTAAAACTGGATGTTTGTTCTTTAAAAAAGTTCAGCTCAAAATAAAAAAAAAACATGCAGTTTTTTTTCATTCAAAAACTACTTTTTAAATTATTGATTAAAAAAATGTTTGTAAATAAAGTGATTTTCTTTTTCTATTTTAAAAACTATCTAAAAATAAAATGTGTTTAAACGGCATCAATACGATTTACTTCTGATGAAATGTTAAATAAAAATAAAATAAACTTCTTCATAAAATATTTTATCAATATTTTGTTTGATTAATTCATTAATCAGATTTTTTTTTATATCGTTATTTTGTAAGAATTGATTTTATTTGGATAAAATGCGTCCGTGTGGAAACACGTTCCCAGCGCTAAAGGTTCCGCTTTCGTCATCACAAACAGAACGTGAAAACAAATGAATGAAAGACATTTTTTGGTAAAAATAAATAAATAAAAATAAATAAAAATTAAATAATAGATAAATAATTTTTAAAAAATCTCGAAATTTGAAACTTTGAGGCACCAAAATAAATAAATAAAGTGAGGAGTTTTTGTAATAAATGTACTGGGTTTTTTTGTTTTGTGTGAATTCTTTTAATATTATTTATTATTAAAATCTAACGTGCTGCAGATCCTGCTGTTCGTGGTGGTCCTGAGCTGGTCCTTTGTGATCTACGCCAGCCGGGTGGCATCTGAGTGGATGCTGACCTCTATGGCCGACACCAAGCAGCGAGGATGAAGCTAACCCACTGATGGAGGATCCACGGGTCCTCTGAGAGGGACAGAGTCCATTCAGCAGGAGGCGACGTCTCTCTGCAGGTTCTGATCTTCAGTTTGGACCTCAGACTGGTTTAATGTGGGCGCTGTGCCGTACCGCACCGTACCGTATCGCACCGTACGGCACCGAAGGACTGGTGATCATCTGAAATCAGCTCATCTTGAAAGTTGAACAGAAAACCCTAAAAAAGTTTTTTTTTTCTGTCTCCCCAAAAAAAAAAAAGTATTCTTTTGTTAGTTTTTACTTGAATAAATTTGTTTATTAAAATAAGTTGCAGAATCTGTTTATTTTGGTTCATTTTGTCTATTTGTAAAAACAAAAAATATGTGAAAATAAAGTTTAATTTAGTAAAAAAAATCTGATCTCAAGCCTCGTTTTTATACATAGAAGAACATGTCTGAAAAATATTCTTAATTAAAGGGCCCATCTCATGTAAAATGGACTTTCCAGAGTTTTCTACCTTGTAAGAGTGATGTCCGGGCCTTGTGTGTGTGTGTGTGTGTGTGTGTGTGTGTGTGTGTGTGTGTGTGTGTGTGTGTGTGTGTGTGTGTGTGTGTGTGTGTGTGTGTGTGTGTGTGTGTGTGTGTGTGTTTCTAGATTGATTTAGCCCGTTTTTCTGTGGATTTCTGGAACGCTCAGACAAAACAACCAATGAGCAGATGTCTAAAGTATGACGCATTTGACGTAGTGTTGGGTAAATTCTTATATACTCAACATGTTTGTGTATTTTTCAGACTTCTGTTTTAATCAGATGATGTTTTCTAGACTTCCGTTTTTATTAGAGGATGTGTGACCTTTGTTTCAACTACAGGATGTGTTTTAGACTGGTTTAAACCTGTTTTTTAGCTGTGCTCGACAATATACTCAACCGTGTCTGAAGACTCATCATTTCCTGTTTATTTCAGTAGTCTACCAATATGTTTCAATATGACAACGATGTAAATGGGCATGTTCTTAATGTTACAATAAATACGCCCTGCAGTGTGAAAGAACCAGAAGAAAGCAGAGAGCCGAGCATGTGTAACTTTCACATCCTTAAACCTTTCTTCCCCACTGCAGTGGATAAAACTTATTAATAAGCCTCTATCTGTTCTTGCTTTGGTCAGCCAAGGGGACTTTAACGTCTGTATCTAGTATCTCTAGACCTAACATTTCATTGGTGCCGAAACCCGGGAGATCAACTTTGGACGGACGACCGCCACTGGACAAAGGACGCCGAAAAACTGTCGACAGCACTTCCCCATTGAAGGAAGTGGGCCTCCTACTCCGGTGCCGGCCGCTCGCCCGAATTGCATCTCCCATCGATCCAGGCTGACCTAGGCACCCAGGTATTGTGCTGTTTCGTGTTTATAGAATTGAAATACATAAAAGTTGTGAATAATGTTTTAAGGAAAAGTCATTTAAGACAGGAAAAAGGAAAAAGAGGAAGTGAGAGAGACCAAGTGCACTGAAAAGGGCGTTGGCCCAGAGAAATAAAAATCCTATAGGTACAAATAATTATCCGTTCACCCAAGAGAGCAAGAGAGAAAGAAATTAGGGTTGCTCTGTGACTTTACAAGGTAAAGTAGGGATCGGGTGTTCTGGGTCGAGGAAATTAAACGTTGTATAAGTACGTAATAACTTATAAAAAGGGTGGTCTCCTCATCAAGCCTCAACTTAAAGAGGAAATAAAATAAAACATGACATAATCACAACTTATAAAAGGAAAATAGAGAATTAAAGATTAAATTAAAATTATAACAGAATTATTACTAAAATCAAAAGGAAAAAGAAAATTAGAATAAAATATAATAGAAATTAATATTTAAAAAAAAAGAGAGAAAAAAGGACGGCGGAGTCCTCTGTACAGTTAAAATCTGTGAAATAAAAAGGTACCTAAAAAAAAAAAAGAGTGAATGTGAAGAGTGACTGGAAGTAAAATTTTCACTAGAAAATTTTGCTTCATACTAAAACAACAGGGAAGTAAACAGTGAATTTTTGTGGATGCAGAGGCAAGAAACCTTCACCTGAAATACGGTCCAAAGAAAGGTTTACCACAAAAAGAATTACCACTGTCCTGTTGATAACCTCTCCGGTACTAGAATACCCTATGTGTTGAAAAATATCGGAGCTAAAACAGTTCAAATGGGAAAAGGACAAAGCAAAAATAACCCCTTTGATACTTTGGAGTGTAAAAATTGGAAATTTATTCAAAACAACTAAACTAAAGTATCTGTCAAAATGGATAAAAAAAAAATACAAATCTGATGGAAAACTTAGTTCTACTGAACTTAAACAGCTGATAAGAAAAATGGGAGAGATAAAAGAAAATAAAAAAAAAGGATGGTATAGACGAAGAGAAACGCGAAGCCACTGTGTGTCTGTGTGAGCTGACAAGGGTGTGACTGTCTGCGCAGAGTGGTTGTGTGTGCGTGTGACTCAGAATTGAAAGAGAAAAGAGATATACATATCTGATCAAAGAAAATAGTTTGATCCTGTTAAAAGAAACATCAAAATGGGTCAGAAATTAGCTAAAGAGATCCAAAACCATCCAGATGTTAAATTTATGGTTAAAACGTGTCCTGGTAGTTGTGACTACTTGGAGAAGTGGGTTACTAAATACAAATTCAAACCACCATGATGAAAACTCTTTTCAAAAGGAGAAATGAAACGATGCAAAAATACCACTGGAATCAACAATGTGCTTCTAGCCCTTAAAGATTGGGCAGACCAAAGTAAAAAGAGACTTTAACAGGTTAAAGACAAAAGAGAAAAGTAGGGTTAGAGATCTTAGAATTAAATAAAAGAGACAAAACAATTAGTTGGGAAAATTTGTGTGCTGCATCACACGCAGCAGGCTGCCAGCACGGCGCCAGTAATAATAATAAAATAATGAAAAAACGCGCGCAGATCTGTAAAAATTGGCACAATATCTTGCTGAATGACTGTCCACAGTGTTTATAAAATTGACCCTGGCCAGGTTAATTTTTGGGATTCAGAAAGCCGGTTTATGATGCCAGTTTTTGAGATCAAAACAAGTTTATAAAATCATTAGCTCATCAAAATCAAACTAGTGAAAATGACAAAACAGATGTACATGAATGAATAAACTGTAAAAGTTTGAAGTAAAAGAGAGCCTTAAAATTGGTCAAACTGTTTTGTGTTTTGTTACAAATTCATTCTGAAATGGCTCAAAAATGCTAGTTTTTCACCAAAGTTTGTGATTGTGAGAAAGATGGATCTTTGTGTGTCTCTGGTTTTTCTGCAGCTGGGTGTGTGTGTGTCTCTGTTCCGCTGCAGCTGGGTGTGCTTGTAAGCGTGGGTGTGAGCATGTGTGTGTAAATTTGTGTGTGTAATCCTGTGTGTGTAAGCCTGTGCATGAGCGTGGAAGGTCTGTGTTTCTTTCTTTCTACGTCAAATGAAGAGTATTACAATTCCTACTTTAAATTCTTTACACACATAAGCTTGAATTTAAACATCAAGACTTGCATATTTTTAAAGAAATAATAACTTAAATTTCTTCTTTAAACAGAAAAGTTCAGAACAAAATTTTAGTTCATCATCACAATTATTCCAAAGATCCACACCTTAAATAGAAATACAGAATTTTTTAACATTTTTTCTTAGTTTATTTTTACTGAACACATCATTTCATCTGGGTTCGTATGGACTACCCCTAATGTTAAACATATTTTGTAGAGAGCGTGACTTGTGTGTGACTTGACTTCTTTGTCAAGCTTGTTGTCTAAACATTGTTTGGTTGTGTGTGTGATTTTGTAGGACTGGTTACGTAATATGCAGTTTGTTTGTTTGTCTTGAAATAAAAAAAGAAAAAAAATAGGAAAATGTAAATGAGAGAAACAGATTAACATTAATTGTTTTTATATTTAGTGAAGATCATTTCGTTATATTTCTTTTTGAACGTCATCAGGCTAGAGCATTTTGTTAGGATTTAGAAATACGGAAACTTTTGGTAAAGGGAAGTTAGTATTGCTGTCTCTAAAGATCACTGTAGTTGTAGATAAAATGTTTTTAGATACTGAGGCAAATGCTTTTTGATGAACTCGAAACATAATTTGAACAATTTTAAATTCTATATTTTAAGATCAGAGCATTAGTTTGATCCAAAACCTCAGCCTTAGCAACAATTATGTTTTTTCTCTAATCAATTAATTTGCAGAGTTGATTTTTGAAACTGACATCCCATATTTCAGCACAGTAATATAGATATGGTCAAATGTGAGAATTGTACAGGATGAAATAATGATTTTTGTTGAGAAAATATTTTGTTTTGTGCAGGACTTTGTGCAGTTAATAAATAAATTGATTAATTAATAGCAGTAATGATTAATAAAGTAAGTTTAGATCTGCAGATAAGTGTTTATTGTTACTTGATTTCTAAAAAAAAAAAAAAAAAAAAAATGTGCGAGGAGGTGCTCAGATAGAAGATGTTTGGAATCAAAGCCCTGCCCCCTGTAGACTAGAAAACCTGATGTTAAACAGATGTTTTAATCCCAAAAGAGACATAAATTAATTAGAAATAATAATAATTAACTTTTGTGATCCTCACTCATCAGACAGGCAGAGAAGGAAGTTTTGATGAGCTAAATAATACATGATTGGAGGTGTGGTGAGGCAGATCTCCAGTGGAGAAAAGGAAGATTGCAATTCAGGAAGCTTCGAGGTCACAAAACGAATGTGTGCATAAGTACAGTAGCTTTTTCAAGAAGTAATATTTGGCAGGGACTTACAGTTAAGAGATGAGATAACGTTGGATCCACAGGTAGAATAGGCCTTTGTGTTATTAAATCAGCTACAAAAGATAATTGGGGAGCATAAATTTTGATGTGCTATGACGACAGAAACAGAAATCATTGAATTTAAAACTGTTTAGCACAATTTGGAGAACCTCATGCAGTACTGGGAGTTTGGGAATTTTTATGGGACATGAGATCACCACACGTACAGTTAGGCCAAGTGTGATTTCAAATTGTAACTATAGTGAGCCATGGGGTTCCCCATGGCTCAACAGGGGGATGGTATATTTAATTAGAGTATATTTAGAGTATTTTATTAGAGTATTTTATTAGAGTATTTTATTATGAAAAAAAAACCAATAATAATAATATTTTTTGTCAATGATCTGCTATAAATATAACAGTCAAGGTCATTTAAGACCAAGAGAGGCAATTTCCCCAAAGAAATCACCCCATCCTATGCAGGGGTGACACCATTTGAGGCCGGTTATGGTAGACCTATCAGGAGAAAGAAGGCCAGTTAGACCCTACGACTAACTGGCTCTCCAGATTATTTAGAGAGAAAGATGTCCGGAGAACAAATAATCTGCCCCCTTCTCTGTCGCCCACACAGGAACTGCTGAAACCTGGAGATCTGATCTTGGTGAAGGTGATCAAAAGGAAGTCCTGGTCCTGCCCACGCTGGGAAGGCCCATACTGTGTCCAGATCACCACACCCGCTGCTGTAAAAATTGCTGAGAGACCCTCCTACAAAGTTCGACTTTTGTTTGAGCCACGACGACCAACGGGGGTAGCAGTGGAAGTCCGTGTTCAAAGGGGTTGGTAACCACTAGGGGCCAGCGTCTCAAAGCGGTGAAGAAATCAGCTGAACTGCGCCCTATTTATAGATGGCTTAATTTGGTCTTTTGCCAGAGACGTGTCCTCCAGGTTCTCTCACAACCCACAGAAATTTTGGGACTCCTGAAACCGGGCGACCAAATTAATTAATTAATTGGTTAACTGATTAATTCGTTCTCAAGTCCTTCTCAGGCCCATCCTCCCCTTCGTCGCTGTCATCATCATGTTCGTTCTCCTTTGCCTCTGTTGCTCCTGTTACATTGTCCCTATGACGAAGAAAGCTGTTGCAAGACTGCTTGTTGCCCAGATCTACCAGTACAACCTACTCCCCACTCACGACATCGCTCTACAGGACTTTCTCGCCACCCCTAGGGACTAAGGCCCCAGTCCCTCAAGGAGCAAGTGCTGGTAACCTCTGCTCCTCGTCTGTCCCCTGTTCGGACTGTTTGCACAATAGGTGCATTCTCAGGGCGCTCAGCCCCCTGACTGAGGCCCTGCTCCGTGGTAACCCCACCATCAAGCACCCGCAGGATTGTACCTGTTGTGGCGCCCACGGCTAGGTTCTTGCTCATCACTGTTGCTTGTATTATCATTTAACTAATCCATTCTTGCATTCTATTATCTTTCCACCACTTATTCCTGATGTTTTTGCCCATGAGGACGTCGCTCCGATGCGGAGGGCGGATTGGGAATTTTCCCGCGCCTTTTGCGGGTTTTTCGCCCAATCCTTAAACATCAACCTGTTATTTTATGTTTTCTATGGTGATGTATCTTAAAGCTAATATAGTGATACTACATCTGATGTTCAAAACTCACAACAGGGGGGGAAATGTAAGATAAGCTCAAATTTACTCTTATTTACTCAGATACTCCTGTTGTTATATTTTAATGATGTGGTTACTTAAAGCTATAAGGTTGTGTAGCCATTGATGTCTTCAGAATCCACAACAGGGGGGAAATGTTGGGTAAATTCTTATATACTCAACATGTTTGTGTATTTTTCAGACTTCTGTTTTAATCAGATGATGTTTTCTAGACTTCCGTTTTTATTAGAGGATGTGTGACCTTTGTTTCAACTACAGGATGTGTTTTAGACTGGTTTAAACCTGTTTTTTAGCTGTGCTCGACAATATACTCAACCGTGTCTGAAGACTCATCATTTCCTGTTTATTTCAGTAGTCTACCAATATGTTTCAATATGACAACGATGTAAATGGGCATGTTCTTAATGTTACAATAAATACGCCCTGCAGTGTGAAAGAACCAGAAGAAAGCAGAGAGCCGAGCATGTGTAACTTTCACATCCTTAAACCTTTCTTCCCCACTGCAGTGGATAAAACTTATTAATAAGCCTCTATCTGTTCTTGCTTTGGTCAGCCAAGGGGACTTTAACGTCTGTATCTAGTATCTCTAGACCTAACACGTAGCCACGCCCCCCTCCCTCCTCACCACCCGCCCTCCTCACCCGCCTCCACTCCGGCCTTACGCCCTCACAAACTGGCTTTCAACGTCCGATATACAGGCTGGTTCGCTGCTCTGCGTCTTTTTTATTTTCTTGCTTGAAACACGCTTTTTGTAGCTACGCACGGGTTTACGCCCGCCTTCCCCCTCCCGCTCAGAGATGGGCGGAGGAATAGCGGCTCAGTGAGAGCAGAGGGCGGAGCTTGTACTTTCTCAGGACGGGCGGGGGGATGAGCGATACCCGGCCTTTCATAGTTCCGGGTCTGTGACTGCGCTCCACCAAATCAATATATTTTCATAACTATGGTGTAATGCATGTTGTAAACGTGTGTGTGTGTGTGTGTGTGTGTGTGTGTGCAGAGGATACAATGTGAAAAGAGTTATTTTAAATGAGATGGCCCTTTAAGATAAATCCACTTTGTTAATCACCTGTCAGATAATGACGGATTCAAAACGGCCTCCGCCGGAGATTTCTATGTCCGTCGATGCAAAAGACTGAAAATGCAGCAATTTTCATTCCAGTGTCCTGACGAGATCTGCAACCTTCAAGATCTTTGTCTTTGCGCCTCTGCGCATTCCCAGAACGCTGCCCCTCCCTTCCAGATGATCTACCCATCGAGATCTGCGACCGGCCATACTTCTATTGGAATTAGGGTGAGGTTCTGAGGTCGAGATCTGCAACCGATCGCAGATCTGGACCAACGTCAAACAATATGGCCGTGTTTCCAGGTCAACTCCTGGATTGAGTGAAATCACCCCCCCCCCCCCCTCCACACACACACACACACACACAATTACAATGTGGAGTTGATGGTGATCCATGGAATGTTTGACTTTTTAAAATTGTGTCGTAGTCACTTTAAGGTTGCGTGTGTTGAGTCTTCACTGTATTCTTCGGTTGTAACGACGTGTTATTTCAGTCAGCGTTAATCCTCTATCAGCTTGAATCACTCGCTCTATTCTCTTCTGACCATCAACAAGACATTTTCCCCCACAGGACGGGCGCGTCCTGGATGGTTTTGTCTTTTCACATCATTCTCTGTAAACAGTTACTTGTCCATGGAATCCCTCACTTTTTCAGAAGTGATCCATCGTAGAAAGTCGAAATGTGTCAATCATCAAATACTCTGTCCAAGAGAACTATAAAACCGTTTCCACCCTAGATATAGTTGTGTTTGAATCTCTCAGTAACTGAACAGATTGGGTTCGTTTGCTTTTAGCTGTGAATTTGTTTCCATACATTCTTCATGGGAGGAGACGGTAGCTCAGTGGTTAGAACATTTGCGCGCGGACCGGAAGTTTGCAGGTTTGCGTCCCACAGAGAGCACGTCTAGGGTCCTTGGAGAAGACACCTAGCCCCTACTTCTCCCACCATTGGCGCCGTCGAAGGGCAGCCTGCTGCGGTGTAAGGAGTGCAGCAAACAAATTTCCCCGGTGAGGGATGAATAGAGTAATTCTTTTTTTTTTTTTTTCTTGTTTTGTACTTTTATAAATCTGCGATGTGAAGTCCGTTGAGACAAAATTTTTGTAATTTTGGGCTGAAAAAATAAAATCGAATTGAAATACTCAAACCAATAACCAGCCACGCTCACCTTTCTTTCCCATTCAGACATTCAGTTTGGAACTCAGAGATTGTTTTGATTAAGACCACGCCGCTAAATGCATTGACGCCGCGTGATTGGTTGATTAGATAACTGCATTAAGTAGAAATTAGACAGGTGTTCCAAATGATCCGTTAGGTGAGCGTGTATTTCAGTGACGTGTCAGTCACAGAGTTTCCATAGTAACCACATCCTGCGACACCTCACCATTGTTCAGGAGTGTTTTCAGGAACCATCGGCTCACTTGAATACGATTAGATATGCATCAGGTCATCTGCTTGATCCGTATATGAAGTTTTAGGGCTGTGGTTGGGGCGGGATGGAGATCAAGTTAGTCTAAAGATTTGTTTCAGGTGTGATATCTGAAGCTTAAGATGCGTTACGGTGGTTTTTAGAAATCACAAGTTTGTGTAACAAAAGCACCACCTTAGTGATGAAGGAAAAATTGCTCCGCCAAAGATCTACACCGTTCCTCTTGGTCTCATGGTGGAGGTCTTTTAGCTACAAAATAAAGATGGATGTCTTAGGAGGAAAGAAGAGCAACTCTTACTGTAGACCAGATTACAGAATCTAACGTTGCAGGAAGATCGTAAATCACTTCTACCAGAAACAACGTTGTATCGGCATTGTGAGGATGTGGAACACGACTGACCAGCTGTGTGAATTTACATCAGTCCAGTTCAGTGGTGGAACGTAACGAAGTAAATGTACTTCGTTACTGTACTTAAGTAAAAAAATTGTGTATCTGTACTTTACTTAAGTAAAATTTAAGACCGGTACTTTTACTTTTACTTCACTACATTTTTAGAGTAAATATCTGTACTTTTACTTCGCTACTTTTTAAAAGTGTGTTTTACATTTTTTGTTACATTTTCATTCAGGAATTTGAAAAATACAGTTTTTTTTAGCGCTTCTTGAAGCCGCATCGCCAAAATCAAAAGAAGCAGTTGATCGGGAGAAGAAGTAATGAATCGAGAAACATTTTCCATTCATTCAAAAACCAAACATTAAATATAAACAAATTAAAAAGAGTCAGAAGATCGTTGTTCGTTGTGTTTACTTCTAAATAAAAAGTTGAGCCATCGTTACACAGAGCAGGGGCGGATCTAGAATTTTCCAAAGGGGGGTGGGGCTTCCCCCCCAAAACATTTTAAAAAATAAGTGTTATTTTCCTCCATTTTGGAGCCCATTCACTGGCCCTTCTAGAGGATAGCTTGACTTGTCCCGTTTCCTTTTATTTTATTTATTTTATTTTTTTTGTGGACCAAAAGAGGCGGGAGAGGGGGGGTCACACCCCAGCAGAGTATTTATCCTGGTTACCATGGTGACACCCTATAGCACAAAAAATAACATTTGAATTGTGATCGAATACTTTTACTTTTTACTTAAAAAGTACAATTTACACCAATTACTTTTGTACTTTTACTTAAGTAGATTTTTTTATTGGTACTTTAACTTTTACTTTTGTAAATTTTTTGCCTAATTATCTGTACTTTTACTTAAGTACAAAAAGTGAGTACTTCATCCACCACTGGTCCAGTTAACAACCTTGCAGCAGCGTTACAGGAAGCTGTCATAAACGAACACGTTTACTTTACTACAACTTTACCTTAACGTTACATTACTGTGATAAAGTTTAAGAACAGAGTGGGGTTTTCAAATCAAATGATAGGATCACAGAAACCCTCTGTTTCCTCTGTGTGTGTGTGTGTGTGTGTTTAGGATGAGGTGGTGTTCTGAGCTTCATGTGATGTATTCAGTAACTAAAGCTTCGGTGTGTGTTTTCAGATGTTTGATGTGTAAATGCTCTCAGCAGAAAGGCCGAGCGAGCTCAAAGAAGAATGAGGTGCATAATGAGAGAGAGAGAGTGTGTGTGAGAGTGAGTACTCATTCTATTAAAACACTTCAAACACACACACTCTCATCTGTAATTAAAGCTCCGTCTGTTCATGAGATCAGAGGTGAAACCGAAGCCGCTCTGTTTGTGTCGCTATGATTCACAAATAAATTTATATCTGATTAAATGAGACATTGTTTTCTTTATTTTCTGCTGATTTAAAAGCTTAAATTTGAATTGTTTTATTCTGTTAGACTTATAAAGAAGTTTAAAATCCTCCTACGAACTCCCATCCCATAATAGTAATCCTATGACCAGTAGTAACCGATTCGAACCCTGCTGCTGCTTGACCTTCCTAATCTGATTCTTCAGAATTAAGTTTTTTACTTTTTGTTAAATAGAGATTATAAACTGAGCTTTTTTTTGTTTTGATTTTACATTTTGAGTGAAAAACGTTTCAAGATTTGAATCTTCTCCCCTGAGATGGACGTTAAAGCGGTCCGTCGTCCTGGTAACAGGCAGAGAGGGCTGTCTCGTGCAGCTGCTCCAGGTTCATGCAGATCAGATGGAAATTTAAGAACATTCTGAATGTTGTGACGCCGAAACTCAGATATCTGAACATCGTATATCTGTCCTGTTTGATCACTTGTTTGTTGGT
The DNA here is from genome assembly GCA_902685375.1 of Neostethus bicornis. NCBI lineage: Eukaryota > Metazoa > Chordata > Actinopteri > Atheriniformes > Phallostethidae > Neostethus > Neostethus bicornis. The sequence continues at coordinate 1,259,325 of CACRXE010000025.1, forward strand.
CTTAGTGTATTACATTAAATCAGAATGAACCCCTGGTACCTAAAAATACTCATGAACAATGATGAGAAGTCTGGGGTTTGAGTCCTGTAGTGGTGGCGTGGCTCACACACTGGGTTTGTTTTGTTTTGATGGTGGTCTGTTTTGGTTATAATCAGTGTCACGATTTGTGTATTTGGACCGAAGACATTCAGTTTGGTACAGAACAGTGCAAGAATGATACCCTAGGACACGCGTACTGTCTTCCATGTGTTTCATCACTGCTTCAAATGCTTCATTTCACTGTCTTCAGTTCACTTCAGCTTCTGTCCACAAGCCTCCTGTTTTCTCTTTGTTACCGTTTTACCAAAGTAACACAAACTCAAACTTAATGAACTGCTTAACTTGTGTAGAAGTCGGGGTACGCATGCTTGATAAATGTGGCCCCAGAACCTTGAAAGTTTTAAACATAAAGCATCGATAGAACACAGAATTCCAGGCCGTGATGGACAGGTCACCTGTGCAGGTAAATGAGTTCTGATCCCAAATCACTCCCAAATCGCTTAGAGAGTGAAAAAGAAATTTAGTTACCCTGTGGTCTGGTGTGTCTCTGGTAGCTCCAAATAGTTCAAAAGAGAGCTCCAAAATAACTTCAGAACAGCTGGTAGGTGGTGCTGAGTTGCTCGGGGTCGAGTAGGACAACCTCTTAATGGAACAGCCGTTTGGTGGAACAGTCCTGAAACAGCCACTAGGCGGCAGTTACACCCATCACTTGGCTTTGGATGGGGTGGAATGTGGGTTACCATTGCAACGATATTTGAAAGCTCCAGTGAATCATAATAAAGTTTTAAACTGACCACTAAGAGAGACGCTAATGAGATGTGGTTGAGAGACGGTGGCTCAGTGATAGAACGTTCGCCCTCGGACCGGAAGTTTGCGGATTCGATCCCACTGAGTTCACGTCTAGGGTCTTTGCAGAAGACACCTAACCCCTGTTTCTCCCACATTTGCGCCGTCACAGGTGTCAGCCTACTGCAGTGTAATGCAGCACACAAATTTCCCCAGTGAGGGATCAATAGAGTATGAAAAAAAAAAAAAAAAAAAAGCTCCACATCTTGAGAGCAACCCACACATTTAACTGTGGGTGGAACAACACTGTTTGTTGTTGTCAAACACCACCATCATCTTTAGTTCCACACACACCATAGTGAAAAAAAAATCCCATAGGAATGTAAAGCGCTACACGGACCTGCTGCCATCACGGGAAGCACTTTTTTTTTTTATTAAATAAGTTTCTGATGTGGAGATTTTTCAGAAAAATGAGTCACAATTAATTTAATTTCTAGTTTTATTAAAATTTAAGTCACAGATTAAAATGAAATATTTCACTTTAAAGATGCTGATCTAATTTAAATAATCAGAACTATAAAACACAATTTATCACAAAATAAATGTTAACAAGCTTCAGTGATGACATTACCTTAGGGGGAGGGGCTTAAAGGACATTTTATACTACTGTCATGATCCTACTCCCCTCTGGAACATTTCCTCCCTCCTAATCCTACCCTCTGCCCTGTTTCAGCACACCTAGTCCCAATTGCCTCTCCCTGACGTCTGCACCTGTGTCTCGTCTTCATCCTGGTCATTTAACCCCTGGCGTCCATCACGCTGTTGTCAGATCATCTGCTGTTCTGCTCTCCTCCGGCAGCCATGACTGTGTCCCTTCACGCTTCCTTTCCCCTTCGATGGCTCCTCTATCTGGCCCTACCACGCCTGCCCAGGAAACACAAGCCTGCCAGGGTTGGCTTCCAGGGTGCACATGCCTACCATCCCCTTTCCTAACCTGTAATTAGCTGTTTGAAACTGGCCCTGCTTCTGGGTCCTACATCTCCACCTTCACCACCTTCATGACAACCAATGGGAGAAACTTTAAAAGCAACGTTTCTTGCGGGGGAAGAGGAGCCTAAAAGATGTTCCCCACCAAAAGAGGAGGAGCCTAAAAGATGTTCCCCACTAAAGGAGGAGGAGCCTAAAAGATGTTCCCCACCAAAGGAGGAGGAGCCTAAAAGATGTTCCCACCAAAGGAGGAGGAGCCTAAAAGATGTTCCCCATCAAAAGAGGAGGAGCCTAAAAGATGTTCTCCACCAAAGGAGGAGGAGCCTAAAAGAAGTTCCCACCCATGGAGCAGGAGCCTAAAAGATGTTCTCCACCAAAGGAGGAGGAGCCTAAAAGATGTTCTAACCAAAGGAGGAGGAGCCTAAAAGATGTTCTCCACCAAAGGAGGAGGAGCCTAAAAGATGTTCAATCAAAAGAGGAGGAGCCGAAAAGATGTTCCCCCACCAAAGGAGCCTAAGAGAAGTTCCCCACCAGGGGAGGAGGAGCCTAAAGCAGCTAAATGAAACCGAATTACACCTAAAATCTCATAAAACAACAGCCAAGATTTTCATCTTCTACACAAACTAACAAACCAGCTTCATTAATAACACAAATAAAATGTTTAAACACTTTTTTTTACAGAAACAACACTCCCTGGTTGCTGGAACGGGATCAGGTTCTATCCATCAGATCATCGTTAAGACATCCCGGTATGGACGAGTACAGCTCCCGCTCCATTTCAGTCTCCACGGGTTTGGGCGCCACATTGGAAGTCAGAGGGGACTTTTTCCCTTCCAGCCAGTACGTCACCATGTCCCCTTTACCCTGTTGGAGATGGATGGGGTCATGGAGGGAGGAGCTCCATGGGGTGGATTTAGAGGCGGTGTCTCACCTTCACCTGAAGCGTTCCTCTGCACTCCAACACGTAGCCTCCGATTTCCTCCAGCAGGTAGAATGCACTGGAGCTGCACTGGATCTTCAGAGCTGGAAGGACAGCAACGTTTAAAGAGAGATCAGAGGTTTTATTTACATCTGAAGAAAAACATTTATTTTTTATTGTCTTACAGATTCAAACACCAAGAACAAAGACCAAGGGGCAGACCCCGGACGTGCTGGAGAGACTATGTCTCACAGCTGACCGGGGAACGACTCGGGATTCTTCCGGGTGAGCTGGAAGATGCAGCCGGGGTGAGAGAAGCCTGGGCTGTTTGAAGCTGTTGCCCCCGCAACCCGACCCCGGATAAGCGGAAGATGACGGAACGGAACCAATACTTCATTATTTTATTTATTTTTTTACTCACTCTATTCTTCCTTCACCGGGTAAATCTGTGTGCTTGCACTCCTACACCGCAGCAGACTGCCACGACGGCACCAATGGTTGGAGAAACGGGGGGTTAGGTGTCTTCTCCAAGGAGACGTGAACTCAGTGGGAATCGAACCCGCAAACTTCCGGTTGACATCTGGTCCGCGGGCGAATGCTCTAAGTACTGAGCCACCGACTCCTCCATCAATTAATCTAATTATTAATCTCCTGCTTGGGCAATTTGTGTGTCTGGCAGCGCCAAGCAGGGCAAAAGAGAGCTCCAAAAAGCTCCCGAGCAGCTGGCACCTGGTGCCGAGTTGGGTGTGGAGGAGCTGAAATAGTCGCTTGGTAGAACAGCAGCTTGGTGGAACACATGACAGTTAGCTCTACTCTGGGTAGAATGTGGGTTACCATGGTAACCATGTTTGAAAGCTTCCGTAAATCATAAGATATTAAACTGTCTCTAAAAGCTCCACATGTTGATCCTTCACTGTGGTGGAACAACACCGGCCACCATCTTTAGTTCCATAGTGAAGCCGGGTATGTTCAGACAGGAAGCACTGATGATGATCCTGATTCACTCCAGCAGGAACATCTCCACATGTCCATGAAGACTCCACATGAAGGAGCTGATGAAGGATTTCCTTCGCTGGATCGTGCAGTTAGTTTGAGGATCGTAACAAACTAAAAAATGTCACGATCCCCTCTCCTGCTGCCAGAGGGAACCCTGGATGTTTCTCATCAACCTGATTGGAGTCATCTGAGGATGATTACTGATTCCACACATCTGTGCATCCTGCCAGCTATTTAAAGGCAATCACCCTGGACTTCCCTCTGTTCCAGCCAGGTCTCCATGGTTGCCTGACCATGAAACACATTCTGAACAATAACCTTTTGCCATGCCACTGAAACTTTGTTTTTTCTTTCCACGGTATTAATGGACTGCCAAATTCAAATCTCCTCATTCCACCTGCAGTCCGCATCATGACAAAAAATCAAACATAATGTGGACCCGAACATGGTGCCATCATGAGCTGCACATTTAAAAAAAAAAAAAATGTTTCCATGTTTTTATCTTAATTTAAAAATTTTAGAAAATTGTTTGTACTATGAGTTAATATTTAAAAGAATAGCAACTGGAGGAAAACCATACGTAACATGTGAAGAATATGCAAACTCCACACAGAAAGGCCAGTGTTTCAAGCCTCACCCCCGCACCCTGGATCTCAAACCCTAACCTTCTTGCTGTGAATCTATGTGGCTAAATACTGCACCACTCTGCCGCCCAAGTTCAGACCATTTCACTGACAGATTGGCGTGTACCCCTCACATAGTTACCTAGGTGACCGGCTCACCCTCTCCTGTTGTTTACTTGTGGGATGGCCTTGCCATTGCACATGAATAACGACAGGTAGCACTGGTGGATTTGAATACTGCTGCATATGCATCCCTTTGCATGATGCAGACATTGAGTTTTAGAGGTGTGGTCAGGGCGGGATGACAGGTTTAGTTTCAGGCGTGATTTAGAACGCAGCATGAAGGGGCTCATGAAGGTTTTGATAAATCCTGAGTTTTTCTGGTGCGAGGAACGGATGTAAATAAACTCAGCAAAAATATCTGCTGACCTTGAGCTCAAGCCAACAGGACCACATCATCCACAATACAAGCAGATACAAGCAGCCGAAATGAGCTTCCTCCGTAGAGTGCCTGAGCTCTCACTCAGAGAAGCCAGATGGGGTGGTTCAGAAACCTGGTCAGGATGCGCCTTGAGCGCCTCGCTGGTGAGGTGTTTGGGGCACATCCCACCGGGAGGAGACCAAGAGGCAGACCCTATGTCTCACAGCTGGCCGGGGAACGACTCGGGATTCTTTCTGGTGAGCTGGAGGATACACCCGGGGTGAGAGAAGCCTGGGCTTCCCGTCTGAGGCGGTTGCTCCCGCGACCCGGCCCCGGATAAGCGTAAGACGATGGAACGGAACCTTGAACTCAACATAAGTTTTTGTAAATGAGACTCTTGATTCTGGACGGACTGGACAGCCCAAATAAAAATGTTTCAATCAGTTTAAACACTATAAGAATCTTATTTTGTTCTTCTGTCCGACGTCCAGAAGGTTTGATGCTTCAAAATGTAAAAAGAAATGAGACAAAAACAAACTCAGTCACAATCTTTCAGTCGGAAAAAGAACCTGATCTTGATCCTTCTATTTTAAATTTATAGTGAATTAGAACTTTCATAAAATTCAGAGCCACTCTGTCCATCGCGGATGCCAGGCAGGGTACACCCTGTACAGATCAGCAGTCTGCCAGACTTTCTGTAGATTCAGTACCACAAACTGGGATGTTTTTCTCGTGTTTGGTTTATGGATTTAGATCGTGAGTGTGTCTCTATAACTTCAGACCCACCCAGACTTGTAGACTCCATCCTGGACGCGGTGTTGACTGTGTCTCCAAACAAGCAGTAACGAGGCATTTTGGTCCCAACGACCCCGGCCACCACCGGACCTGACGAGGCAAACACGTAACGATAAACACCTTGATCTTAACTCTGGAGGCGCAGTGTGTTTCTGTTTTACCAGAGTGTATTCCCGCTCGGATCTGCAGCTGGATGTTGGGTTTGTGGGGAATCCTGAAGGTACGACAGACCCCCACCAAGTCCAGAGCCATGCTGGCGATCTCAGAGGCATGAAGAATCCCGTTCTCTGTGGGAACGCCTGACACAACCATGTCTGTGGACGAAAAGAGAGACTGCTACGTTAGTTCACATTTACAGACAGAATCAGACCCTCATTCACACCCACGTGGAAAGATGTTTGTTCCAAATGCTGTCAAAAGTTCTAAAAGCAGATCTCCACTAGGGGGCAGTCCAAAAAGTAGTCACCTTCATTTTTAATCCCTTCGCCCAAAGAATGTGGAGGTGGTTTTAAGTGCTCAGGAAAATAAAATGAAACATTATTTTTTCTTTATCCTTAAGAATTGATTTTAGATCTGATCCTTACATCTTAAAAATAAAACTGGGCGGCACAGTAGTGCTGTGGTTAACACGTCGTCCCGGAGTGGGTGTGGGGCTTGAAACACTGGCCTTTGTGTGTGGATTGGATGCAAGCACGCTTCATAAATCAGACCCCTGACCTGTGAACCTTTAACGTCCTCACACAGTGTTGGATAATAAATGAATGAACCAGTAAACATGCCGGTGACTTTATGAGTGTGTCTCTTACAAGCATCTCCGATGGTTTCCACCTTGTAGACGTCGTGATTGTCGATGATGTCATCAAAGGTTGTGTAGAGTTTGTTGAGGAAGTCCACCACCTGATAGGGGGTGCTGCTGCTGGACAGCTGGGTGAAACCCACTATGTCGCTACACAAACACACATCGTTGTTATTTGTGTTGTTTCTGAGTCACATTTAAAAGTGGAAAACAAGGGAAAAATAAATCTGGAAGAGGTGCTAAACTTCCTCACACCTCTGTAGATGTTATTTTAAAACATCTGAATGATATTTTAAATATTCATGAACATCTGACCCGATCTTATGTCTCCATCCAATGATTAACATTCAACCGTCTACATACTGAACCATCGGGTTTTTTTTACCCCAACGAAATATAAAAACTATCTAATAAAAACATACATGACTTTTCACTTTTCAGTTTTTATCATACTGGTGTTTTAATGTGCGTTTGAAGGTGTTTACAGACTCATCATGTTTCAGCAGGAAGTCACTTTTGTTCTGTTTTACTTATAAACATAAAACACAGTCCAATAAAATCCTTCTGTCTTTCCAGTTTGTATAATAAGTGCGTGACTGAGCCTAAATGTGAACATATTTGGGTTACCGTAATTTCACGACCATAAGGCGCACCTAAAACTCTCAAATTTTCTTCAAAATGAGCGGTGCGCCTTGTGTGTGAGAAAAGGCAGACCTGAAAGAAAACGCGGTGCCCGCGAGGCGGACCTGAAAGAAAAGGCATGAGAACGTTAAAGAGTGAAGTGTGAGCGGCGTGGGAGCGATGGATGACCGAAGGGTGGAAGGCAGCACCGGGCGAGTTACGCTACAGTTTGCCAATGGATTGTAGATGCTTGGACTAACGTGTCTGCTGGTACTGTTATCCGAGCTTTCTCAAAAGCTGGTATCCTTTCTGAGGAGCCGCTCAGTACAGACAGTGACTTTGACAGCGAGGAGCGAAGTGGACCTGCTCTGAAACAGAGGATGAGGACTTTGACGGATTTGAATAAAGACTATTACCGGTAATGTGTTTGTTTAGTATCGTTACTACTTAAATAAAACACAACCAAACTCAGTTTTGATCCCGATCTATTTTTTAATACACACATTTGCATGCTTGCGTGTGTGTTGCTGTAAGGCGGTGTGTGACTGAGACTGCGCCTTTTCGTACGGTGCGCCTTATGTGTGTGTTAAATACAGCAACGGTGCACAAAACTGAGGCTGCGCCTTTTCGTACGGTGCGCCTACTGGTCGTGAAATTACGGTAGTTTATTAGAGTAACACTTTATGGTGTCATGTTTAGTAAGATTACACTTTGTGTGATTTGGTGTTTTTCCGTGGATGCCTAAAATGGACCTCACTGCTAAACGAGGAAGAATGTACCTGAAGAAGACGGTGGCGCTGACGTAGCTCTGAGCCTGTGAAGGTTTTCCTTGACGGAGGTCATCGGCCACCTGCCTAGGAAGCATACCTGAAGCACGGAGATGAGAAAGAGATCCATTCATTCATTACTTGGCGTTTAATTGACAGAAATGATGAGTCAAAAAAAATATTCAAACAGTTAGTCGTAGCGTTTCTTCTCCCTTCGGCATTTCCCTTCAGGGGGCGCCACAGCAAGTCAGTTTCTTCCATCTAACCCTATCTGCTGCATCCTCTTTGGTCACACCAACTATCTTCATGTCTTCCTTCACTGTATCCATGAACCTCCTCTCTGGTCTTCCTCTAGTCCTCTTTCCTGATGGTTCCAAATTCGACATCCTTTCACTGATGAACCCACGCTTGCAAAGCACAATGGATTAGATTGAATGACATAAAACCATACTGCTGCTCACAAATTCTTACTTCAGACCTTAGCGTAGCTTTGACAACTTTGTCCCATAACTTCATCATTTGACTGATCAGTTTAATTCCTCTGTAGTTACCACAACTCTGCACATCTCCGTTGTTCTTAAAAATAGGAACCAGCACACTTCTCCTCCATTCATCAGGCATCTTCTCACTTTCTAATATCCTGTTAAACAGTCAGAAACTCAACTGCCACCTCACCTAAACACTTCCATACTTCTACAGGAATATCATCAGGACCCAGAGCCTTTCCACTCTTCATCCTCTTCAGTGCCCTCTTTATTTCTACCTTACTGATCCTAGCCACTTTCCGCTACACTTCAATTCAGTTTTATTTGTATAGCCCAGAATCACAGAATTTCTGTCTCAACAGGTTTCACATGAAAGATTCAGGAGGAAAAAACAAGAAAAACAGGAATGTATAAACACAAATACACAACAAGAAAACTAACTAACAAATGATAGCTAGACAATATTAGCACATTTATGTCCTTAGACTCTCCTTCACGGTGAAGAAAAACTCTTAAAAAACCCCTCTGTGGGAAAAAAATAAGAAACACCGTGGAGATCCACACAAAAGAGAGATCCCTCCCCCGAGATGAGCATCCAACGAGTCAAAGATTATCGTTCAAATAGTACCCTTTTCTACTCCACCGCGAAATATCCAAAGAAGTCAATAGATGTTCTTCATCCTGATAGAAACACGGGGTACTCCTCAGCCCGGAGATGTCCAGTACGGGGATGAGTAGATGTTCTCCACTATGGTAACGTCTTCTACTCTTTGTTCTCTTTCATTTTCTTCATTCATCGATTCTTCAAAGTAGAGTTATTACTGGTATCTGTCAAGAGACATCCATTCCTGTAGTGGTTCCCTCACCCCCCACCAGAGGGAACCAGGGACCATCTCACTTTTCCCCTGATTTGGACCACCTGCGCCTAATTTCTCTGCTGACTATTTAAAGGCAGCCTCACCAGCATTCCCTGTTGGGTCTTCATGCCTTCCTGCCTTGGCTGACTCCCAACCAAACGGATATCCTTTTGGAACTGAGATTAACTCTGAAAACTTTATTGATCCCTTTTTGACTTCTGTTTCTTTGCTCACAGCCTTGCTGATCCTTGGTTAAATAAATCTTGTTCGATGTCCTGCATTTGGGTCCTCCTCCTTCTACACCACAACAATTCCTGTCTTTAATCACTCTAACTTGCTGCACATCCTTCCCATCTTTGTCTCTCTGTCTTGCCAACCTGTATATAGTAGGTCCATCTCTCCCTCCTTGCTGTTCTGCCTAGCATACATGTCATCATAGGCTACTTGTTTAGCCTTTACCACCTCTATCCTCCATCACATTATATTACTTTTTTTCATACAATGACTGTTACAATTCACCAGCCGGTAAACTATGCACCTGTTCTGGCTGATTGTAATCTACATCTATTAAGCATACGGTACGTGTTCACTCATAAGGTTGGAAGGAAATAAAATACATCGGTTCAAAAATTGCACTGTTTTTATTTGCTCAGGCCGTTCTTTGTAACGCACTGCAAAGCTGTTGGAAAAGAGAGAGTGAGACAGGAGTAGGAAAAGAGGTGTTCAGGTTGTAGCCTAAAAATAGAGGTCACAGACTGAAAAGTTTGGGAAACCCAAATTCAGGAAACAAGCTTTTGTTTACTTTCACTATACTAGTTAGTGACAAACAGAGACGTATCATCAACATAAAGGTGGATCTGTTCAGTCTAAAAACAGAACTCAATGAAAATAAAATATGATTCTCATGAACTAGAGTTTTACAGAGTGAGTTTAAAGGTGTCTTACTGTACAGAAGACGGTCAGTTTTCTGCTTCTCGTGCATCAGATCCTGCGTCCGCTCTGCAACCAAGACTTCCAGGTGTTTGCTGTATTTCTCCATCTGAAAGAGAGTGATGTATCCAGGTGTATCAGTGGTGTGTTCAGACGTCGTGTCTCAGTGTGTTCGTATTCTTAGTGATGCGTTCTGGTGTGTTTTTACCAGGTTCATCATCATGTCCACTGGACTGACTTTCACAGGGTTTATACGATGAACAAACTTCTTGATTTGCTCAAAAGTGGGTCGATGTGTGGGATTATGTGAGCGGCAGCGTCTAATCAGCTGAAAAATAGACAAAAACCCAAATCGTTAAAAGAAAAAAAGGGTAAAAACTCATAAAATTAAAAAGAAAACAATATAAATCACCTCCACGTAGTCAGCAGGACACGGACAGGTGTTATCGGCTTTACTGGAGATGAGTTCAGGCAGAGGAGGACACCACGCACACTCCAGGTTGGACTCTTCAGCCTGCAGGACAGCATGCTTACTCATCTAACTGAATGCTCTAACTGATCTTACTGAATCCATGGTGCTGGGACTTACTGGGACCGGGTCACTGCGGGTCGCTATCTCCAGCAGGATGATGGAGTAACTACAAAAACATCCAGAGCAAGATTTTATGCTCAATTATTTGAAGAATCCATTGCTAAGACATTGACCAAAATGGCTATCCCTGCTATACACTGAGTTCCACATTATTATGCAGATATAGTTACTCAGTACCAACTATACACTGTGTCCCAAATGATCATGCAAACCGAATTTAAGTGTCATCAAGACTATTGCTTTGGTTTATCTGGATTGTTTTGTCTCAGGATGTTTGGACTTTTTCTCCAGCAAGTAGGTTGAAGATTGCAACGATGGGTAAACGTCTTACCCATTCACAGAACAGAGATGACAGCGTGACATCAACACAAACTTCTGTGAAACGCCCAGCCACCCTGCGGAGGAAGCTCATTTTGGCCGCTTGAACCCTTACTCTCGTTTTTTCAGTCACTATCCACAATTGGTTACCATGGTGAGGGTAGGAATGTAGATTCTGGTTACCATGATGAGGGTAGGAATGTAGATCCTGGTTACCATGGTGAGGGTAGGAACATAGATCCTGGTTGCCACGGTGAGGGTAGGAACATAGATCCTGGTTAACATGGTGAGGGTAGGAACGTAGATCCTGGTTGCCACGGTGAGGGTAGGAACGTAGTTCCTGGTTACCATGGTGAGGGTAGGAACGTAGATCCTGGTTACCATGATGAGGGTAGGAACATAGATCCTGGTTACCATGGTGAGGGTAGGAACGTAGATCCTGGTTACCATGGTGAGGGTAGGAACGTAGATCCTGGTTACCATGGTGAGGGTAGGAATGTAGAGCCTGGTTACCATGGTGAGGGTAGGAACGTAGATCCTGGTTACCATGGTGAGGGTAGGAACGTAGATCCTGGTTACCATGGTGAGGGTAGGAACGTAGATCCTGGTTACCATGGTGAGGGTAGGAATGTAGAGCCTGGTTACCATGGTGAGGGTAGGAACGTAGATCCTGGTTACCATGGTGAGGGTAGGAACTTAGATCCTGGTTACCATGGTGAGGGTACGAACGTAGATCCTGGTTACCATGGTAAGGGTAGGAACGTAGATCCTGGTTACCATGGTGAGGGTAGGAATGTAGAGCCTGGTTACCATGGTGAGGGTAGGAACGTAGATCCTGGTTACCATGGTGAGGGTAGGAACGTAGATCCTGGTTACCATGGTGAGGGTAGGAACGTAGAGCCTGGTTACCATGGTGAGGGTAGGAACGTAGATCCTGGTTACCTGGGGGAAGGATGGCTCGGTGGGTAGGCCGACGCTTAGTGGCAGACGCTGCACTAATCCATCTGTCGATCTCCCGCTCCATCCTTCCCCTCTGTGAACAAGACCCCGAGATACTTAAACTCCTCTACTTGGGGCTGAACCCTGCTCCTGTCCCACAGTGGGCACTCCACACTTACTTTTTCAGAGAGTTCATTTGTACGATCACTAATTCCAGTTTTCACGTCAGACTCTGATAAATAAGACTCGTGATAAATCAGAACAGGTTTAAATGTGTATTAACTATAAAAACGGTTAAATTTGTGTAGTTTTTCTCTCCCGTGATGATTCCCTGGATGGAGGTGTGATTGTACAAACGTTGCACGACCCTGAAAACCTAATCAGTTCATGTATAGTTGGTTCGTGGTAACTACACTCTGTGGGTGGAGCATTACAAGTACCTGAACACATCTCCTGCTAACGTTGGCTCCATGTTGGAGTTCTGAAACTCTGGCGGCATGTAGACCTCCAACAGCCTCTGCTGATAGGTGGAAAGAGGCTCCGCCCCATCGTCCATACGGTACGTCTTGAGGCCATAATCTGCCAAATGACATCAGACAGACAGACAGAGGAAGGTTTAAAACCTGATTTACTGTGTTATAGAGAGATAATTTAAATTCTGTGTAAATCTTCATCCACAGTAATTCCTTTGGTTTTGTTCAAACACAATAAAAACAAGGAGTTTTCATGTAGTTTTATCTTCTATTAAAAATGAACACATAAGAACCTACGTACTCCATGATGGTTCGAGAGGACGGGTCCTGCAAATCTATGCAGGGCCAGTCAGTAAAATGAGTTAGAATTATTCTCATTTAACAAAACATCCACACAAGTTAATCTTGCTGATTAAGTTGATATTTCTAGTGTTTTATAATCATTTATACTTTATTTTAAATGTTTTTAAGGAGGTTGAGTTTTTTAGAGACTCCTCTAGACTGTCCCACAGAGTTACACCTCTGATTGACACACATCTACTTTTTGTATTTGTTCTGACCAGATTTTGTAGAAACAGATTTTTTCCTCTTGGGTCACATTGGGTCAGCGTCCTCTGCAGGGTGGCTGGGCTCTCACTCAGAGATCAGGTGAGGAGCTCTGCCATCCGGGAGGAGCTCGGTGTCGAGCCGCTCCTCCTCCAGGTCGAGAGGAGCCAGATGGGGTGGTTCGGGCATCTGGTTAGGATGCCCCCTGAGCACCTCCCGTGCGAGGTGTTTTCGGGACGTCCCACCGGCAGGAGACCAAGGGGCAGACCCCGGGCCCGCTGGAGAGACTATATCTCACAGCTGGCCGGGGAACGACTTGGGATCCTTCCGGGTGAGCTAGAGGATGCTGCTGGGATGAGAGAAACCTGGGCTTCCCGTTTGAGGCTGTTGCCCCCACGACCCGGCCCCGGATAAGCGGAAGATGACAGAACGGACCGGGTCCATATTGTGTTTCCTTAGCTTTAAATCTCTTTTGAATACATTCTGGAAGTTGGTTATTATGGACTTTATACATTGCTATTGCTGTTGTGAAGTCGACTAAATCCTGTAATTTGATTATATTTAGTTTTATGAACAAAGGGTTTGAAGGAGCAGAATAATTTGCATTGTTAATTATTCTGATTGTCTTTTTTTGTAATTGAAAAATAGGTTGTAGAGTTGTTTTGTAATTGTTTCCCCAAATTTTCAAACCGTAACACAAATAAGGAAACATGAGAGCGTTAGTTATACAGTAAATGTAAGGAGTTTAAATCCAAGATGTCTTTAAATTTACACAGAACTGTTTTATATATTTTAGTTTTGAGATAGGCTACATGTTCCTTCCAGTTTAATTTCTCATCTATGTTGATCTCCAAAAATTTTATATTTGTGACTCTCTCTATTTCAGTGGTCTCAATTTGTTTTGTAGTTTTTTTATCTATTTTTTTTGTTTCCAAACACTATATATTTTGTTTTGGCCAAATTTATTGATAATTTGTTGTAATCAAACCATTTTTTGAGTATTTCAAGATCTGTTTGGGCTGTGTCTAAGCGCAGGTTGGTACGCAGGCAGTACAGACTGGCGTCATCAGCAAATAAAAGGCAGTGTATATTTTTAAGTAGCTTTGAAATGTCAGTTATATACATATGAAAAACTTTGGTCCTAAGATAGAACCTTGTGGAACACCATAAGTAATAGTTTGTTTATTAGAATCAAAGTTTCCCATGTGCACGTTGGTCTCGTTCACTGAGGGGACTTTTTAGCCAGTCATCAGCAAGACCTCTGACATCCAGAATAAAGTTTTAAAATCCATTAAAAACTATTAAAATCTCAAATAAAAATGTTAAAATCCAAACTATAGCTTATTAAATTAAAAATAAAAAATCTAAAAGGAAGTTTTTAAAATGCAGAAAAAAACCAATAAAAGTCAAGATAAAGTTAATTAAATCCGGAATTAAATTAATAAAAATGTAAAATAAAGTTTGTGAAATCTTAAAATAGCATTTAAAATCTAAAAGAAAGTTTATGAAATAAAAAAAACTTAGAAAAATTCAAAATATTGTTTTGAATTTAGATTTAATTTAAAAAAATCCACAAAGAAAGTTTTGTTAAATCTCAAATAAAGGAACTAAAATCCGTAAATAAAGTTGATAAAAATATTTAAAATTTTAAAGAAATATTGTAAAATTCAAAGTCATTTACAAAAAAATCCTTAAGTTTATAAAATGAAAAAAGTTAATAAAATCCCCCAAAAAAGTCACAAAAATTCTAAATAAAATTGTTGGATAAACCTCATAAAATTAAAAATAATGATTTATACAAAAAAACAATAAAGTCTGTAAATCCAGAAAAAGAGTTATGAAAATCTTAAACAGTCAGTCATCTTCTTATCCGTCTGTCCCTTTCAGGGTTGCAGGGGTACCGTAGCCCATCTCGGCTGATTTAAGACGAAGGGCAGCGTACACCCCAAACAGGTCGCCAGTTTGTCGCGGGGCCACACACACACAACCATCCACACACACACATACAACCATCCACACACACACTCATTCCTAGGGCCAATCAACCTAGCATGCTTGTCTTTAGAGGGTGGGAGGAAACCGGAGTACCCGGAGGAAACCCACGCAAACATGGGGAGAACATGCAAACTCTACACAGAAAGGACAGTGTTCCAAGCCTCGTCCCCACCCAGGACTCGAACCCGCAACCTTCTTGCTGTGAGGCCACTGTGCTACCCACTGTGCCACCGTGCTAATCTTAAATAGATTTAATAAAATTCAGATAAAAGTTGTTAAACATGAAATAAAGTTTGTTAAATTTTATAAAATTGAGAATAAAGTTGATAAAATGTAGAATAAAATAAGTGAACGAAGCAAAAAGTTACTTAAAAATTGAGTAAAGTTGATAAAGTTTATGATAAACATTTAAAATCTAAAACAAAGTTTGTAAAATTCAAAGTAACGTCTATAAAATCCCAAATAATTTTATCAGAACATTTTCTGTTTGTTCATGAACCAGAAGACGTTAGGGTTCATTTTCAATCCCTGAGTTTAACGGGGAGTGTTTTCCACAGGGTGTGAAGATGGGTTCCATTTGGTACGACCAGGAAAGACACACATTACTCTACGTTTAATGGTGGCTGAAGTTTTATCTGGACTTTAATGAAAGTCCTGCCTGATGTTTGCAGGGTTTATAAAACCCTGTGTTTACTGGATGCTGTGAGGATTTCCTAACCTGTGATCTTACACACCCAGCGATCGTCTAAAACACAGTTCAAAGACTTGAGTCGGCCATGACAGATGCGGTGCTGGTGCAGGTACCCCATGCCCCTGGCGATGTCTGCGGCGAAGGAAAACCTGCAATGAGACGCGTTTAAATTCTCTGCTTCATCTAAAACCTTCCCAGCAGCAGCTCACCTGAAGCCCCAGTTTAACGGGATCTCCTCGTTAAGAAGGACGTCGTTAAGGCTTCCTTTGGGGCAGTACTCTGTTACTATGGCGACGTTTGGTACCTCGACACAGCCGCCGATGAACTTGCAGAGGTTGGGGTGATCCAGCTCCCTGGACGTGTGACAGGGTCAGAGAGGGCGAGGAGTGTGTGACCAGAGTGTGTGACCAGAGTGTGTGATCAGAGTGTGTGATCAGAGTGTGTGATCAGAGTATGTGATCAGAGTGTGTGATCAGAGTGTGTGATCAGAGTGTGTGACCAGAGTGTGTGACCAAAGTGTGTGATCAGAGTGTGTGATCAGAGTGTGTGACCGTGTGATCAGAGTGTGTGATCAGAGTGTGTGATCAGAGTGTGTGATCAGAGTGTGTGACCAGAGTGTGTGATCAGAGTGTATGATCAGAGTATGCGATCAGAGTGTGCGATCAGAGTGTGCGATCAGAGTGTGATCAGAGTGTGATCAGAGTGTGTGATCAGAGTGTGTGATCAGAGTGTGTGACCAGAGTGTGTGATCAGAGTGTGTGATCAGAGTGTGTGACCAGAGTGTGTGATCAGAGTGTATGATCAGAGTATGCGATCAGAGTGTGCGATCAGAGTGTGCGATCAGAGTGTGATCAGAGTGTGATCAGAGTGTGTGATCAGAGTGCGTGATCAGAGTGCGTGATCAGAGTGTGTGATCAGAGTGTGTGACCAGAGTGTGTGATCAGAGTGTGTTTGGTACCTGACTTGTTTCACTTCCTGTCTGATGGATTTGGACAGAGAAAAGTTCTTTGTCTGGATTCTTTTGATGGCCACGGTCCTGCCGTCGCTGTGGAAACAAAGATGATCCTTAATGGGCTAGGTACAGGTCAGGTTCAGGTCAGTTACAGACCAGGTTTAGACCAATCACAGACCAGGTTTAGACCCGTTACAGACCAGGTTTAGACCAATCACAGACCAGGTTTAGGCCAGTTACAGACCAGGTTTAGGCCCGTTACAGACCAGGTTTAGACCCGTTACAGATCAGGTTCAGGTCAGTTTCAGACCAGGTTTAGGCCAGTTACAGATCAGGTTTAGACCCGTTACAGACCAGGTTTAGGCCAGTTACAGACCAGGTTTAGGCCCGTTACAGACCAGGTTTAGACCCGTTACAGATCAGGTTCAGGTCAGTTTCAGACCAGGTTTAGGCCAGTTACAGATCAGGTTTAGACCCGTTACAGACCAGGTTTAGACCAATTAAAGACCAGGTTTAGGCCAGTTACAGACCAGGTTTAGACCAGTTACAGACCAGGTTTAGACCCGTTACAGACCAGGTTTAGACCCGTTACAGACCAGGTTTGGGCCAGTTACAGACCAGGTTTAGACCTGTTACAGACCAGGTTTAGACCAATCACAGACCAGGTTTAGACCAGTTAAAGACCAGGTTTAGACCTGTTACAGACCAGGTTTAGACCCGTTACAGACCAGGTTTAGGCCAGTTACAGACCAGGTTTAGACCCGTTACAGACCAGGTTTAGACCCATTACAGACCAGGTTTAGACCAGTTACAGACCAGGCTTAGACCCGTTACAGACCAGGTTTAGGCCAGTTACAGACCAGGCTTAGACCCGTTACAGACCAGGTTTAGACCAATTTAAGACCAGGTTTAGACCCGTTACAGACCAGGTTTAGGCCAGTTACAGACCAGGCTTAGACCCGTTACAGACCAAATTTAGACCCGTTACAGACCAGGTTTAGGCCAGTTACAGACCAGGCTTAGACCCGTTACAGACCAAATTTAGACCCGTTACAGACCAGGTTTAGGCCAGTTACAGACCAGGTTTAGGCCAGTTACAGACCAGGTTTAGACCCGTTACAGACCAGGTTTAGACCCGTTACAGACCAGGTTTAGGCCTGTTACAGACCAGGTTTAGACCAATCACAGACCAGGTTTAGACCAGTTAAAGACCAGGTTTAGACCTGTTACAGACCAGGTTTAGACCCGTTACAGACCAGGTTTAGGCCAGTTACAGACCAGGCTTAGACCCGTTACAGACCAAATTTAGACCCGTTACAGACCAGGTTTAGGCCAGTTACAGACCAGGCTTAGACCCGTTACAGACCAAATTTAGACCCGTTACAGACCAGGTTTAGGCCAGTTACAGACCAGGCTTAGACCCGTTACAGACCAAATTTAGACCCGTTACAGACCAGGTTTAGGCCAGTTACAGACCAGGTTTAGACCCGTTACAGACCAGGTTTAGACCCGTTACAGATCAGGTTCAGGTCAGTTTCAGACCAGGTTTAGGCCAGTTACAGATCAGGTTTAGACCCGTTACAGACCAGGTTTAGACCAATTAAAGACCAGGTTTAGGCCAGTTACAGACCAGGTTTAGGCCCGTTACAGACCAGGTTTAGACCCGTTACAGATCAGGTTCAGGTCAGTTTCAGACCAGGTTTAGGCCAGTTACAGATCAGGTTTAGACCCGTTACAGACCAGGTTTAGACCAATTAAAGACCAGGTTTAGGCCAGTTACAGACCAGGTTTAGACCAGTTACAGACCAGGTTTAGACCCGTTACAGACCAGGTTTAGACCCGTTACAGACCAGGTTTGGGCCAGTTACAGACCAGGTTTAGACCTGTTACAGACCAGGTTTAGACCAATCACAGACCAGGTTTAGACCAGTTAAAGACCAGGTTTAGACCTGTTACAGACCAGGTTTAGACCCGTTACAGACCAGGTTTAGGCCAGTTACAGACCAGGTTTAGACCCGTTACAGACCAGGTTTAGACCCATTACAGACCAGGTTTAGACCAGTTACAGACCAGGCTTAGACCCGTTACAGACCAGGTTTAGGCCAGTTACAGACCAGGCTTAGACCCGTTACAGACCAGGTTTAGACCAATTTAAGACCAGGTTTAGACCCCTTACAGACCAGGTTTAGGCCAGTTACAGACCAGGCTTAGACCCGTTACAGACCAAATTTAGACCCGTTACAGACCAGGTTTAGGCCAGTTACAGACCAGGCTTAGACCCGTTACAGACCAGGTTTAGACCCGTTACAGACCAGGTTTAGGCCTGTTACAGACCAGGTTTAGACCAATCACAGACCAGGTTTAGACCAGTTAAAGACCAGGTTTAGACCTGTTACAGACCAGGTTTAGACCCGTTACAGACCAGGTTTAGGCCAGTTACAGACCAGGTTTAGACCCGTTACAGACCAGGTTTAGACCCATTACAGACCAGGTTTAGACCAGTTACAGACCAGGCTTAGACCCGTTACAGACCAAATTTAGACCCATTACAGACCAGGTTTAGACCCGTTACAGACCAGGTTTAGACCCGTTACCGACCAGGTTTAGGCCAGTTACAGACCAGGCTTAGACCCGTTACAGACCAGGTTTAGACCAATTTAAGACCAGGTTTAGACCCGTTACAGACCAGGTTTAGGCCAGTTACAGACCAGGCTTAGACCCGTTACAGACCAAATTTAGACCCGTTACAGACCAGGTTTAGGCCAGTTACAGACCAGGTTTAGGCCAGTTACAGACCAGGTTTAGACCCGTTACAGACCAGGTTTAGACCCGTTACAGACCAGGTTTAGGCCAGTTACAGACCAGGTTTAGACCCGTTACAGACCAGGTTTGCACCAGTTTCAGACCAGGTTTAGGCCAGTCACAGACCAGGTTTGGGCCAGTTACAGACCAGGTTTAGACCTGTTACAGACCAGGTTTAGACCCGTTACAGACCAGGTTTAGACCCGTTACAGACCAGGTTTAGACCCGTTACAGTCCAGGTTTAGGCCCGTTACAGACCAGGTTTAGACCCGTTACAGACCAGGTTTAGGCCAGTTACAGACCAGGTTTAGACCCGTTACAGACCAGGTTTAGACCCGTTACAGACCAGGTTTAGACCCGTTACAGTCCAGGTTTAGGCCCGTTACTGACCAGGTTTAGACCAGTTACAGACCAGGTTTAGGCCAGTTACAGACCAGGTTTAGGCCAGTTACAGACCAGGTTTAGACCAGTTACAGACCAGGTTTAGGCCAGTTAAAGACCAGGTTTACACCAATTTAAGACCAGGTTTAGACCAGTTACAGCCCTGTATTGGCCAGGCAAAGAGCAGGTGTGCATACTATATCCCAGTGCAGGTGAAGAGAGTCCTGCGTGTTCCTGGTTGTCCTGTGCAGGAACTGAAAGCGGTCAGACAGCTGGCGTTACTGTCACTGTTCCCCGCAGGAACACTCAGGATGCTCC
Organism: Neostethus bicornis; assembly: GCA_902685375.1. Lineage (NCBI taxonomy): Eukaryota > Metazoa > Chordata > Actinopteri > Atheriniformes > Phallostethidae > Neostethus > Neostethus bicornis. Next base: position 1,279,354 of record CACRXE010000025.1, read on the forward strand.
CCATCATCATCCCAGCTTCCTGTTCTGGAGAAACACAGAGACGGGTTTACTTGTTTATATCTGCACTCAACCAGACCGTAAAAGATTAAAACAAACTGAATTAGAAGAATATTCTGAGCTAAAATAAATTTAACCCCTGAAACATCTGCATTCAGTTTTCAGACCATTCACCCCCCAGGTTTCCTCTGGTTGGTAACGTACCCTGTTTGATGGTGAAGAAGTCGATAATCCAGCTTTCATCCCACAGAAGTTTCTCTCTCTGGTATTTCAGCCACTGCAGACAGGTTGGTGTTAGTGAGGGACGTAGGAAGGTGTGTCTGTGTGTCTGCTTTGGTCTTACCACAGCGGTCAGTATGAAGGACAAGCAGAGCAGGCTGAGAGGAAGCCCAATGGCCAGCTTGGTGACAGGACTCATAGGACATTCACCACAGTCGGCCGGACAGGTGGAACAAAGCTCCGCCTCCTCACACACACCATCACCACAAACTCAGAAGAAATAAAACATTAAACACTTGCTTCTTTTCTCCAGAGTCAGGACAGTCCTGTTCTTAGAGCTTCCTTCTCAGGAAGGCTTTTATTCATTTGGTTCCATTTGCAAAAACAAAATAAATGAGGCCCTTTATTAACATGGCCAACAAGCTCACCCCGATCCCGGGTTCACCTTCAGCCCCTCCTCATGACAGTAAGGCAGGTTAACACTGACACACTATTAGTTATGATTACAATAAAGTTTAATTTCAATAATATTAGTAATCTAACAAAAAACTTAGAACATGAATCCTAAACAGGTAGATCTTTAAACGGTGAACATCCAGTTTCTATTCATTCTTCTAAAATTCTCCTTCTGAATCGCACGAAGCGTCCTGCTCGTTTGACCACAGAACACAGCTTCTTCTTCTCCTTCCATCCTGTCACTTCAGGGGGCGCCACAGCGAGTCAGTTTCTTCCATCTAACCTTATCTCCTGCATCCTCTTCAGTCACACCAACTATCTTCATGTCTTCCTTCACTGTATCCATGAACCTCCTCTTTGGTCTTCCTCTAGTCCTCTTTCCTGGTGGTTCCAAACCCAGCATCCTTCTTCTGATGTACTCTCTCTCTCTCCTCTGCACATGTCCAAACCATCTCAGTCTGACCTCTCTGACTTTAAAACCTCTAACATGTGCTGTTCCTCTGATCCTGTCCATCCTGGTCACTCCCAGAGAGATCCTCAGCATCTTCATCTCTGATACAAACATCTCTGTTTCCTGTCTTTGAATCAGTGACACTGTCTCTAGACCAATCAGCTGTCTCTAGACCAATCAGCATGGCCGCTCTCACCACACTGTCTCTAGACCAATCAGCATGGCCGCTCTCACCACACTGTCTCTAGACCAATCAGCATGGCCGCTCTCACCACACTGTCTCTAGACCAATCAGCATGGCCGCTCTCACCACACTGTCTCTACACCAATCAGCATGGCCGATCTCACCACGGTTTTGTACACTTTCCCTTTCATTTTAACAGATACTCTTCTATCACACATCACACCTGATACTTTCCTCCACCCGTTCCAGCCTGCCTGCACACGCTTCTTCACCTCTTTTCCACACTCTCCATTGCTCTGGACTGTTGATCCTAGATACTTAAAATCTTCCACCTTCTTTATCTCTTCTCCCTGTAACCTCACTTTTCCATTTGGATCCCTCTCATTCACACACATGTACTCTGTTTTACTCTGACTAACCTTCAAATCTCCACCTCTCCAGCTTTTCCTCCACCTCTTCCCTCCTCTCACTACAGATCACATGTCATCTGCAGTTTCAGTGATGTTGTTCGAATTCAAACTCAAATCTGTTCCTGCGTAGTTCCTCAGACTGTTTGGGAATTTCTGCCTATTCCCAACAAACCATTCAGACAGAAGCTTCTTCTCATGGAGGAAATGACACGTTTTGGATGTCCAGTTTGGATTTGAATGGAAAAACAATTAAAAACCAAGAAGCAAGGGTTGATGATACAGTAAGTGTCTTACCGACAGCAGGCAGAACCGTGCTTTTACTCTCCAAGGCCGCTTGCATGGAGCCAACTCGTATATGTGCTATCAGCGATGTCAGACCAGCGTGGAAAAGAACAACCTGCAGGATAGTTAAAACAAACTCATTAAAGACAATGACTGATTTTATTAGAACATTTTAGTCTGTGTTGCTTGATTTTCCTTAATGTTTTATATTTAGTGGAATGCTAAATTTATTCAGTGAGTTTATCAGTTGTTTACTCATTCTGGATAACGGGATCATCTGTGGACACACAGTGTATGGACACAAACTTTCAGCCTCAGACAGTCATTTAGCAGTTTTGTTTGGAATCCAGATGATTATCGAAAGAAAGTGTTTTCCTTCTTTAGCTCGCTGGTGAGGTACCACAAGGCTCAGTCCCAAGCCACCTTCTGTTTTCTGATGTTTTAAATTTTCTATGGTGATGGTGAAAAGTTTGAGACCGCTTCTCCCGAAATCATGTTTGTTTCTTTTGAGAAACTTTACACATGTGATGGATTGTCTGTCTCAGAAAAAACTACATTTTTTCAAAAACAAAATTTTTTTTCATCTCTGAAACTAGATTTATGTATCAGAAACTAGTCTTCAGAGAGCTACTGATACGCTAGTTACCTTGGCAGTCCAGTTGGTCTGGGTCATCTTGCCAGACGTGGAGATTGTGTGTGTGAAGATTTTTCCATCATCAGGAATCCAGGGTCCACAGATGCTTTCTGTCGACTAAAGATGCAGAAGACAGAAGTTTATACGTCTTGATTTGGTGTTTGGTTGGACTAAAATACTCAAAAAAAAAACACATTAAGAAATTAAACACTGTAATGCAGTGTGTACATAACATGCCTGAAATCAGACATAATCTTTACCCAAGAACTATTGGCAGAAGAGCAGCCATATTTCTGAATAAAATTAAACACTGTCTTTGATACATATTTACCAACTTTCAAACAAACCCAGATGGATTTCTCAGTGTCTGTCGTCACACTAGCAACCGTTTTCATGAGGCTCTGTATTTTAAGCTAATGCATCCAATCCCTGACAAAGTAGCAGGAGAAACATGAAACTATGTCTGCTAAACTTTTTCTGTTAATTCAACCAGAACAGAGAGTTTACAACACGTCTGAAACAGGAACTACCACTTTCAAATCCAAAACCACAGTCTTCAACTGGAAAACAGCAGGAATCCCTCTACAGGTCAGCTACAGCATGCAATTCAAGTGAAGGAGTATCTTAGAACCCTGTTTAGGAGTGAGGGAAGGACGAAGCTGGGTTAGAGCATTGATCAATGAGATCCCAGAGAATCTCACCATGTATCCCAAAGGATCCCACCATGTATCCCAAAGGATCCCACCATGTATCCCAGAGGATCTCACCATGTATCCCAGAGGATCTCACCATGTATCCCAAGAGGATCCCACCATGTATCCCAGAGGATCTCACCATGTATCCCAGAGGATCTCACCATGTATCCCAAAGGATCTCACCATGTATCCCAGAGGATCTCACCATGTATCCCAAAGGATCTCACCATGTACTTTGTATCTCAGAGGATCTCACCATGTATCCCAGAGGATCTCACCATGTATCCCAAAGGATCTCACCATGTATCCCAGAGGATCTCACCATGTATCCCAAGAGGATCCCACCATGTATCCCAGAGGATCTCACCATGTATCCCAGAGGATCTCACCATGTATCCCAAAGGATCTCACCATGTATCCCAGAGGATCTCACCATGTATCCCAAAGGATCTCACCATGTATCCCAGAGGATCTCACCATGTATCCCAAGAGGATCCCACCATGTATCCCAAAGGATCTCACCATGTATCTCAGAGGATCTCACCATGTATCCCAGAGGATCTCACCATGTATCCCAAAGGATCTCACCATGTATCCCAAAGGATCTCACCATGTACTTTGTATCTCAGAGGATCTCACCATGTATCCCAGAGGATCTCACCATGTATCCCAGAGGATCTCACCATGTATCCCAAGAGGATCCCACCATGTATCCCAAAGGATCTCACCATGTATCTCAGAGGATCTCACCATGTATCCCAGAGGATCTCACCATGTATCCCAGAGGATCTCACCATGTATCCCACAGGATCTCACCATGTATCCCACAGGATCTCACCATGTATCCCAGAGGATCTCACCATGTATCCCAAGAGGATCCCACCATGTATCCCAAAGGATCTCACCATGTATCTCAGAGGATCTCACCATGTATCCCAGAGGATCTCACCATGTATCCCAAAGGATCTCACCATGTATCCCAAAGGATCTCACCATGTACTTTGTATCTCAGAGGATCCCACCATGTATCCCAAAGGATCTCACCATGTATCTCAGAGGATCTCACCATGTATCCCAGAGGATCTCACCATGTATCCCAGAGGATCTCACCATGTATCCCACAGGATCTCACCATGTATCCCACAGGATCTCACCATGTATCCCAGAGGATCTCACCATGTATCCCAAGAGGATCCCACCATGTATCCCAAAGGATCTCACCATGTATCCCAGAGGATCTCACCATGTATCCCAGAGGATCTCACCATGTATCCCAAGAGGATCCCACCATGTATCCCAAAGGATCTCACTATGTATCTCAGAGGATCTCACCATGTATCCCACAGGATCTCACCATGTATCCCAGAGGGCAGGAATGGATGTTGGCATGATGTATACAACAGTTCTCCCCGTTGGCATCCTTCCAGTCGGCTGGGCAATCATGGTGTTCGCAGAACCTCCGAGCTGTTGCGGCGTCTGTGATGGAGCTGAGAAGATCGAGTGATGAGAGGAAGTTAAAGATGAGAAGGGGTGGATGTGGGACTTTACCTGTGGGAGAAGATATTGTTTTGGATGGCCCACTGGTAAAAAGAGTCCCGGGCTGTCACAGAGTAGGTAACGCTGAACACCTCACCACTTTTTACCAACTCTGGAGGACGAACAATCCAGGCCATTTCCAGACCTGGACCAGAGACATGCAGGTTTATTTCTACGGTTTCAGAAATGTGAAAGGTGCACTAAGTGATTTGTAAAGTTATTTTTTAACAAGGACAAACTCGCACCTCCACAGTCGAGCATGTTGTACTCGTTGGGTCCAACCAGAGGCCAGCAGTCGTACTCGCTGTTGTCCAAATCGTGCCAACATGACGCAGGAGCAAAGAGGATGATGTAAATCTGAAAGCACACAAACAAAAATACACAATAGGATAAAAAAAATCCTGTCAACACAACTTATCGACAAAGTTTGAGTGAGTTTAGTGTCATAAAGAAACAAACAGGATGAATAAATGGATTTTAAATAATCAATTCTTAACAAGACGTATGTTCTAAATATCTGTCTGATTGTTCTGGAGGAAGATGAAGCATCTGTGGGAGCAGAGGTCGTACCCAGAGCAGAAACCAGAGATTTTTCTTCATGTTTCAGCAGGACGGATGGAGACGGAGAGATGGACGGACGGACCAAGTCTTTCAGCTTCTGAGCTGCTCAATGAGTGAAGAACAGTTACAGGTGAGGAGGAGGAGGACAGATGAAGAGTTTTAAAAGAGATGATAGAGAAATGCTTCCCTCTAGTGGCTGCTGGTATTAGATCAGCTGTGATCAACTTCTTCTGACCTCTGCATCTTTCCTCTTTTAAAATGTTCTGAAGATGGTTGTGAGTTTAATTCCCTCCAGATTAGTTGTTTGTAAAACAGACCACATTCACAGAGTGAGTTAATTAAAACATAACGTTAACTTACAGTAAAGAAAACAAATATTTCCTCCTGAGTTCATCAAACATTTTATTTATCACATGAAAAGAGTCTGATGTAGTTTTAAAAAAATAAAATGCTCTAAACATGTCAGACTGGAGGGTGTTAATGGCACCAAGCTTCATTCTGAAGTTCTTATTCTCACTCTGTTCATAAAATAAAGCTCTGAAACTTTAACACCAACATCTGTTTAAAAAGATCCTTATTTCCTAAAAATTGCGTTGATCTTAAGAAGAACAGCTTTTTTTCCCTCCTGCACTAAGCTAGTGCTTCCTCCATGTAAACTTTATAGTCATAAAAATCACTGTGACTCTTCTTAACGTTCTGTTCCGTTCCGTCATCTTTCGCTTGTTCCGGGGTCGGGTCGCGGAGTCAACAGCCTCAAACAGGCAGCCCAGGCCTCTCTCACCCCGGCTGCATCCTCCATCTAACCCGGAAGGATCCCAAGTCGTTCCCCGGCCAGCTGTGAGACATAGTCTCTCCAGCGGGTCCGGGGTCTGCCCCTTGGTCTCCTCCCGGTGGGACATGCCTGAAACACCTCGCCTGCGAGGCGCACGGGGGGCATCCTGACCAGATGCCCGAACCACCCCATCTGGCTTCTCTCGACCTGGAGGAGGAGCGGCTCGACACCGAGCTCCTCCCGGATGGCAGAGCTCCTCACCCGATCTCTGAGTGAGAGCCCAGCCACCCTGCGGGGGAAGCATATTTCGGCTGCTTGTACCCGCGATCTCTTCTTAACGTACACTTCATAAATCACATCTTGTCAGCATGCCCTCGCCTGCCACCAGAAGGAGCCTTGGACCTTCCTACCTCACCTGGATTCCAACCGTATCCTGAACACCTGGGTGATTAGCCTGATATGAATCAACTGTGCATAGTCAGCCTGCTGCCTATATGAAGGCAATCACACCAGACTTGTTTGTCGGGTCGTTCCATTCCTTCTAGCAGGTTCAGACCATGTTTGAACTCTGTTATTATTTGGACTTTTGAAATCCTGAGTTAATCCTGTAGCCTTTACTTTACAGACCAACTCAAATTATGTCAATAAACCTTGTTTTTGATGTCCTGCAATTGAGTCCTCCTCCTTCCACATCCCTAAACCATGACACATCATTTGTGTCAAACCTCAGAAGTAAATCAACTTGATCGCCAACCACGCCTCTAGGACTAACATATGGATCGTGCAAATTATGAGATGCATATTAAATAGTATCCTAACGAGCCTGTGGCTTACTGACACATCGATTTGTCAGTAAAATAAAAGGGAAAATGTTCCAAACCTATACCGATTATAAAGACAGGTATCTTGAGGTCTTGTTCAGGAGTGGAGGATGGATGGAGCTTTGAGGCATCCGCAATAATTAGGACACTGCATTGATCCTTCGTGGTGAAGAAACAGCCAATGCAAAAAGGGAACCCTGGGTTTACCAGTTGATCTACGTATGTTCCTGCCTGCACAATGGTAGGGAAGCCTAGGTTTACCGCCTGAGGCTGTTGTGCCAAAATCCGGCAACGAATTAGCAGAAGACAGTGAAATGGAAAGATGTAAGTAGCTGAGCTCTGAGACTCATGTGAGCTATGGAGGTGGTCTAGCTGACTCCCAGCTTAATGTTTTCTTCCTCTTCTTCTTCCATCATTTCCCTCCAGGGGGCACCACATCAAGTCAGTTTCTTCCATCTAACCCTACCTCCTGCATCCTCTTCGGTCACACCAACTATCTTCATGTCTTCCTTCACTGTATCCATGAACCTCCTCTTTGGTCTTCCTCTAGTCCTCTTTCCTGGTGGTTCCAAACCCAGCATCCTTCTTCTGATGTACTCTCTCTCTCTCCTCTGCACATGTCCAAACCATCTCAGTCTGACCTCTCTGACTTTAAAACCTCTAACATGTGCTGTTCCTCTGATCCTGTCCATCCTGGTCACTCCCAGAGAGATCCTCAGCATCTTTATCTCTGATACAAACATCTCTGCTTCCTGTCTTTTCTCAGTGACACTGTCTCTAGACCAATCAGCATGGCCGCTCTCACCACACTGTCTCTAGACCAATCAGCATGGTCGCTGTCACCACACTGTCTCTAGACCAATCAGCATGGCCGCTCTCACCACACTGTCTCTAGACCAGGGATCACCAACTTCTTTGATACTGAGGGCTACTTCAAGGGCACTGAGTAATGCAAAGGGCAACCACTTTGATAATACACTTCTGAAATAACAAAGTTACACAGTTTAATTTGATATTATTATTAATGATATTCTATGTGAAGACACTGATTGTTAATGATCCATCACAATAATTATTTCAGTATGATTAAACAGAAACAGATACATTTCAATATGCAATATCTAAGTGTTTCATTTTCAAATGATCACATCCACAACATTTTGCAGGAAATCTTTTTTAATTTTTACTAGCCACCAACAGTTATCATCATCGCTTCTTTAAGAACCTCCCCGTCTGAGAACGCCTTCTTTTTCCTTATCAAAAATTGTGTAGCTCTATGTGAGTCTTCAGTTGCTTTTTGAGAGTTTTTTACCGGCCTCATAAAAAAATACTGCTGTTTGCCCAAAGCTGTCTTTAACTCACGGGTTTTTTCCGTCCGTACTGCGCTTCCTGGTGCGTAGTTAGCATTATGGCTTTTGTGACATGTACGGAAATTTCTCTCCACGTTGTGCCTCTTACGCGTCCCCACAGTCGCACCGCAGATGAGACACACATAGATTTCTATGATCTATAATTTTCACGTTAGTAAAAAAAGTTTTCTTCCTTTTTTTTCTGTAATGTTTTTGTGGGTAGAAAACGCGCTACGAGCTCATCTCAGTAAAGCTGAACTAAGATTCACCGTGTTGGTGACCCCTGCTCTAGACCAATCAGCATGGCCGCTCTCACCACACTGTCTCTAGACCAATCAGCATGGCCGTTCTCACCACACTGTCTCTAGACCAATCAGCATGGCTGCTCTCACCAAACTGTCTCTAGACCAATCAGCATGGCCGCTCTCACCACACTGTCTCTAGACCAATCAGCATGGCCGCTCTCACCAAACTGTCTCTAGACCAATCAGCATGGCCGCTCTCACCACGGTTTTGTACACTTTCCCTTTCATTTTATCTGAAACTCTTCCGTCACACATCACATCTGATACTTTTCTCCACCCGTTCCAAAAGTACTCTTTCCATCTTCCCATCACATTACTGGTATCTGTCAAAAAACATCCATTCCTGTCTTTAATCACCCTAACTTGCTGCACATCCTTCCCATCTTTGTCTCTTTGTCTTGCCAACCTGTATAGATCCATCTCTCCCTCCTTGCTGTTCAACCTAGCGTATAGGTCGATCGTGATCAACTGGTTGATTGCAAAGCCATTGTGGGTAGATTGTATGTCATTGAAAAAAAAAATAAAGAAAAAAAAGTTGGCGCCAGTCTACTTTGTATCATCAGCCTCACAATGACATCTATGAGGCTGATGATCGACAGTCATAAGCTGTATTACATACAACCCCACCATCTAGTGGATACATATAAAAACGACAACTAAAAAAAACCCACTGACCTTTCTCTGGCACACACCTCACATAGTTTATAAAAATAATTCTCAATATATTTATAAATAATGTGTTTTACATTTTTAGTGGGTGGTAGATCGTTATGACTCGGTCATGTCAGAAGTAACTCTCAGGTTGAGAAAGTGAGAGCACCCCTGGTACAGGTCATCATAGGCTGCTTGTTTAGCCTTTGCCACCTCTACTTTAACCTTACGCTGTATCTCCCTGTACTCTCTCTACTCTCCTCGGTCCTGTCAGTGTCCCACTTCTTCTTAGCTAGCCTCTTTCTTTTGATACAATCCTGCACCTCCTCACTCTTCATTTATTAAGACACAAATAAAGACCTTATTTTTCTTCCCAGCTAAATGTTTTAATCATGCGATATTAATAAAAAGTCTCTTATTTAGAGGATGTGAGTCATTGCATAGAAAGATGTGTTACAGGTAGGGATGGGTATCAAGAACCGTTTTTTTCTGAACCAGTTCCGCGGCCGTCATTTTACCCAGACCGATAAGTTGTAGTCCAAACGGATCCGATATCTGTTCCGGTTCCATCCCCTCACTCACGAAGGGGCGGTGCGCACGTGCACTGCTGCTGCTACACAAAGTTGCAAATTCCCATTCTGAAGCCGAGGGAGGCGTGAGGCAGAAAGTGCGAAGCAATCTTGAGTTTGTCTTTATTTTACCAAAATTGATGCCGACAACACACGTTGTCCAAAGTGCAATAAAGTATTTTCATGTGAAAGTGGAACCAGAAGCAATTTGTCCAAACACGGTACCAAAGTCTACGTCATTCAGACTGAAAGATGCACTGTGTTTGACGAGCATGTTGAAGCAGTTCCGGTGCAACGGGCATTCTAATAAATTACGGCACAAGCGCTTGAAAACACATCTGCTCCATGTTTTATTATAAAAAAAAACCCAATAAAAGTAAAAGTGAAATGAATTGGAAATGAAAGTGCTGTAATTTATAATTTAACTTATTTTTTAGTAAAAAAAAAAAAGTGAACTTTTTTATTGTTGGCAAAAAAAAAAAAAAAATATTTGCTGCTTTTAAACTTAAACCAAAGTCATTTTTATTTCTCTTTCTAGCTTTGACTTTTTTTTTTATTACAGTCCAGTTCAGATTTATTTTGAAGTATCCTATTTTATTTTGAAGGTATATTTTATTTAAATGTTCCACCATCATCCAATTAAAGTTTTTATGTTCATAATACTTATTTGTTTGTTTCTAAAAGTATCAATAAGAGATTCGTTAAAGATTTGGTTCGTTAAGCAGTATCGATAAGAGGACTAGTATCGATAAGTTCTTATCTATACCCATCCCTAGTGATACGTCATGTGTTCAAAGTTAGTTATAATGTGGTGATTTAACAACTTGTGTCTTTCTTAATTGTTTATCTTTTCAGGTGAAGTGTTAAAGCTACAGGTCAGGGGCCTCATTTATCAGACATATATACTGACTTCTATGCAAATCCAGCTATTCATGAATGTAGTGGCGTACGTCACGTTGTCTTTATCAGCACTAGAAGTTCTGAATATTTCTTTTTAACTCACTAATACTGTGTCAATCACAGAGTTGTGATGGAGATGTTTACGTCAACACGGCTGCCCAATAGTGACACCTCACACTTCTTTGTGAGTCATTTCAGGTGCCACCTGCTCATTAGAATATCATTACATATGCATCACATCATTTGCATGATCCATACATGGAGTTGTAGAAGCATAGTTTGGGCGGGACGGAGATCGAGCTGACTTACACCTGAAGGTATTAAAGGTGTGATTTATAATGTTTACACCAGGGGCCGCCAGTTGATCGCGGTCCACTCGTAACCCCCGGACTGATCCTATGTCGCTGCCAGGTGTGCAGGGAAAAAATTAAATACAGGAAGTTGGTGTCACCAACGCAGCAACTTTTTAGCGAATATTCTGACCCTCTATTTATTCTTTTCTCAAGCGACCATCTAGCAACTTTTCTAGTGTTATACGGTAGAAGATCTTTGGAGTCTGTGACATGAAAGCACGTTGTTAAGCCTGTTTTCAATGAGCAGTACCACCTTCTCCATAAGTACTGAGTGCATGTTAAACATGTGTGTGTGTGTGTGTGTGTGTGTGTGTGTTTGGGAGAGACAGATATACAGCATATACAGGGAGAAATTTGTCTGAGTGTGTGTGTATTTCAGAGAGAGAGACAGAGACAGAGATAATGAGGAACTTGTCTGTGTGTGTGTTTCAGAGATACAGAGAGACATTTGTCTGTGTCTGTGTGTTTGAGAGAGTGTGTGTTTATGATGTGTTGTCTAATGGTTGTGTAACAACAACAAAATTTGTTGTGAGGGTAGTTTTACTGCGTGTTCAGGCAGGCTGGAATGGATAGAAGAGTTTCATCTAGAATGAAAAGGAAAGTGTAGAAAACCGTGGTGAGAGCGGCCATGCTGATTGGTCTAGAGACAGTGTGGTGAGAGCGGCTATGCTGATTGGTCTAGAGACAGTGTGGTGAGAGCGGCCATGCTGATTGGTCTAGAGACAGTGTGGTGAGAGCGGCCATGCTGATTGGTCTAGAGACAGCGTGGTGAGAGCGGCCATGCTGATTGGTATAGACACAGTGTGGTGAGAGTGGCCATGCTGATTGGTCTAGAGACAGTGTCACTGAGAAAAAGACAGGAAACAGAGATGTTTGTAGCAGAGATGAAGATGCTGAGGATCTCTCTGGGAGTGACCAGGATGGACAGGATCAGAGGAACAGCACATGTTAGAGGTTTTAAAGTCAGAGAGGTCAGACTGAGATGGTTTGGACATGTGCAGAGGAGAGAGAGAGAGTACATCAGAAGAAGGATGCTGGGTTTAGAACCACCAGGAAAGAGGACTAGAGGAAGACCAAAGAGGAGGTTCATGGATACAGTGAAGGAAGACATGAAGATAGTTGGAGTGACCAAAGAGGATGCAGGAGATAGGGTTAGATGGAAGAAACTGACTTGATGTGGCGCCCCCTGAAGGGACATGATGGAAGAAGAAGTAGTTTTACTGCAGACTGGAAACCACCTGTGTGAGTGTGTGATGTTCACACTGGACTGGTAGATCTCAAGAGGTTGGATTCTTGAGAAGTACATAGATCTCAGTAAAAAAAAAGGTTGGAGACCCCTGGTTTACGCTGTAAGGAGATTTACGGCGGTTCAATAAAACTCGACTTTCCGTCGTGGAAACATCATCTTAGTGCTGAAGTTAAAACAAAGATCTTATCAGTTTATCAGAATGCTTTTATTGCCATGTCAATGAGAATATCAGAGACTAGGAACTTGATTTGATACAGCTGAGCAATATTATAAGATGAAAATAATAAAAAATAATAAAAAATAAAATAAATTAAATAATTTTAACAAAACAGAGTGCTCAGAAAGAAAAAGAAAAGTAGTGCCATGTCATAGAAAATAATAAAAAATAATAAAGATAGTGAAGTGACAAGAGGGAGGTGACTAAGAGATGTGGGGTTCAGGTTGTAAAGTATTAATTAGACTAACGGCAGAAGGGAAGAAGCTGTTTTTGTGGCGGGACGTTCTGGTCCGAAAGGACCGGAGCCCCCTGCCCGAGGGGAGTCGCTCAAAAGTCCATGTCCAGGGTGGGAAGGGTCAGCTGCTATCCGACCTGCACGTCCCCGAGTCCTGGAGACGTACAGGTCTTCGAGAGATGGAAGGCTGCAGCCGATCACCTTCTCTGCAGAGCGCACAATGCGCTGCAGTCTGTGTTTGTCCCTGGCTGTGGCTCCAGCGTACCACACGGTGATGGAGGAGGTGAGGACAGACTCGATGATGGCTGTGTAAAACTGCACCAACATCTGGGCGGGCAGCTTGGCTTTCTTCAACTGCCGCAGAAAGTACATCCTCTGCTGGGCCTTTTTGATCAGGGAGCTGATGGACGGCTCCCACTTTAGGTCCTGTGTGATGGTAGTGCCGAGGAAGCGGAAAGAGTCTACAGTGGTGATGGAGGAGTCTGTCAGTGTAAGGGGAGTAATGGGTGCTGTGACTTTCCTAAAGTCCACGATCATCTCCACTGTCTTCTGAGCGTTGAGCTCCAGGTTGTTGTTGCTGCACCAGGACACCAGCCGGTCTACCTCCATCCTGTAGGCCGACTCATCACCATCAGAGATGAGCCCGATGAGAGTGGTGTCGTCCGCAAACTTGATCAGTTTGACAGAGTCATGGCTGGAGGTGCAGCAGTTGGTGTACAGGGAGAATAGCAGGGGAGAGAGGACACAGCCCTGTGGAGACCCTGTGTTGATAGTCCGAGAGGTGGAGACATTCTGATTTTCAACCAATCAGACAAACATTCATCCAATTTATTTATTTATATTTTTATTTTACTTTATTTTGCTTCATTTTCTGTTTATTTTTTCTGTAACTTTAACCTCACATGTTAAATTAGAACTTTAATGATCCTGAACAAACTCTGTCATTAAGTGCTCACGCCCACGTGGCAGTGTGACATCACTCAGGAATGTTCCCGCACGCGCACTGTGGCAGGGTTCACATTTCTCCATCCCATAAATATAAGCAGGCTGTGTGTGTGTGTGTGTTATCACAGACTCTCCTGCAAGAAACAACACTTTCCAACCGGATCGGTCCGGGATGCGGACCCTGGTTCTGCTGTCCTGCGTCTGGATGCTGGGCCTCAGCCACAGTTTGGACCACCTCAGGTCAGACACTTTAAATTTTCTCTTTAAAGTGTTTTGAATAAAAATCATTCAGTTTGTTTTAAAATTTAAACATAATGATTCGTCAGAATAAACTGCTGCAAGTCAAAGTGGAATATTTAATGTTTCAATTATACAACACATCAATTTTACACACACACACACACACACACACACACACACACACACACACACACACACACACACACACACACACACACACACACACACACACACACATGTTTTAAGAATAAAGTTTGGTTTAGTTTCTGTGTGTTTGGATGGAAAGTATGCAGGAAGCGGAGGAGTGGACAAAAAGAGGAAAAGAAACACCTCCTTTGACTGCATGCTTCATGTTGAGACAGGCTGCACACACACACACACACACACACACACACACACACACACACACACACACACACACACACACACACACACACACACAACCAACAGGCTGTGTGTCTCAGCACTATAATAAAACCTAACTGCGTGTTTCAGGACCAAACACATTAATCTTCTCTCATTTCTCAGAATTTTATTCTGCAGAATTTGCTTTTTTTTTATTCACTTTAAAGACGAGACAAACAAAAACAAGCCAATGTTCTCTAAACAAGAGAACGACTGTAAATAAACAGGTTTACAGCCTTAAAGAATTTCCTTTTTCTGACCCCTGCTGACCCTGGCCAGCCCCTGGGTGGAACGGTCACTGTTGTAAAAATTACTGTTTAAAAAATAACTGAATCACAGAAAATGTCACTTTTGAGAAATTGAATGAGTAATCTGATTACTTACTTTTCTCCAGTTACGACGCGGTTATGCTGTACGGTGGTTAGCACGATGGACGAAAAGCAAGAAGGCCGGGGAATTTCTGTCCTTTCTGTGTGGAGTTTGCATGTTCTCCCTGCATGTGTGGGGTTTTTTTCTGGGTCGTCCAGTTTTCTCCTGCCCTCCAAAAACATGCATCTTTATTGTTCTACTTTTAACTCGGGACACTCAATGAGTTTCTTCCGGTTAAATAAAATAAAAGTTACAAAGAATCTAGCGTTCGGTTCAGATGAGTTTAAATGAAGCTACTCTGTTCTCCCATGCTGCAGATTAACCAACAGCAGTTTAGAAAAATTGATGCATTTTTAGTTCAGACCAGAAACTCTCCATGTTCAACAATATTTACAGATGACATTGTGATCTGTAGTGAGAGGAGGGAAGAGGTGGAGGAAAAGCTGGAGAGGTGGAGGTTTGAAGATTAGTCAGAGTAAAACAGAGTACATGTGTGTGAATGAGAGGGATCCAAATAGAAAAGTGAGGTTACAGGGAGAAGAGATAAAGAAGGTGGAAGATTTTAAGTATCTAGGATCAACAGTTCAGAGCAATGGAGAGTGTGGAAAAGAGGTGAAGAAGCAAGTTCAGGCAGGCTGGAACGGGTGGAGGAAAGTATCAGGTGTGATGTGTGATAGAAGAGTTTCAGCTAGAATGAAAGGGAAAGTGTACAAAACCGTGGTGAGAGCGGCCATGCTGATTGGTCTAGAGACAGTGTGGTGAGAGCGGCCATGCTGATTGGTCTAGAGACAGTGTGGTGAGAGCGGCCATGCTGATTGGTCTAGAAACAGTGTGGTGAGAGCGGCCATGCTGATTGGTCTAGAGACAGTGTGGTGAGAGCGGCCATGCTGATTGGTCCAGAGACAGTGTGGTGAGAGCGGCCATGCTGATTGGTCTAGAGACAGTGTGGTGAGAGCGGCCATGCTGATTGGTCTAGAGACAGTGTGGTGAGAGCGGCCATGCTGATTGGTCTAGAAACAGTGTGGTGAGAGCGGCCATGCTGATTGGTCTAGAGACAGTGTGGTGAGAGCGGCCATGCTGATTGGTCCAGAGACAGTGTGGTGAGAGCGGCCATGCTGATTGGTCTAGAGACAGTGTGGTGAGAGCGGCCATGCTGATTGGTCTAGAGACAGTGTGGTGAGAGCGGCCATGCTGATTGGTCTAGAGACAGTGTGGTGAGAGCGGCCATGCTGATTGGTCTAGAAACAGTGTCACTGAGAAAAAGGCAGGAAACAGAGATGTTTGTATCAGAGATGAAGATGCTGAGGATCTCTCTGGGAGTGACCAGGATGGACAGGATCAGAGGAACAGCACATGTTAGAGGTTTTAAAGTCAGAGAGGTCAGACTGAGATGGTTTGGACATGTGCAGAGGAGAGAGAGAGAGTACATCAGAAGAAGGATGCTGGGTTTGGAACCACCAGGAAAGAGGACTAGAGGAAGACCAAAGAGGAGGTTCATGGATACAGTGAAGGAAGACATGAAGATAGTTGGTGTGACTGAAGAGGATGCAGCAGATAGGACTAGATGGAAGAAACTGACTTGCTGTGGCGACCCCTGGAGGGACATGATGGAAGAGAAGATGTAAACTGGATTTATGGCTGGAAATTATTTGATGGATTCACTGCTGGTCTGCAGCAGCTTTCTTACATCTGGTGTTGATCTTGGAACCAATGAGGACAGGTACATGAAGAGCCCATATTATTACTGATCAGGTGTTATCTTCAGAGTAAAAACCAATTGAAATATCTTGTCGACGTCATCACGTTTGATGTGATTGATGATGAAGATGTTTATAACTTATCCTCAGGCAAATACATTACGTTGAAAACCTGACCTCATTATACACAGCTCAGTTCTAAACCAGAAAGAAGAAATGTAGTTTTCAAAGTCTTCAGGTGGTCTAATGATGTGTTTCTGTTCCTTATACAGCGGCCATGTCCGGCACGTGCAACAAAGTTTTACTGCACAAAGAAAAGGCCTGAAAATTAAGTTTTAAAGCCACCTATTAATCCAAGACCCAGTGCAGTGCACTTCCACTTCAACTGTGGAATTAATGACATAAACTGTCTTTTACTTTCAACGTCCTGATTTTATGTTTCTGTTGTTGTCAGCCATGTTTTTAACACTGATGATGAATAATAAAATTAATATATGGGATGAGTGAGGAGCCTTACAGGGCATCAAGCTCACCATTAGCGGCGCGCCCTATCATGCAGTGTGCCCTATGTGGGTTGTGAAAAAAAACACCACCGACGTAAAAACGCAAGTGAAGCAGATGAACACTATGCTTGCTGTGATTCCAGGAGGTCTGACAAAGAAACTCCAACCGCTGGAGATCGGTTCGAACCGGCCGTTCAAAGTAAGGCTGCGAGTGGTGTTGGAGTGATGGATGACCAGAGGAGAGGAGCTTCATGAAGGGTGGAAGGCAGCGCCGGGCGAATTACGCCACAGTTTGCCAGTGGATTGTAGATGCTTGGGCTAACGTGTCTGCTGGCATTGTTGTCCGAGCTTTCCAAAAAGCAGGCATCATTTCCGAGGAGCTGCACGGTACAGAAAGTGACTCTGACAGCGAAGAAAGTGAACCTGCTATGTTGGATTTATCTCAGCTGTTAGATTCTGAACCAGAGGATGAGGACTTGGATGGATTTAATAAATGACTTTATGACGACTGTAACTACCATTTAAATAAAACCAACCAAACTCAGTTTTAATCCTGATCTATTTTTAAATACACACACTTGTCTGCTTGTGTGTGTGTTGTTGTAAGGCGGACGTACGTAGTAGAGGATATGTATATTAAACCTGCGCCCTTTCATCAGGTGCCCCTTATGTGTGTGTTAAATACAGAGCACACCAAATTGGGACAGCGCCTTTTAACACGATGCGAATTTTGGTCTTGAAAATACAATATGTATGACAAACAATGATCAGATAAAACAATACAAACTTAAACAAAAATAAAACGTGGGATTTAGGACAAGAGTAGTCATTGTTAAGGAGAGTAGGACGAATGGAAGGAATGAGTTTTCAATCTGGATTCAAATGTGAAGTGTACAAGTGTCGCAGAGGTTAGGAGCGAGTGAGTTCCAAAGCCAAGGAACAGAGAGGTTGGGCAGGAGGAGGAGCACAGGAGGGTGGTGGATGGATTTGTGGACTGGGCTGGAGAGGTTCACCTGCTGCTCAATGTAACCAAGACCAGGGAGATGGTGATTGACTTCTGGAAGAGGAAGACTGCTTTGCAGCCGCTCTGCATTCTGGGTAGAGATGTGGAGGTGGTTGAGGAGTACAAATACCTTGGAGTGACCATCGACAGTAGACTGAACTGGAGGAGCAACAGTACTGCTGTGTACAAGAAGACCTGCAGCCAACTTTACTTTCTAAGGAAGCTGAGGTCCTTCAATGTATGCTACAAGATCCTGGAGACCTTCTACCAGTCTGTGGTGGCCAGCACCTTATTCTTCTCTGTCATCTGCTGGGGGAGCAGCATGGCAGCCAGTGACACCAACAGACTGAATAAACTAATCAGACTGGCTGGCTCTGTCATTGGCAGCAAACAGGACTCACTTGAGGCAGTGATGGAGAGGAGGTCACTGAATAAAGTTTCGTCCATGATGGACAATCATGACTATCCTCTCTACCCACTCCTGGACGAACAACGGAGCTCCTTCTCCAAGAGGCTCAGACAGCTCCGCTCGAGAACATCTCGATACCGGAGGTCTTTCTTTCCGTACGTGATCGGGCTCTACAACGACTCACTTAGCAGATAGGAAGTTGTTGCTGTGACACACAAATTTCCCCTGTGTGGGATCAATAAAGTAGATTCTGATTCTGATTCTAATCCAGTGAAGGAAGAAATGAAGATCTGAAGAAAGAAATGAGATCTTTGGTGTGACCAAAGAAGATACAGCAGATAGGGTTAAATGGAAGAAACTGACTTGCTGTGGCGACCCCTGAAGGGAGATGATGGAAGAAGAAGAAGAAAAAGTTGTAGCAAAAAATGAACTGCCTTTAAACACATAAGAGTGTTTCCATTCCGTTGTCTTCCGCTTATCCAGGGCCGGGTCGCGGGGGCAACACCCTCAAACAGGTAACCCAGGCTTCCCTCAACCCGGCTGCATCCTCCAGCTCACCCAGAAGGATCCCGAGTCGTTCCCTGTCCAGCTGTGAGACACAGTCTCTCCAGCGGGTCTGGGGTCTGCCTCTTGGTCTCCTCCCGGTGGGACGTGCCTAAAACACATAACCAGCGAGGCACTTGGAGGCATCCTAACCAGATGCCCAAACCACCCCATCTAGCTTCTCTTGACCTCGAGGAGCAGAAGCTCGACACCGAGCTCCTCCCGCATGGCAGAGCTCCTTACCTGAACTCTGAGTGAGAGCCCAGCCGCCCTGCGGAGGAAGCTCATGTCGGCCGCTTGTATCCGCAATCTCATTTTCTCGGTCACCACCCACAGCTGGTGACCATGTTGAGGGAAGGAACAAAGATCCTGGTTACCATGGTGAGGGTAGGAACGTAGATCCTGGTTACCATGGTGAGGGTAAGAACGTAGATCCTGGTTACCATGGTGAGGGTAGGAACGTAGATCCTGGTTACCATGGTGAGGGTAGGAACGTAGATCCTGGTTACCATGGTGAGAGTAGGAACATAGATCCTGGTTACCATGGTGAGGGTAGGAACGTAGATCCTGGTTACCATGGTGAGGGTAGGAATGTAGATCCTGGTTACCATGGTGAAGGTAGGAACGTAGATCCTGGTTACCATGGTGAGGGTAGGAACGTAGATCGTGGTTACCATGGTGAGGGTAGGAACGTAGATCCTGGTTACCATGGTGAGGGTAAGAACGTAGATCCTGGTTACCATGGTGAGGGTAGGAACGTAGATCCTGGTTACCATGGTGAGGGTAGGAACGTAGATCCTGGTTACCATGGTGAGAGTAGGAACATAGATCCTGGTTACCATGGTGAGGGTAGGAACGTAGATCCTGGTTACCATGGTGAGGGTAGGAATGTAGATCCTGGTTACCATGGTGAAGGTAGGAACGTAGATCCTGGTTACCATGGTGAGGGTAGGAACGTAGATCCTGGTTACCATGGTGAGGGTAGGAACGTAGATCCTGGTTACCATGGTGAGGGTAGGAATCTAGATCCTGGTTACCATGGTGAGGGTAGGAATGTAGATCCTGGTTACCATGGTGAGGGTAGGAACATAGATCCTGGTTACCATGGTGAGGGTAGGAACGTAGATCGACTTGTAAATCGAGAGCTTTGCTTCTAGGTACACCACTTTGCCACAAATTCCACAGTGCCCTGCGGTGTATTCTTGGCGTAGACCTAATTTGTGTGTGTGTGTGCTTCAGGATGAAAACACAAACTCACTGTTTTTTTTTTTTTTATGTTTGTGTTACAGCTGGACCGACCAGGGACTGCAAACTGAAGGTCTTTGTCGTCATGGCAACAGTGTTGAGTGCTGTAAAGGCTGGAGAGAGACGGAGTGGGGACGATGTCGGCGTGAGGATGCACACACAAACACACACACACACACACACACTCTGACAGAAGCACTTTGTTTGGTTTCAACATGTTCATACCTGCCTGTGTGTGTGTTGTTGTGTGCAGCGCTCTGCCTGCAGGACTGCAAACACGGGGTGTGTGTCGGACCAGACCAATGCAAGTGTCATTCGGGATACGCTGGAAAAGCCTGTAACCAAGGTAACCACGCAGTAAGGTCAAGGGTCACCATCATGGAGAAAAGGAAACATTCCTGTCGTGTTTACCTGTGGAGGCGTGTCCCACCTGAAGACACACGCTCAGACAGACGCACACACACACTCACACAAACACACACAGATCATCATTTCTTGGTTCTCTTCTTTTCTTCCATTTTCTTCTAGTTTTCTTCTCTGTTTCTCTTTTCTTTTTCTGAATAAATTTGAATTTCAAGTTACTTTTAAGGGCGGCACGGTGGCACAGTGGGTAGCACGGTGGCCTCACAGCAAGAAGGTTGTGGGTTTAAGTCCCAGGTGGTGACGGGGCTAAGAACACTGGCCTTTCTGTGTGGAGTTTGCATGTTCTCCCTGTGTCTGCGTGGGTTTTCTCTGGGTACTCCAGTTTCCTCCCACCCTCCACAAAGCATGCATGCTAGGTTGATTGGCCACTACGAGATTGCCCCTAGTAATGAGTGTGTGTGTGTGTGTGCCGCGACAAACTGGCGACCTGTTTGGGGTGTATCCTACCCATCGAATCAGCCGGGATGGGCTCCAGCAACCCCGTAAGTAACAGATGGTTGAGAAGGTGACTGACTGAAGTTACTTTTAGTCCTTTCAGAATGTTTGTTTGTTTGTTTGTTTTACTGGAAGTGAAACAGCTTCTTCCAAAAGTCCTCCCCGCCCCCTAATGACCACCTCCAGGTGGTCAAGGATGCATGGGCAGACTTGACCTGGCTTCACCTGGGCAGCGCTCTCAGTGACCTGGGCGGGGCTTTCATCATCCTGGGCAGGCTTGGTGACTTGTGTCTACTGGGTCTGATCATGGTTGGGTCATTCAGTCATGAAGTGGGTGCAGAACGAGGAGGAGGACCTAAGTGCAGGACGACAAACATTATTTATTTAGTAATAAGTCCAATAAGGACTGTCATGGTTCAGAGAAATGTCTCATGGTAAACTTTCATGGGTCTTGGTCAGGCAGCCAGGAAGACCCAGCTGGAAGGGGTGGTGGCCCGACAAGTAAGCCAGGACAGATTGTCTTTAAGTGGGCAGCATGTCAATGATCCACAGGTGTACAGCATGAGGTTAATGACCACAGGTAGTTAGTATCAGGCTGGAATCCTGGTACTACGGTCCAGTGTTCCCTCTGGTGGCTGCGAGGGAATCATGACACAAAAGGACATGAAAAAGAGTTGCTAAGCAACAGATCATGGAGTTTATTTTAATTAGTGAATAGGATAGGATACTCCTGTTTTCTCCAAAAACATACATGTTAGGTTGATCGGCTGCTAGGTCATTGCTCCTAGGAGGATGGTTGTGTGTGTGTGTGGCCCTGCTGTTAATGTGTGGTTATTGTTGTACAAATGAGTCCAGTTTACTTTCTATTCCACCAGTTTATTTACATTCAGTTCAGTTCACTCACCAGGTCTCACTCTCTGGTATCTACACAAGTAATAATGCACATGATCGCCCTCTAGCAGTGGATCTATTGAACTCACTATTTACATACGATATACTGTTGTTACACCTGCTACAGACTGTAGACCTGTTTAGGGTGTATCCTGTCTCTAAGCTGGGATAGGCTCCAGGACCTGCGTGACCCCATTAGGGAATAAGTGGTTCAGAAGATGAAATGAAAGGACACGATAGGAAAAAAAATAACTCTATACAGGTATTTAAGTTTAACCTTTTCTTCACACAGTACTTCTAATACTTTATATATTTTAGAAACCCGGTCGTTTCCAATTAAAACTGAAATTTAAAACAGGTTTTTAATTGAACTGTTCATTCCTATTGAATCCTAAACACAGCTGAGATCATCATTTCTAAACCTGGTCCCTCATGAAAACACACCCTTCACCTCCTGATTAGAGGCTATGATGTGACTCATATCCTGAGTTCTAACACACACACACACACACACACACGCACACACACACACACACACACACACACACACACACACACACACACACACACACACACACACACACACACACACACACACACACACACACACTACATCAAACACTCATTCATGTTTAACACACAGTCCTTTCAGTGTTTGTGTTAGACACACACTGACATAAAAGACATGTTATTAATCTCAGACACACACTTATGTCAAACGGAAACACACACATGTAATTGTTCGATTACTATCATCAGTGTGTGTGTACGCGCGGATCAGCACTCTATATTTTGTGCGTTCCAATCAGAGTGGATCTCATTGCAGGTGTTGGATCAGGTTGACTCCTCCTTAACTACACTCACATTTTGATGCGTTAAGTAGCGAAACGCAAAAGCGTTTCGCTCCAAATATTTCTGGTTTTCTACAAACAGAAAACTGTAAAACTATTAAAGTGATTGTTTAACACGTTCATAAACCTCCCCTCACTGAAGAGGAGGTGATGAAAGAGTGTTTTGTGGTGCTAAAAGTGATCAGCTGCGTTTTAATAAGTCTAAAAATAAAAATATTTTACTCTATTCATCCCTCACCGGGGAAATTTGTGTGCTGCACTCCTTACACCGCAGCAGGCTGCCCACGACGGCACCAATGGTGGGAGAAACGGGGGGTTAGGTGTCTTCTTCAAGGACCCTAAATGTGCACTCAGTGGTATGCAAACCCAAAGTTCGGTCCGCAGGCGAATGCGGGCGAACGCGGGCGAACGTGGGTGAAAGTTTTAACCACGGAGCCACCGTCTCCCTGACTAGAGAGAAAAGAGAAAAGTTTTAAAAATAATATGAGGAATCTGGACATGAATGATCCACCCATGTCCAATAAAGCTGGAGAATGCTAAGGCAGATTTTATCCATCCATTCGTCTCTTCATCGCAAAATAAAACTCGTGTGTGTGGGTGTTTAAGTTCCTCGTCCAGAGTTAGTTTCTTTTTGACAGCCTTGTTCGTGACCAAATCTTCTTCTTCCAGCATTTCCCTCCAGGGGGCGCCACAGCAAGTCAGTTTCTTCCATCTAACCCTATCTCCTGCATCCTCTTCAGTCACACCAACTATCTTCATGTCTTCCTTCACTGTATCCATGAACCTCCTCTTTGGTCTTCCTCTAGTCCTCTTTCCTGGTGGTTCCAAACCCAGCATTCTTCTTCTGATGTTTGTTTAGACAAACTGCTTTTTCCTGTGATGACCTGGAGGTTTAGAGCTGAGATTAAATCTGAAAAACACTGACATTGATCTTTTTGATGCTCAAAACACTGCAGTTCTGCACAAAGTTTAAATAAAATGTTTTTCAGGGATTTAATGCAGCAGATCATTAGTTACTGTCATGTTTAATAAATTCTTTAGTCTGTATAAACGCTGCCTTAACACCGTACCAGTGAGTACCGCCAAAGTAGTGACAGCAGCAGAAAAGACTTAAGACTTTGATTGAATTGAAAATACTTTATTAATCCCTGAAGGTAAATTTGATGCTGCGGTGCTAACACCTCGATGCCTTCCTGGTCCGCTTACACGTTGTAAAGCCTGGCTACTGAACAGTTAAAAAAAACAATCCGTAATGAGTCCACGAAGTCAGGCTTCAATGAAGCCCACCAAAGTGGCCCCTCCACATTCCTGCTGGGTCAGAACGAGCGTCCCCAGTTCCTCCATCTTGCCAGCAAGCGTTCGGATGTTACCCATGACAACCGCAGGGACACTGGGCTCAAAGCGCCTCCTTCTGATCGTCTCCTTCTCAGTTCTGTTGGGACTGCATAGACTCCTCCAGGCACGGTGGATCTGGTTCTGAGAGCTAGCTGCGCGCAAACAAAGCGGGACGACTCCATGACCAACAAAACGGAGAGCCAAAAAACGGCTAGGCCAAAAACAGCCGTCTGAAGCAAAACAGTGTGGTCCAAAACGACGTCCAAAGAGTGCAAAAGTCACATCTCTAGACCGGGACCAAACACAGGCAGAAGATGAACAGAATCCAAGTGGAAAAAATGCAAAAAATAGACGACTAGACGCCAAAAAAACAGGAAACACCGCAGCAGGCAGCCGCAGCAGGCAGCCGCAGCAGGCAGCCGCAGCAGGCAGCCGCCCGGGGGCAGCGTCTTTAAACGCCATTGATGTGAAGAACCGTACATGTTCAGTTTGATTCGTCTGAATGTGGGTATATAAAAGGACGTACACCGTGTTTTTATACATGAGACCGGTGGTGTTTTCCTCCATGGCTACACCTATCCTCCTCCTCCTCCTCCTCCCAGTCCTGTTCCCCCACACCTGTGTCTCTCTGCTTCTTTTAGAAACCAGGTTTCTTTTTACATGGTGTTGAATTTTCTGTTTTTCATCTCTTGTGATTTTTTATCAGCATTCCTCTCGTCAACGTCGTGCAACATCTGGCTCTCCCTGCTGTCAGCCTCGCTTACCTTGTCTGGTCCGTCCTCCACACCTGTCCTCCGTTTAGGCCTCAGAATAAACCAGTGTTCAGACTGTAATTTGCTTCCTTCACCTCTGCTTCCCTGACAGTCATAACATAAAGATGGACGACCCTGAACCCCTCAGGGGATAATCCCCCCCTTTTTACACTCCAGGTTAAATGCATGGCGATAACCCTCAGTCACAACGTTAGCAGGTCCAAGGTTAATCCTGAGTAAACAGAGAATGCTGACCTCATCCTCTCTCTCTGGTGTGTGTGTGTGTGTGTGTGATAGATGTGAATGAGTGTGGTATGAAGCCTCGTCCCTGCAAGCAGCGCTGCATGAACACTCCCGGCAGCTTCAAGTGTTTCTGTGCTGACGGCTTCATGCTGCAGCCCGATGGCAGCTGTAAGAGTAAGTTCCCCTCTGCTCCTCGCCCTCTGCCCCTCCTTCTGCCTCCTCACCACTCTCTTTCCCCGCCCCCAGATGCCAAGACCTGTTACCATGCCAACTGCCAGTATGGCTGCCAGGTGGTGAAAGGGGAGGTGCGGTGTACCTGCCCGTCGCCAGGATTACAGCTCGGACCTGACAGGCGCACCTGTGTGGGTCAGTGTGTGTTTGTTAGACACATTTACTGTTTTCCCTCCACCTTATTAACCCTCGTCTGTCTCTCCCCTCAGACATCAATGAGTGTGTGTCCGGTGGGGGTGTGTGTCCTCGGCGCAGGAAGTGTGTGAATACGTTCGGGAGTTTCTTCTGTAAATGTCACTTCAGCTTCAGACTGGTGTACATTAACGGGCGCTACACCTGCATCGGTGAGATATTCTGGACCAGGGTCTGTGTGAGTGGGGGCTTATGGGGTATACTCTGTCCCAGAATTTGTGGGGACAGTGAGAGAACCTCAACGTCTTCAAAGGTTCTCTGCTGACCAAAAATATCTGAACCATAAATTACTGTCAATTATATTCCGTTCATTAATATTTATGAAACATTTCCAAACAGTTGTTTGGTTTTCTTTCACGGCTTTTCTGAAATCTGCACAGCTTCCATCTATTAAGGATTGACCTCCACAGATGAGAGGTTTGAACGATCACACACGAGACGAGGTGTATCTTTATGCATGAACATTTTGCAAAAGTGGGTCCATAATCCAACAACACCCGTCATGGGAGGGGGAGGAATCGTTCTGTTTTTCTGTGTCGAGGCTTGGATTTTATTAGGACAATGGTTTCCGTTAGGTGGACACGTCTCAGTTACACACACTTCACATAATATTTTATAAGGAGTTGGGTTGGGCTGGGGTGACAGGCTTAGATGTATTAGTATATCATTGGCACAGTGACCCACAAAATGCCTATGGTCTTTTTTTATTAACAGTATCTAAATCACTTTTGTAGATCAGGGTACCTAGAGAAGAACTATGGTATTGTATGAGGAAGTCTGGTGTGACAGAGAAGTATGTTAGAGTGGTTCAGGACATGTATGAGGGCTGTAAGACAGTGGTGAGGTGTGCTGTAGGTGAGACAGAGGAGTTCAGTGTGGGGGTGGGACTGTTGCTATGGTGATGGACAGGCTGACAGACGAGGTTAGACAGGAATCTCCATGGACAATCATGTTTGCAGATGACATTGTGAACTGTAGTGAGAGGAGGGAAGAGGTGGAGAAAAACCTGGAGAGGTGTAGAAAACCGTGGTGAGAGCGGCCATGCTGTTTGGTTTAGAAACAGTAGCACTGAAGAAAAGAAAGGAAGCAGAGATGAAGATGCTGAGGATCTCTCTGGGAGTGACCAGGATGGACAGGATCAGAGGAACAGCACATGTTAGAGGTTTTAAAGTCAGAGAGGTCAGACTGAGATGGTTTGGACATGTGCAGAGGAGAGAGAGAGAGTACATCAGAAGAAGGATGCTGGGTTTGGAACCACCAGGAAAGAGGCCTAGAGGAAGACCAAAGAGGAGGTTCATGGATACAGTGAAGGAAGACATGAAGATAGTTGGTGTGACCAAAGAGGATGCAGGAGATAGGGTTAGATGGAAGAAACTGACTTGCTGTGGCGACCCCTGAAGGGAAATGCCGAAAGAAGAAGATCCAAATCACTTTCATGGACAATCTGAAATAAATGGGTCTGTCATGGTTCCCTCGCCCACCACCAGAGGGAACCTTCCCTTCATCAGTTTAACATCTGATACCTGAAGGCTGCCTTTAAAAAGACAGTCTGCTTTCCCTTCTCTGTCGGGCAGAGGTGGGTAGAGTAGCCAAAAAAATGTACTCAAATAAGAGTACAGTTACTCCAAAATATTTTTACTTAAGTAAAAGTAATAATTAGATGTAAAAAATTTTTACTTTAGTAAGAGTAAAAAGTATGCGTTGAAAAAAACTACTCAAGTACTGAGTAACTTTCAAAGTAACATCTTTTTGTTTACATTTTGAACGCATAAGAATACAGACATTACAACAAAAGTTGTAAAATTTGTATCTTCTAAATAAAGCTAAAAAATCATTAAAAACAAACAAAAGAAAACCATTAGTGATGCTTGCATTGTTTTATTCTTAATGTGGGTTTTAGACGAACAGATCTGGACGCAGCTCAGATAAAAAAGACGCTGGATTCATTTTGAATGCTGCATATCATTATCCTATCATTAACCGCCAATGAGTCATTAATAATGACTGTCTTTAATTAAACTTACCTTATGTTTTCTCAGGTTGGATGAGGAGTTTTTGTAGACAGAAATGTCCGTTTTCTTTGGAGCGCACTGCAGGTGTACATCGCATCACGTAGCTGTTTTTTGTGTTTAGCACAAACTAAACATGCTTTCAATACGAGCCCAGGAATGCTTGCCAACTTCCCTGTCTTCTGCTGTGTCCTCTTGTTCAAGACAGACATTGGTTGCCTCCATTTTCACCTGCTTTAGAAGGAACTTGTTTTCCAAAATAACTTTTTCGCACCAAGTTTTGTTTTCTTGTAACGCCGGGCATGGGCACGTCTGATAGGTCAGATGGAGTCATGTGACTGTGTTCCCGACATTTGATTGGAGGAACTTTGTCTACAGACAATTTACTCAACTATAAGTAAAAACTATTAAAAATACTCATAGAAGTACTTTTTTTTAAAAGAAGTTACTCAAGTAAATGTAACGGAGTAAATGTAACGTGTTACTACCCACCTCTGGTGTCGGGTTAAACCTTCCATTCCAGCCAGGTCTTCCTGGCCGCCTGACCAACATGTACAATCCTTAACAATAACTAGAAGCAATTCATTCATCCTTGTTTAATTTACAGCTTCACAGGACTACCATTCAAAATGTCTGAACGGTATTCAGAGGAGCATTTGGGTGCTCCTTCTTCTATCTGCCCCCCCACGTCATGACAATCTCGATCGTTCAGGTGCAACACTCACTGCAGAGGCGAGGCGTATCTATATCTGTATGATTTTCATCATGGCCGTCAACAACGTTTGTCACTGACAGTGCTTGGTCTGAGTCGAGAAGAAGTGAACAAAATTTTATGCCCATGTTTAATAGAAAATTAGGGGTGCGTTTTATACACGTGTGTGCGTTAAAGTCAAATACGTACGGTAGTTTCTGTTGGGATAAGTAATCAAGCTTTGCAGTCTTGTCCTCAGAGGAGTGGAAACTTACTGAACGTTCTCTTTGGGATTATTTTTATGACCTAAGTTTAACCTCATCAAACAACTCACAGACATAAAAAAATATTTTAAAACTCTATTATTTTCACTTAAAAGCATTTAACCAATCACATTTCAGCCAGCATGTGTTATCAAACAGAAGCTGTTTTTCCAGGCGTCACCGCAGGCCAACTCAACTGGTCGCAGTTTTCAGACATGCAACCTGCGAAATATTTTTTATCTGAAAAAAAATCAGAAGAAGGAAAACTAATAGATTTAGTGTCTGATTTTTTCTTGCTTTTAAAAATTTTAAAAGATTTTTTTTGCTTTTTTTTTTTGCTTTTAAAAACCCCGGACCCGCTGGAGAGACTATGTCTCACAGCTGGCTGGGGAACGACTTGGGATCCTTCCAGGTGAGCTAGAGGATGCAGCCGGGGTGAGAGAGGCTTGGGCTGCCCGTTTGAGGCTGTTGCCCCCGCGACCCGACCCCGGAACAAGCGGAAGATGACGGAACGTAACAGAAAAAAAAATGTGTTGAACAAAGTAAAGAAAAATGAGCAGCATGGAACAGGAGAGGCGGGACACCCAGCATTGCTGGGGAGAGAACGATGGATTTTATCTACAAATAATGCAGCTTTTTAAAGAGTAAATGTTCATGAGTTCCTTGAGGACGGTTTGTGTCGCATCTGTTTGCACAATAAACAGTTTAAACCACTGGATTCTTTTTTGATGAAAGGCTTTTATTTGTGAAGTTTATCATCCGCAATACCCACTTTTTTTTCTGTATAAGCTGTATTTTATTGGTCTTCTTTTACCAGACGGTGTTTAAGATAGAAAAAAAGATTCTCAGTAAGTTTGTGTCTCATTGCTTCCAGATAAAGATCCTCGTTCGTTTTGCTCCTTGAATCCTTCATCTTCAAAATGTCAGTGTAAAGATGGCGGCTGCAAAGGTAATGCCCTATTTTATATCACATGACTTGAGCACCTGAACCTGATCAAAACCAGTAAGGCTACCAGTACGCTTCTGGTTCCAGTTCCAAAACTGAAAGTGATTATTTAATAAACGGAGTCCCTCCATCACTATCTTTATTATTTTCTATTATTTTCTATGACATTGCACTACTTTTCTTTTTCTTCTGAGCACTCTTAGTTTTGTAAAAATTATTATTATTTTTATTTCTTTTATTTTTATTATTTTTATTTTATATGTTTGCACACCAGTACCAGAACAAGTTCCTAGTCTCTGATGTTTTTCACTGACATGGCAATAAAAGCATTCTGATTCTGATTCTGATTCTGATGAGGAATTAAGTCGATATACTCTGAGCTGTTGGAACCACTTCCTATGTAAACACACCATCACGGGTCGTCTTCTTAAGCCAGTAGACCCAAATTCCAAACATTAATATTCACATGAAGGAAAGTTTCTTGATGTGAAACAATAATCATTTTCATGTGAACATGGACAAGAAAAGCTTAATAATCCTGTATTTCATGATTCCTTCTTTTGTGGTCAGTAATTTGTATCTCATGCTATTTTTTTTTTATTCAGAAATGGTAGATTCCCCCCATAAAAAGCTTATGAATTTATTTGTTCAGTTTCACTGTCATTTTCATCCTGTGAATTCTTGTTATCCTCTTAGTTGCGCCCCCTGCAGCAAATACAGTTTAAAGCATCAAGTTCGCAAAGTTAAAGCAAAGCAAAAGAACTTTATTTTGAATCCTAATGGACCGAGCATGAGCGAAAACACTTCCTGATTATGTTAGAATGTGGGCGTGGTGGAGAACAGCCAGGTTCTCCACCACGCCCACCGTCTGTGAACTGAAAGGGAATGTTTGCAAATTACTCAAAGGTTGATACAAAACATCAAAAAGACTTCAGTAATTGTGGAAAAGGCTTCAAGGTATCTTCTGAACAGTATTTTTTTGACCATTAAAGACACTGTTCAGAGGACACTTTGAAGCCTTTTCAACGGTGGATTGCATGGACTCGTCACTTCAGGATTGTTTTTGATCTGGTAGGAACATCCAAAAATTAATTTAGCGTAAAAGCCTTTACTAAGAATGTTAGTAAAGTGACCTCTCAGTGATGAGTCAGCACAACTTGCAGGTTCATATTTATGGAAGTTTAAACATTTTTTTTTGTCTCTCTGATTGGCTGCTCACCTCGTTCAAATTGTCGTTGCCATGGAAACTTAACGTAAAGACATTCTTTTATGTTCCTTTTAGACATCCCAAAAGTGGCCGTGGAGCCACAGAGACCCTGGGCTGTAACTACCAACCCATATCTAACTACCATGACAACCAAGGCTCCTCCCACTAAAGCTACCACCACGAGAACGACCACACCCGCAGCAAAAGAGAAGACCCCTTCCACTCCGGCCATAACCAGGACAGCTACCACCACCATTACCCCAACCACCACCACTACCACCACCATTACACCCACCACCACCATCACTACAACAATTACCCCCAACACCACCACTACTACTGCCCCAACTACCACTATCACCCCATCTACCACCACCACTACCACTACTACGTCAACCACCACCACTACTATTACACCCACTACCACTGTCCCTACATCTACGACCACCGCAACCACCACTACTCCTGTTATCCCCTCCACCACTAAGACCCCCACTACGACAACCACCCCAGTTCCTACGCCGCCGCCCACCACCTCCATGGCAACAACCACAGTGAACAACAGGATCAACAAGGATGTAACACACAGGCAGAGAGGCGATGTGCACAGTGAGGAGAAACACACACACATTTATGCCATTCTTCTGATGATAAACTGAGTCATTGTGAGTGTGTGGCTGTGTCTATGTGTGCAGTACCCCGACAGCCCGGGCAGAACCAGGTGTGGGAGTTCGACATTGAGCTTGGAAACACAGCTGAAGACGCCAGAGATGATCCAGGTGTGTCTAAATGTTCCTCCATCTGTTCCTCCACCGTACCGTACTAACCAAGGCTAGCTCGCAAGCAGTGAAGCCCCAATTTCCCTCACCTCAAAACTCTTAGCACTGTGAGGCATCCCCTGATCAGCTGAGAGACATAGTCCCTCCAGTAGGTTCTGGGTCTGCCTCTGTTTCAGATTCAGAAGGGACGGAACACCTCACCAGTGAAGGAGTCATCTTAACCAGATGCCCAAACCACCCCATCTCAGGGTAGCAACAGCTCTACTCCGAGCTCCTCCTGGATGGCAGAGCTCCTCCCTCTATCTCTGAAATAGAGCCTGGACTCCCTGCAGTGGAAGATAACTTCAGCCGCTTGGATCTGCCATCTTGTTTTTCTTTCATCTTTCGGTCACCACCCACAGCTGGTGACTGTGAAATGAGCAAGAGTCCTGTCTGGTTTACCAACTGTGGGTTGTGAGTTCTGTGGTCGGGACGCTAACAGTACCGGACACACACACAGAGATAAGCAGGGTGCACCGAGGAAAGTAGATTAGATCCTTTTCAGTACAGTTTAAAAACAAACACCACCCACACAGGAAGGTTAGGGAAAAGCTTCCGTGCATTCCACTAGGCTGCCTATTTTCACTTATCCAGACTCTCTAAATCCCAACTGTACTCTGTCAGTATGGTCAGAACCACAGAACCCAAGGCCAGTTCTGGTGTCCAGCAACCACTGGTTGTTTTGTATTTCACTCCATGCCAGGTGATGATAAGCTACTGTTATAGCCACCGCTGCCCTGGAGCAAACTGACAGAAGCGAGGCTGCCCTTTTGCACCTTCGGCCCCTCTGACCATCACCAACCAATCACACACACCATCCAGACTAGGCAATGTGGGTGACGTGTCTTGCCAGGGACACAACGGCAGTTTAATCTCAACAGCCGTCCTACCGTGGTACCTGGGGTTCCAGCGGTCTGCAATCCAAGTACTGCCCAGACCCTACATGCTTAGCTTCTGATGAGATCAGGCATTGACAGGCTGGTATCGCTAAAAACTATTGTAGATCGACTTGTAAATCCAGAGCTTTGCTATTTGGCTCAGATCAATGCAGAGTCCTGATTAATGCAGACACCACTCTGTCTATTAATCTTCCACTCCAGCCTTCCCTCATTGTGGGGGTGAGGACTATGGTGTCTGATTTGGAGGCTCTGCTTCACATTCCGGCTGCTTCACACTCAGCAGCCAATCGGTCCAGTCTTCTCTTTATGTCATAAATACAGGAAAGATGTTCACTTCTTTGATCTGATTGGCAGAAACTTTCTACGTAATAGTGGAAACATTTTACTGTGAGATCACAACTATCAGATTAATCCAAACGGTTACATCGTAACTAGAAACATTGTGACTGATAGATCTGAACCAGCAGCATAATTTGACCAGTTATATGATTATTCTACTTTTCTGTCCTCACACAGGCATGCAAGTGACTATGCTAGACAGATAGAGAACTCACAAAAAAAGGACTGCAACTTTCGGCGTTACTCTTTTAATCTGCGTTTGATTGCGTTTATGATGTGTGTGTGACGTGATGTGGTAAAACTGAAAAAGAAAACATACAGAAAATATGTATAAAAATCTGTACAACTGAAATAATGCATTAAAACTAAAAGCA
The DNA here is from genome assembly GCA_902685375.1 of Neostethus bicornis. Lineage (NCBI taxonomy): Eukaryota > Metazoa > Chordata > Actinopteri > Atheriniformes > Phallostethidae > Neostethus > Neostethus bicornis. The sequence continues at coordinate 1,312,458 of CACRXE010000025.1, forward strand.
TGAACCTTTCTCATGTTATTCAAATCAAACAGAACGTACCGTAATTTCACGGCCATTAGGCGCACCGTACGAAAAGGCGCAGACTCAGTTTTGCTGTATTTAACACACATATAAGGTGCACTGTACGAAAAGGCGCAGTCTCAGTCACACACCGCCTTACAACACACACGCAAGCATGCAAATGTGTGTATTAAAAAATAGATTGGGAGCAAAACTGAGTTTGGTTGTGTTTTTTTTTAGTAGTAACGATACTAAACAAACACATTACCGGTAATAGTCTTTATTCAAATCCATCAAAGTCCTCATCCTCTGTTTCAGAGCAGGTCCACTTCACTCCTCGCTGTCAAAGTCACTGTCTGTACTGTGCGGCTCCTCAGAAAGGATACCAGCTTTTGAGAAAGCTTGGATAACAGTACCAGCAGACACGTTAGTCCAAGCATCTACAATCCATTGGCAAACTGTAGCGTAACTCGCCCGGCGCTGCCTTCCACCCTTCGGTCATCCATCGCTCCCACGCCGCTCACACTTCACTCTTTAACGTTCTCATGCCTTTTCTTTCAGGTCCGCCTTGCGGGCACCGCGTTTTCTTTTAGGTTCGCCTTTTCTCACACACAAGGCGCACCGCACGAAAAGACGCACCGTTCATTTTGAAGAAAATCTAAGACGTTTATATGCGCCTTATGACCGTGAAATTACGGTAATTCAGATGATAAAGCTGCATTTTAACTAACAAATAGGGTGGAGACGGTGGCCGCATGGTTAGCGCGTTCGCCCGCGGACCGCAAGGTCGCGGGTTTGCGTCCCACGGAGAGCACGTCTAGGGTCCTTAGAGAAGACACCTAACCCCCACTTCTCCCACCATTGGCGCTGTTGAAGGGCAGCCTGCTGCGGTGTAAGGAGTGCAGCAAACAAATTTCCCCGGTGAGGGATGAATAGAGTAATTCAAAATAAACAAAAAAAAAAAAAAAATGAGGCGCATATAAAAGTCTGAGATTTTCTTCAAAATGAGCGGTGCGCCTTTTTGTGCGGTGCGCCTAGTGTGTGAGAAAAGGCGGACCTAAAAGAAAACGCGGTGCCCGCGAGGCGGACCTGAAAGAAAAGGCATGAGAACGTTAAAGAGTGAAGTGTGAGCGGCGTGGGAGCGATGGATGACCGAAGGGTGGAAGGCAGCGCCGGGCGAGTTACGCTACAGTTTGCCAATGGATTGTAGATGCTTGGACTAACGTGTCTGCTGGTACTGTTATCCGAGCTTTCTCAAAAGCTGGTATCCTTTCTGAGGAGCCGCACAGTACAGACAGTGACTTTGACAGCGAGGAGTGAAGTGGACCTGCTCTGAAACAGAGGATGAGGACTTTGATGGATTTGAATAAAGACTATTACCGGTAATGTGTTTGTTTAGTATCGTTACTACTTAAATAAAGCACAACCAAACTCAGTTTTGCTCCCGATCTATTTTTAATACGCACATTTGCATGCTTATGTGTGTGTTGTTGTAAGGCGGTGTGTGACTGAGATCCTGCCTTACATACGGTACGGTGCGCCTTATGTGTGTGTTAAATTTTGCACATTGCACACATAACGGAGGCTGCTTCTTTTCGTACGGTGCGCCTAATGGCCGGTACTTTTAAAGACATGTCTAACATCACACTACTGGTTACATTCTAACTGGTTTTACTGTGTGTTTTCTTCCAGATGTTCCTTTCCTCCACTGCAGCTTCTGTCACGGTCTTTGTTCCTGGATCTCTGATACAGATGGAGACATAAACTGGGAGACAATACACACACCTACTGGTAACACACACACCTACTGGTAACACACACCTAATGGTAACACACACCTACTGGTAACACACACACCTACTGATAACACACACCTACTGATAACACACCTACTGATAACACACCTACTGATAACACACACACCTACTGATAACACACCTACTGATGTGGAACCTTCTGGTATCTTTCAGGTGAGCACTACTTGTCCGTCCCGCACCTCAAGGCGGGACAAAGAAGTGTTCGAGGTGCTCGATTGGCTGTTCAGATTGTACCGCTGTGGGGCGTTGGTGACCTGTGTTTCTCCTTCTCTCATTGGCTGACGGGTCATAATGTGGGCGTGCTGCAGCTGTTCATCAAGAAAAAACACCAAAGGTAGCGTCTCCATCTCACACTACTAACATCAGACCAAAGGCACTGTCTGGAGCTCCATCTGCTAAGATCAGATTAACTCTTCTGATTGGCTCTTCCAGGTACGGCCCCGCTCTCTGGAGCAGGACGGGAGGACATGGGTGGAGGCAAACGCAGGTGACCCTGACAACCATGTCTGTGGACTCGGTGAGTCGTTCCCATCCACACCATGAGATAACCACAATGACAGTCACAACCAGCACGTCTAGAACCGTAGTAACTATGGTGATGTGGCGTTTGCAGGTGCTGCTGAAAGCAGAGCGAAGGAAAGGACGAAGAGGCCAGATCGCTGTGGGTGATATTTCACTGAGGCGCGGCGCGTGTCGATGACATCACACTGGGCGTGGTGTGCATCGATGACATCACACTGGGCGTGGTGTGCATCGATGACATCACACTGAGGCGTGTGTTGATGACATCAGTGTTCTGTGTGACACGTGGGTAGCTGACTAACCTATGACCTCCTGCAACGCCGCCTGCTGACCTGAAGTGTTCTCATGACAACATGTGAAGCTTCCAGTAAGAAATGTGTTTATGAAGATGGACCAGTCGCTGCTCGTCTCAGAGAGACTCATTATCACTGTAAATATCCACATCCAGAAAGTTCTGTAGTTCAAACACAATAAGTTCCACTTTGATATTTTATATTAAAACATTCACTGTGTTTCCAGACTCTTATTTAACATTTATCTAGTTACAGCAGTGGTGGTCGGTCAGAGCCAGCAAGGCCTTCTCTGCTGGCCTAACTTAACCAGACATCATTATCATAATTATAATAAAAGTCAATTTTATTTTAAATGTATTTTTCCTAACTATATAGATATATTTTTTCTCCATGTTCTGTTTTCTTCATGTCATATTTTTGGTTATACTGCTTCCAGTGTTGTAATGTTAGGTTAAAGTTTTCATCCAATCAGAATTCAGCCACCAGGTGTTGCAACGATGTGTGAAATCTGCCCTAGGCCTTAAGAGTCAGATGTGCGGGCGCTGCGTACTGCTAGTGAACGGGCATGTGTAGTTCCTGACAGCCAATCAGATCATGACTTGGTGACGTTTACACCTTTGCAAAGGCCCAAGCGGAACGTGACATAAGCGTCTTGTGATTGGATACTCACTTAACGTCAGCAGAATAAGGACCCAGGATTTTACCGGGAAAATCTGAAATATCTACTCGGTTTTTTAACTCACGATGGCAGAAGGATTTCAGAATGGCGGAATCGATTTCAAGACCATGAAAAATGACTGTTTCTCTTCCTTCTCGATCCTCAAGGACTTTCAGACATACCAGAGAAAATTTCCGCAAACAGCCTTCTCCATTGGCCTCCATGTCGATAGAAAAGGATTTATTATTCAAACTGAAACGCACAGACAGACTGTAAAACCGAGTCATTCACGTCTTCTTGACGAAAGAAAGGAGAATGGAATTCCGGTTGAAATAAGTGTTTTGGGGGACAGCCGTTTTTGTGAGTGCAAGCATTTTATTATTTTATATGTTTTACATGCGGGTTTATTGATGTTTAAATGCTCTTGAAAATTGCCTGTGTTGTACACCAGTGGTCCCCAACCACCGGGCCGCGGACTGGTACAGGGCCGCAGGTCATGTGGTACCGGCCGCACAGAACTGTTATTTTTATTCACTTTGTTTTTGTGATGTGTTTTTTTTTTTTTGAAGGTACATGTTTACTGTTACCATGGCAACAAGAGTACATTCGAGCAGAGAGAGTGTTTCCACGTTATAAAGACGCTGCTAATAAATTTTCTCGGGAAGACAAAGTGGATTTAAGTTTATTATTATTGATTTTAAAAAGCCAGAAATGTTCATCGACTCAAAAACCAAGCATACGAAGAAAAGAACACTGTCCCTACGGTGAAACATGGAGGAGGCTCAGTGATGTTTTGGGGCTTCTTTGCTGCATCTGGCACAGGGTGTCTTGAAAGTGTGCAAGGTAAAATGAAATCTGAAGACTATCAAGGCATTCTGGAGAGAAATGTGCTGCCTAGTGTCAGAAAGCTTGGTCTCAGTCGCAGGTCATGGGTCTTCCAACAGGACAACGATCCAAAACATACAGCCAAAAAACCCCAAGAATGGCTGAGAGAAAAGCTTTGGACTATTCTAAAGTGGTCTTCCATGAGCCCAGATCTGAATCCCATTGAACACGTGGAACGAGCTGAAACATGCCATTTGGAGAAGACACCCATCAAACCTGAGACAACTGGAGCTGTTTGCTCATGAGGAGTGACACACACACACACACACACACACACACACACACACACACACACACACACACCCATCAAACCTGAGACAACTGGAGCTGTTTGCTCATGAGGAGTGACAGCTGCAGAACGCTCATTAACAAATACAGACATCGTTTAATTACAGTGATCGCCTCAAAAGGTTGTGCAACAAGATATTGAGTTACGGGTACCATCATTTTTTTCCAGCCCTATTCCATTAGTTTGTTTTTTAAAAATAATTATATTAATCAACAATTCAAAAGTAATGGCTGATTTTGATTGTTTAATTTTCAATAAATTTTTATTTCTTGTTACTTTTGTGAGTTTCAAGTGATTTCAGTAAGAATTGTGGGTTTTTCCTTCTGTAACTGAGGGGTACCAACAATTTTGTCCACATCTGTATGATTTCTCCAGCCGTGGTGTCATTATTTATGGTATTTGAGGGGTATTTATTCAAGTCGAACTAAGTAGCACATCACCGAAGGCCTATGTGTGAAATGCACAGACCGCCACTGAGTTACAGTGAGTTAAAATTTATCCTCTAAATGAAATTTAACCCTCATCAAGATCATTGCTTTGGTTTATGGGAATTGTTTTGTATCTCAGAGTTTTTTTGGATTCCTGAAATCAGACTTTTGTGAATCAGTTTTATTCCCATTTAAAAATAAAACCTCAGAAGGCTGTTCCACATTATTAAGCAGATCAATGTTTGCATCAATATGGGAAAGAAAACTGATCTCTGCTGCAGGAAAACAGGAAATGAGGATAAAAACATTCCATTTTCACAGTTTAAAGAGACGTGTGTCTGATTCAGAGCCTACACTGTGCGGTGCAGAGAAAGACATGATGAGGAAAGATTCTGCAGCTGCTTAAAAGACATTACAAAGCAGCAAACAGGAAGTGTGGAGGATCCTCCAGAGAAACAGAAACATATCATCTGCACAATCATTTGGAATTTTATTTTTTTACCTGGTAAAAAAAAAAAACCACAAGGACCCAAAAAGCTGGATTCTCCTTCAAGTGAAATGATCCATCCCTCTATCAGACTAGCTCATGGTGAATGCTGGTTCCTGTTTTTCTAAGGATTAAATAGTTATTGAGGGTGTGATTGATACAGATGGAGCATTAGTGAAGGCCGGAACAAGAGGAAGATCAAAGAGGATCTTTCTGGATGTTGTGAAGGAAGACATGAAGGTGTGAGAGAAGAAGATGCAGGATGCTGTCAGTCAGAACACAGAAATAATAGGTATAGTGGGGGAGACGGTAGCTCAGTGGTGGAGCGTTCACCCGGGGACTGGAAGTTCGCGGGTTTGATTCCCACTGAGTTCACGTCTATAGGGTCCTTGGAGAAGACACCTACCCCCCCCCCCCCCCATTTCTCCCACCATTGGTGCCGTCATAGGTGGCAGCCTGCTGCGGTGTATTAGTGCAGCACACAAATTTCCCGGTGAGGGATAGATAGAGTATCTAGGCTCACGCCAGCCGCTCGCCACGTTCGCGAATGCAAATTTTATTTCAGTGTGGCTAAAATTAATTCTGCAGAATTAGCCACTCTGCCAGTCTGTGGCGAATCTGGTTTTAGATGAATCAACAATCAACAGATCGTAATTTCACCTGTGATTGACGTTGGAATCCATGTTGCCTGTCGCGCAAAAAACTCAAATCCAAACAGAGAAAATGTATCAGAAGAGGGAAAAAGTTAAAGAAGGCAAAGTATGATCGTGATGACTCACGATCTGTTCAGGCTAAGTGGTTCAAAGACTTTTTTT
>CACRXE010000025.1:1323651-1436151 GCA_902685375.1 Neostethus bicornis
CCTCAATCATGTTCGTCACTGCGTAGGTAGTTGTTAACTGTTTTCTAAACCCAAACTGTTGCGGAGAAATTCACTGATTTTTTTCAAGAAAATGATCTAACTGTTTAACAAAAATCTTTTCCAAGATTTTTTAAATTTGTGGTAAAAGTGAGATTGTTCTGTAATTTGATATGAGATGTTTGTTACCACCTTTGAATATGGGTATAACTTTTACCATTTTCATGTCATCTGGTACAACTCCATGATAAAAAGATTGGTTGCATATATGTGTTAAAGGTTGAGCAATTTGATCTATAACTTCTTTAATTATTATCACATCAGTTTGATTTATATCTGTTGATTTTTTATTTTTAAATGCTTTAACTATATTTTTCACATCCACTTCGGTTACTCCACACAGAAACATCGACTTTACACTTGTATTTACCGTTTCTTTAATTTTATACTTGTCATAATTTATATTACCAGTATTTATTTTTGAAGCTAAAGTCTTTCCCATGTCTATAAGATAATTATTAAATTCATTAGATATACTTTCCAGGTTTTCTACTTTTATGTTTTTCTCATTTTGAAAATAACTTGGGAAGTCTGTGTTTTTACATGATTTATAACATCCCATGTCTTTTTAATATTATTTTTACTGTCCTCAAAAATTTTATTATAATACAATTGTCTCTGCTTTTTTAAAACAGACGTCAGTTTATTTTGATAGTTTTTATACTGGTTTTATTTTGTAAATCCCTCTTATACAGGTCTTTCTTCTTTTGACAGGCCTTTATTAGGCCAAAAGTCATCCATGGTTTTCTTAAACCTTTAGTTTTTTGGTTGTACATTATGATTGGACAGTAATAGTTTTATAGTTTCTGAAAAGTTACCATAAAGGCCTGGTAGGCCTGATTTGGATTTTCAACATAAACACCTTCCCAAGAACATTGTGTTAAATGATTTTTAAATGCTTCAAGGTTTTCAGGTTTCCTGAGTTTTAAAAACTTATATATTGATTGTTGTGTTTTTTTTTTTGTTTTATCATTTGACTATTTATAAACACAGGAAAATGATCACTAATTTCACTTAACAATATTCCACTTGTTGTAATTTTATATATATTTGTGAAAATATTATCTATGATTGTAACACTATCACCACTTATTTGTGTTGGTTTATCAATAATCGGTCTTAATCCATAACCAAACATCTCATTTATAAAATCACTAGTTAACTTATGTACCTTCCATTTTAATAAATCAATATTGAAGTCACCACATACAAACACGGACTTCTTATTACTCAATTTCTCTAATAATTTTGGTAATAAATGAATAAAATGATCAATATGTCCTCCTGGTGTCCTGTAAATACAACATATAAATATACTATGTTCTTTATTTAGTTTGATCTGTATAGTCAAACTCTCCAAAACATCATCAATAACTAAACTGTCTATCATTTCACACCAATATTCTTTTAGGACATAAATTGCAACACCACCACCTTTTTTATTTTTTCTATTTACATAATATAAATCATATCCATCTAACATAAATCTTTCACTTTCTTCATCAGTTAACCAAGTCTCTGTAATGGCAACAACTTGAAATGTACATGTTGATGATTTTAAACATGTTTTAATCTCTTCAAAATTTTTTCTAAGACTTCTACTATTAAAATGAATCATTGAAAATCTTGTCAAATTTAACTGCATCAATTGATCTTCTGAATAATAGGAAGCATTCATATTTTTTAAACTTAATATATGAGTTTCTGGATTAATATCTATATCAAAATCAGTATTTTTTACATCATTTTGTTTTAAATAACTTAAATCTAGCTCACGGAGGCCTTTTTCAACATCTTTATCTTCATTCTCCAATATGTTTTCATCTTCATCAGATAAATTTAAATGATCACTTATCATAGTCAAAATTTATAAGTAAATAATATAAACTCTTCATAAGTATTTAAATTATACAATCCTTTTCAATATAAATAATCATTTGAACATACCAAACAGTCCTTATGATTGAGGTAATGATCCAGTTCATTTATATTTCTCTAATTCCTTCAGACTTTTTATCATTATGGGTTTTCCTTGTTCGTTTAACTTTATGTAGATTTTTCCATTTCTTGTCCACGTAGACTGGATTTTCTGTTGTTTCCTCAGTAAACGTCCATATTTAGCAATTTCCCCATTTTTCTTGGTCAGATGTTCATTTAAGTAGATGCCAGTACCTCTCAGGTTCTTTGATTGTCTTAGTAGCTCAATCTTATGCTTGATGCTAGTTAGCTGCATCACAATAACAGGCTTGTTTTTAGGGTCCTTCTTAGGAAATGTGTAGCAAATGGACACATTTTCTTTATTGAGGCTGATATTATTGCTGCTAAAGAAGTCCAGGAGTTGATTTTCCAATGTTTGTAGTTCTTGAACAGGAGCATCTGAACCTTCATTTAGCTCTGCTTCTGTACTTTAAATCAAGCCCAGTGATGACAACATCTCTAACCAGAGATTGTTGTTCCATGTCATCAATTCTCATTTCTAAAAGTTCAATTTTTTTGTCTTTTTCAATCATTTTTTGTTTCAATTCCTTTACTTCCTCCATAAGTTTAATTAGAGTTGCTTGTTGTTGTCCAATATTACTAATCTCTTATCTCATGAAGTTCAGAGACTTTTTTATTTCTTCAAATTCCTCTGCCATCTTTTTTGAAAGCCACAAAGTAAGATCCAAGGCACCTTTAAAAGGACTGCACAGAAGTAATCAGGTGCAGGTCTGAGTTAGTCTTTCTTCAGGTGCTCTCAAAAGTCCTCTCTCTTTGTTAATTGTTGAGCAATATCCCAGAGATGAATCTACAAACATTACTATGAAAGTAGTAATGTCATATTCCAGTTAGATGGTATTAATTTCTGTGGATTTTGTTGGATTAAAGAGCAATTTTGAGCAGAAAAATCACAGCTGCAGCCATCTTTGATGACATCATCACCCATTTGGAAAAGTTTTGAAAGGAAACGTTGAACAAGGTGTTCAACTGGAAATAAAAGGAGAGGATTCCTGAGTTTTGGAAGGAAACAATCATTTCTATAATCACAAAAGAAGAAGATCTAATAAAATGTTTAAACTCTGGACCAATAAGTGAACTAAATGTAGATCTCAGATTAATTACAGCAATCTTAGAGACGCATGGAGATCTTCTAGGTTTAGATAAAACAGCATTTATAAAACACGATGATTTCTGAAGAACTTTACATCTTAATCATTCATCAAGGATTAAGATGAAGAACATCCAGGCTAATAAAATGAGAAAAAATGTTCAGAGTCCGTCTTCCTGGAACCAGTGGATAAAACAACTTCACAGAATTAAAGATGAAGAAAACAGATTTATATGCAGATGATATTTAGATTTCTATGGAAACCACTCATCATGTCAACCAGAGTTTGATACAAAATCAACCTCAGATTTAATTATAAACCAAAAACAAAAACAAAACTAGAGTATGCTGTTTCGGAGAAACAGCGCGTTGAATGCCTGCTCGCGGGGGGCGAGGACGCCGAAGCCCTTTTTTTTTTTTTTTTTCATCCTCCGATGCTGAAAATGACCTGAAAGCTGGCTAAAAAAAACCCCTGAATGTGCATATGTGCTGGAAAAGGATTTCAAACACAATAAATTTTTATAAAGTTTTGTCTTTTATTGTGAAAATCTCGTTAAAGTTGTGTAATTATGCTTTAAAGTTAAGAAAACAAAACAGCGTTAAAGTTATTTTAAAAAAATAATTTTAATGTAAAAGTGTGTAAAAGATGATAATTTTTCATTATTTTGAGTCTTTTATTGTGAAAATCTCATTAAAATTGGCTAAATATGCTTTTAAGTTGAATTTTAAAAAAATACGAAGAATTGTTAAAAAAAGAAAAAAATTAATGTAAAAATGTCTGAAAGACAATAATTTTTTATTATTTTAGGTCTTTTATTGTGAAAATCTCGTTAAAGTTGTGTAATTATGCTTTAAAGTTAAGAAAACAAAACAGCGTTAAAGTTTTTAAAAAAAAAAAATTTTAATGTAAAAGTGTGTAAAAGATAATCATTTTTCATTATTTTGTGTCTTTTATTGTGAAAATCTCATTAAAAATGGCTAAATATGCTTTTAAGATGAATTTTAAAAAAGACGAAGAATTATTAAAAAAAGAAAAAATTTAATGTAAAAATGTGTAAAAGATAATAATTTTATATTATTTTAGGTCTTTTATTGTGAAAATCTCATTAAAGTTGTCTAATTATGCTTTAAAGTTAAGAAAACAAAACAACTGAAAAGTTCTAATGAGCTGTCTTCCCATCAGAGCTCCTTAATTGCGCCTGAAAACACACCTGATGCAGGTCACAAGACCACAGAAACAGAATCTGCATACAGCCAGCACAGCCTACTTCCAAATAAGGAGATGTCTGTGACATCACACAGACTCCTTCATTATCTTATAAGGAGATGAGCCTCTGAGTGCTCGTTAATTGGGCGGCAAAACACACCTGCCCAAGTGGGACAGAGAATTTCTGAAAAGGCAAACAAATGCTAATTGCGCAAAAACGGTAATAGATAGAAAAAAAATTCTTTCAGATTTAGAAAGAGGACGATGAAATCTACTTGGGGATGTAATTTTGTTTGCGATGGTAATTCAGAAATGAAATGGCAGCCATTTTAGTGTCCAAAAATGTCACTTTTTGGGGGGAGGTCTCCTTCTGAGGACCATAGAGGAAATTCTGTTGGTCTGACAGATTCAAGAGTCACCTTGGATGAAAGAGGACAAGATTTCCTTCGTTTTGATGTAAAATTTATGTTTGTGGGATAAAAACTCAAAGAGTTATAGTAATTTGTTTGGAAGGTGGAAATTTTAGTGTGTGGTGAGGAGGTCACAAAAAAAACCTGACTTCATGACCTTTGGAGGCCCGTAGCGGCTAAACGGTCGCTCTGACGCAAAAATGCTTTCTAGAGGTTAAATTTTCCTGACAAAATTTCCTTCGTTTTGATATAAAAAAATTTCCGGTGCGGCAAAAATTGTGGGAGCTTTTGAACACAAAGAGTCTGGTTTGTCTCCACACTCTATTTCTAGAGGGCGAAACAGAAAATCATTTTTTTGTGATTTTTTTTCCATTTTTTGACTTTTTTTATAAAGTGATTGCTCTAAAACCGTAGAAGGTGTAAAAATGCCACTCGCATGGTATAGAGGTCAAATCCTTGTGACCCGTTTAAACTTTAAATGGTGTTTGTAGCTAAAACTATGCCCGAGCTAGAAAGCTTTGAAGAGCATGTGGTTTTTGGGCCAAAATGGGCCAAAATCCCATTATTTCCAATGGAGGCCCAATTTTTTCGTGTTTTTTGCGAATAAATCGAAAACCGATCGAAATTTCAAAAAGTTGAATAGATCCGTTAATCTCATTTCCGATCCGGTCATTTTGAGCCCTGAACGGCTGCGCTCGGGCAAACGGATCTTGAGATTTTACGTGTCAAAAAAGGGACGGAAGAATGATTCGGATATCTACTAGAGTATGCTGTTTCGGAGAAACAGCGCAGTTGAATGCCTGCTTGCCTGGACACCGAAGCCCGTTTTTCATCCTCTGATGCTGAAAATGACCTGAAAGCTGGCTAAAAAAACCTTTAAAGATTTATTTAATAATGGCAAAAAAAGAAAACAAGTTTTTAAAAGACGTAATTTTTTTAAAATTATTTAATAATTTTAAAGCTACAATGCAGTTAAAAGTGGCTACGGATCCTTTAAAATTTAATTAGAAAACCACCTAAAAAAAATCCACATATGTAGAGGCATTCAACTGATGAAATCAGTAGAAAATTGAAAAAAAAGATGTTTGGAATGCAGCCCTCTGTGTCATGACGTCATGCAGAGCTGTGATGCAGAGCTGTGATTGGCCAACAGCCCAACTGAAACAGGAGATTGACGGGAAACCTAAATCCTCAAACAAATGCTTCTTGCGGGAGAACCGTAACAGATAGAAAAAAAATTCTTTCAGTTTTAGAAGCGCATTGAAAATATCTACCTGGGGATGTAATCAGTTGAATGCCTCTAAGGCATTCAACTATTGAGATCCTGTTTTACTTTATCAGTTGAATGCCTGTAAGGCATTCAACTATAGTGATCCTGTTTTACTTTATCAGTTGAATGCCTAAAAGGCATTCAACTATAGTGATCCTGTTTTGCTATATAGATATCTTCCGTATTCTTCCGCCCCTTTTTTGACAACTAAAATCTCAAGATCCGTTTGCCCGAGCGCAGCCGTTCAGGGCTCAAAACGACCAGCTCGGTCATGTGACGTATGCTTCTATTCAACTTTTTGAAATGTAAATCGGTTTCCGATTTATCGCAAAAAAACACGAAAAAAATGGGCCCCATTGGAAATAATGGGATTTTGGCCAAAAACCACATGCTCTTCAAAGCTTTCCAGCTCTGGCATACTTTTAGCTAGAAACACCATTTAAAGTTTAAACGGGTCACAAGGGTTTGACCTCTATAACATCTAAAGGGCACTTTCATACCTTCTACGGTTTCAGAGCAATCACTTTATAAAAAAAGTGAAAAAAATGAAAAAATCTGAATTTTTTTTTTGCCTCGCTCGCACTGTAAAAACAGAGTGCGAACAGAATTCACAAAATTTGTGTTCAAGGAGCGTCAGAGCCTACATTTCTGAACCGATCTGCAAAAACTTTATATCAAAACGAAGGAAATTTCGTTGCGAACAACTTTGGAATGGAGCATTTTTTTCGTCAGAGCGACGGTTTAGCCGCTACGGGCTCCCGAAGGTCGAGAAGTCAGGTCTATTTTTCGTCCCTCTGACCGGATTTTAAAATTTTACCCTTCCAAACAAATTTTTATAACTCTTTGAGTTTTTATCCCACAAACATAAATTTTAGCTCAAAACGGAGGAATTCTTGTCCTCTTTCATCCAAGGTGACTCTTGAATCTGTCAGACCAACAGATTTTCCTCTATGGTCCTCAGAAGGAGACCTCCGCCCAAAAAGTGACATTTTTCGACACTAAAATGGCTGCCATTTCATTTCTCTTTGAGCTACAAAAATAAAATTACATCCCCAGGTAGATTTGATCGTCCTGCTTCTAAATCTGAAAGAATTTTTTTTCTATCTGTTTCCATTCTCGCGCAATTAGCATTTGTTTGCATATTCAGAAATTCTCTGTCCCACCTGAGCAGGTGTGTTTTGCCGCCCAATTAATGAGCACTCAGAGGCTCATCTCCTTATAAGGTAATGAAGGAGTCTGTGTGATGTCACAGACATCTCCTTATTTGGAAGTAGGCTGTGCTGGCTGTATGCAGATTCTGTTTCTGTGGTCTTGTGACCTGCATCAGGTGTGTTTTGAGGCGCAATTAAGGAGCTCTGATGGGAAGACAGCGCATTAGAACTTTTCAGTTGTTTTGTTTTCTTAACTTTAAAGCATAATTAGACAACTTTAATGAGATTTTCACAATAAAAGACCTATAATAATATAAAATTATTATCTTTTACACACTTTTACATTAAAATTATTTTTTTTAAACAACTTTAGGGTTGTTTTGTTTTCTTAACGTTAAAGCATAATTAGACAACTTTAACGAGATTTTCACAATAAAAGACCTAAAATAATAAAAAATTACTATCTTTTACACATTTTATACATTTTTTTACATCTTTTATACATTTTTTCTAAAGTTTTGTCTTTTATTGTGAAAATCTCGTTAAAGTTGTGTAATTATGCTTTAAAGTTAAGAAAACAAAACAGCGTTAAAATTAAAAAAAAATAATAATTTTAATGTAAGTGTGTAAAAGATAATAATTTTTCATTATTTTGAGTCTTTTATTGTGAAAATCTCGTTAAAAATGGCTAAATATGCTTTTAAGATGAATTTTTAAAAAAGACGAAGAATTATTGAAAAAAGAAAAAATTTAATGTAAAAATGTGTAAAAGATAGTAATTTTTCATTATTTTAGGTCTTTTATTGTGAAAATCTCGTTAAAGTTGTCTAATTTTGCTTTAAAGTTAAGAAAACAAAACAACCCTAAAGTTATTTAAAAAAAATAATTTTAATGTAAAAGTGTCTAAAAGATAATAATTTTATATTATTTTAGGTCTTTTATTGTGAAAATGTCGTTAAAGTTGTCTAATTATGCTTTAAAGTTAAGAAAACAAAACAACTGAAAAGTTCTAATGAGCTGTCTTCTCATCAGAGCTCCTTAATTGCGCCTCAAAACACACCTGATGCAGGTCACAAGACCACAGAAACAGAATCTGCATACAGCCAGCACAGCCTACTTCCAAATAAGGAGATGTCTGTGACATCACACAGACTCCTTCATTACCTTATAAGGAGATGAGCCTCTGAGAGCTCATTAATTGGGCGGCAAAACACACCTGCTCAGGTGGGACAGAGAATTTCTGAATATGCAAACAAATGCTAATTGCGCGAGAATGGAAACAGATAGAAAAAAAATTCTTTCAGATTAAGAAAGAGGACGATGAAATCTACTTGGGGATGTAATTTTATTTTTGTAGCTCAAACAGAAATGAAATGGCAGCCATTTTAGTGTCACAAAAATGTCACTTTTTGGGGGGAGGTCTCCTTCTGAGGACCATAGAGGAAATTCTGTTGGTCTGACAGATTCAAGAGTCACCTTGGATGAAAGAGGACAAGAATTCCTCCGTTTTGAGCTAAAATTTATGTTTGTGGGATAAAAACTCAAAGAGTTATAACAATTTGTTTGGAAGGGTAAAATTTTAAAATCCGGTCAGAGGGACGAAAAAACGACCTGACTTCTCGACCTTCGGGAGCCCGTAGCGGCTAAACGGTTGCTCTGAGGCAAAAATGGGTTCTAGAGTCTAAATTTTCCTGACAAAATTTCCTTCGTTTTGATATAAAAAACTTTCCGGTGCGCCAAAAATTGTGGGAGCTAGAGCCTTTTGAACACAAAGAGTCTGGTTTCTGTCACCACTCTGTTTTTACAGTGCGATAGAGGAGAAAAAAAAAACCTGATTTTTTCCATTTTTTCACTTTTTTTATAAAGTGATTGCTCTGAAACCGTAGAAGGTATGAAAGTGTCCTTCGGATGGTAAAGAGGTCAAACCCTTGTGACCCGTTTAAACTTTAAATGGTGTTTCTAGCTAAAAGTATGCCAGAGCTGGAAAGCTTTGAAGAGCATGTGGTTTTTGGCCAAAATCCCATTATTTCCAATGGGGCCAATTTTTGTCGTGTTTTTTTGCGATAAATCGGAAACCGATTAAAATTTCAAAAAGTTGAATAGATCCGTAAATCTCATTTCCGAGCCGGTCGTTTTGAGCCCTGAACGGCTGCGCTCGGGCAAACGGATCTTGAGATTTTACGTGCCAAAAACGGGACGGAAGAATACGGAAGATATCTATATAGCAAAACAGGATCACTATAGTTGAATGCCTTTTAGGCATTCAACTGATAAGGAAAGCAGGCTGTTTAGACTGAGCTTACTAGATGGAGGTTTTAATGGAACTTTAAGGAATATTTTAGCCAGCATCAGAGGATGAAAAGCAGGCTTCGGGGTCCAGGCACAGGCATTCAACTGCGCTGTTTCTCCGAAACAGCATACTCTAGTCAGTTGAATGCCTAAAAGGCATTCAACTATAGTGATCCTGTTTTACTTTATAGATATCTTCCTTATTCTCGTCGGCACGTAAAATCTGAAATAAAACTCAACCGATTTTGGTGGTTGACGGCTTAAAACGACCGGCTCGACACGGCGATGTATGCTTCTATTCAACTTTTTAAAATTTTAATCGGTTTTCGAGATATTTGTAAAAAACATGACCAAAATTGGTCCCATAGGAAATGAATGGGATTTTTGTCGTCTGGCCTCAAAAACCACATGCTCTTCAAACCGTTCCAGCTCTGGCATACTTTCACCTAAAAATACCATTTAAAATTTAAACGAGTCACAAGGAGTTGACCTTTATACCTTGCGAGTGGCACTTTTATACCTTCTACGGTTTTAGAGCAATCACTGTGTAAAAAAAGTCAAAAAATGGAAAAATCACAAAAAAAATATTTTCTCTTTCGCACTCTAGAAATAGAGTGTGGAAAGAAACCAGACTCTTTGTGTTCAAAAGGCTCCAGCTCCCACAATTCTTGGCGCACCGGAAATTTTTTTATATCAAAACGAAGGAAATTTTGTCAGGAAAATTTGACCTCCCTAGACCATTTTTGCCTCAGAGCAACCGTTTAGCCGCTACGGGCTCCCAAAGGTTGAGAAGTCAGCTTTTTTTTGTCACCTCCTCACCACACACTAAAATTTACACCTTCCAAACAAATTGCTATAACTCTTTGAGTTTTTATCCCACAAACATAAATTTTACATCAAAACGAAGGAAATCTTGTCCTCTTTCATTTAAGGTCACTCTTGAATCAGTCAGACCAACAGATTGTCCTCCATGCTCCTCAGAAGCCAATAACTGACATTTTTTGACACAAAAATGGCTGCCAAAAAAGTTCTGTTTGAGATACAGAAATAAAATTACATCCCCAGGTAGATATTTTCAATGCGCTTCTAAAACTGAAAGAATTTTTTTTCTATCTGTTACGGTTCTCCCGCAAGAAGCATTTGTTTGAGGATTTAGGTTTCCCGTCAATCTCCTGTTTCAGTTGGGCTGTTGGCCAATCACAGCTCTGCATCACAGCTCTGCATGACGTCATGACACAGAGGGCTGCATTCCAAACATCTTTTTTTTCAATTTTCTACTGATTTCATCAGTTGAATGCCTCTACATATGTGGATTTTTTTTAGGTGGTTTTCTAATTAAATTTTAAAGGATCCGTAGCCACTTTTAACTGCATTGTAGCTTTAAAATTATTAAATAATTTTAAAAAAATTACGTCTTTTAAAAACTTGTTTTCTTTTTTTGCCATTATTAAATAAATCTTTAAAGGTTTTTTTTAGCCAGCTTTCAGGTCATTTTCAGCATCAGAGGATGAAAAACGGGCTTCGGTGTCCAGGCAAGCAGGCATTCAACTGCGCTGTTTCTCCGAAACAGCATACTCTAGTTTCCAATGGGGCCCTTTTTTTTCGTGTTTTTTTGCGATAAATCGGAAACCGAATAAAATTTCAAAAAGTTGAATAGATCCGTAAATCTCATTTCCGAGCCGGTCGTTTTGAGCCCTGAACGGCTGCGCTCGGGCAAACGGATCTTGAGATTTTACGTGCCAAAAACGGTACGGAAGAATGCGGAAGATTTCTAGAAAGTAAAACAGGATCACTATAGTTGAATGCCTTTTAGGCATTCAACTGAAAAATAATTCTTCAAACTATTAAACAATAAAAACAGATTTTTAAGGAGTAGAAATGATGAATAAACTTCTTCGGCTGCTTCATTTGTTTCAGAATCTCACTGAAATCTCACTGATTGTACTGGGTTGTGGATGGAGACCTGATCGTCCCACTACTGAGATTGAGATGGACTGCAAATGGAAGAACCTACTCCATGGACCTTTTCTTTTTCCCCATAATACTTGTGACCTTTGACCCATGTGGACGTGTTTGTAAAATAAAGAAAAAATCATTTGAAACACTGACCTTTGACTGTGAGATCAACTTGTTTCTCCATCAGTGTGACTCCATCACTGCTGTAGACTCTGCAGGTGAAGATCATACTGTCTCCATGTGTGGGATATTTCAGAATCAGACTGAAATCTCCAGGATCTTTTCTTAACATTGATGTTCTGTTTCTGTAAAGCTGGTCCTGGTCTTCAAGCTGATCAGATCCGTTCTGATACACATAGACCGTCCCCCAATAGTTCCTCCACTCCACTTTAACATCTTCAGGCAGGTGAGCTGTGGTTCTGCAGGGCAGCAGAACAGACTCCACCTCTGACTCCACCTCCACATCCTCCTTAGGAACTGAGAGAAAGACAGATTGAGTGAGTTCACACACACACACACACACACACACACACACACACACACACACACACACACACACACACACACACACACACACACACACCACACACACACAGAGAACTCACACTCTATCTCTCTCTCTCACACACACACCCACACATACACACACGCACACAGAACTCTCTCACACACACGTACAAACACACACACACACACACACACACACACACACACACACACACACACACACAAAGAACTCACTCACACACTGAAGGAAGTTGATGTATTTACTCTTTGATATTTTACTCTTTACTTTTAAACATTTTAAAAAGAATAACATTTTATTTTTATTTAATAAAGATATGCTTATGAATGTTTGATTTACTTTGTATTCAATAAAGGTATGTTCGTGAATGTTTTATCTGCTAAGGTTGTGCCTGGGGGATAAAAGCTTACTGAGTGTAAAGGGTCATTGGGGAGTTGCTATGTAAAGGGTCATTGGGGAGTCAATGAGTCACAGGAAGCCAACTATCTTCAATCAGTGACTCCTGGGCAGGAATGCTTTGTTTGTTTTTCAGGAGGTGAGAAAGATGAGAAAGGGACATCTGTTGTCTGCTGAAAAAGGAATGGGAGAAGGAGAACGAATGACCAATTGGAGGAAAGAGAAGACACCTTAATTAATGAATATTCATGAACTGGGGTTTTCTATAAAGATGTCAATAGCAGTATTATGTGTGTTCTTTATTGTAACCTCACAGAGAGACATAGGTGTGCTCTGTGAGGACAATGAAACCCAGATGCATCTGTTTAGATTTTAATGTTGAGGAATAAATATTGGAAATTGAGAAAATAATTGAATCCTGGTGGTATTTTAAATACTTGGTATGCTTAATATTTAGTTATCTTAGTATTGGAATCACTGGCCTTCTCTCTTCAGTCTGGACACGCAAGAAAGACCGGGTGGTGAGATTATTTAATGAACTATAGTTGAAGCAAATATTGGATATAATCAAACCTGAGAAGAAATAGAAACCCCGGATTCTTTCAAGTGGTGACCCCGACGCGCCTGAGGGAGGAGGAAGAGTGATGGTGATTTTTAACCCGTTCGTGTTATCATACCAAGTTTCCTGGTTCCAACAACGGATCGTGAATCTTCTGAAGGCCTTCACAACTAAGTACAGCTAAGTTTAGAAATCCAGGATATAGAAAAAGAAGAAATGAAATAAAGAGATATTAAAAGAAAAAGATAGAAAGAGACCACAGGTGGGCAAAAAGTAGCCCGTAAAAGTCGTATTCTCGGCTATCTAGGTGGGACTCCCTTGCGGTAGGAGACGTCCGAAACAAACAAAAGCGTTACTGGGGGGCCGTTGTCAGACTGAGGGCCTGACTAAAACCCTTAAAAAGGTTATGGGTGTATTAAGCCTTTGCGTGGATTCGGACAAAAAACACCCGGGTTAGAGTCCCCGTCGCAGCGCGACGAAATTTCAAACATTTTAGAATAGGGAAATAACTGGACACAGAGGACAAATCATTTTCTATGTTATATAAAATAAGACCTGAAAAATCTTACAGAATGAGTGCATCGGAGAAAATGCTGCTGAGTGAATGGTGGAATTTATTGATTGAAAATGTTAAAGAAAGAAAAGTAAGTTGAAAGAGAGACAAAGCATGTTTTTCAGTGTGATGAGTGAATTGGGTGTGCCAACGGGTAAAGATTGTATGATACACACTGTGGTGAAAGCACTGGATGAATGATTGAGGGCAGTGGAGACGAGGTTGGAGTTGTATAAACAGGTAATGGAGGACAAAGAAGGTAAGAAAAGTGAGAAAAGCAACCGCTAAGAGAGATGTGAAAGAGAGCATCTGTATAAGAGTTTGTTGATTGGGGTAAAATGAGGGAGAATGAGAGACACAGAATGTTGTTCAGCTTGATGAGTATGAATGGGAGAGAGTTGAACTGTTATGTCCTATTCAGACAGTGGCTAACCCCATCTGGGTTAGAGAAAACAGGAACTTTTGGCCAGACCCAAAGAGGAGGAGACAAAGGGTCTGCACACACACACACACACACACACATACACACACACAGAGGGATACCTCTCACCAGCAAGCTGTTGTTTTAATGGACACAGCTTTGCACGCAGGCACACATGCTTTAGAAGTTTTATGGTACCGCTGCAGCACTGTTCTCCTGTAGCACACACACGTTCAAATTCACACACTACACACACAGAACTTTGTGTAGGTGATATTAGAGGATTACTGGCGGCATCCAACACGTTAGATAGATATGAAATTATTATGAGAAGAACTGGACTTAGACGAATGTTAAATGACGAACCTTTTGAGGCATACACAGGTAGATTTTTACTGGTACTGACGGAAATGTTTCTACGACCAAACCTGACTAACTCAACATTATCTCGGTATAAACCAGGACAGACTGTGACTGATCACATGGACTTATGCATTAATACATATTCAGACGCCATGCATGCACACTCCTGCACTCACATTGTTTCTGCAGGTAGTTTTGGATAAACTACCAACACCAGTAAAACAGGCCTTAGAAGCCATACCTGGTATTACAAATGATCACACACAATTTGGAATTTACCTAGAGCGCCACCTTGAAATTTTTAACAAGAAACCATGTGGAAGAAGCTCAGAAGGTTATTGAGAGTGAAACAGACCTGATTAGATTATAATTGAACAAGGCCAGAGAGAAAGCTACAAAAGTCAGACAATACAGGAAAGAAGGTAAAGACAGAAGCAACACACCAGGTAACTTAGTTGCTGTGTTTACAGCTGCACCACAGACTCAGACACCAGCACCTGGCCCATCACCCGCAAGCGTATTATACGCGACACCTCCCTTAAACATGACACAATGTATATTAGCAGCAACAGAGGCCTAGCTGGGGACAGGGTAATCTGGGAAAACATGAGGACATTCAATGGGGGAAGATTTAGAGCGTGTGGGGGTTTCAGGGGCAGAGGATGAGGGTCATCAGTTGGACCAATGAACTTTCAAGGTTGCTATAACTGTGGAAACCCCAGCCACTGAGCCAGGAACTGCTGACATGTGCAGAATGGGATACCAATGGAACCTCCAACATCATCCTACATCATCTTACCATCCATGGCTGGAAAGACTTATTCTGTGCTTGTGGACACAGGTGCCTCACTTCCAACTATCAAGGGCACTAAGACATCAAATTTAAATCCAGAAAAGTCTACATGACAGGCCTCACGGGAAAACTCACACCTCTACAAGATGTTTCCTGTTGAGCTGGCGTGACAGAAACTCCAAGCATCACTGGGGTGTTCACCAAAAAAGACCTGTGAATCTGTTGAACAGAGATTTGTTGATTGCAACAAGAGCCACCATAAAATGCAGCCCTGATGGCATTGAGGTGCACTGGCCAAATGGACATATTATGAAATGAACATATGGAGGGTGTTGGCTGGCAGCGGTTACAGACACTGAATTTTTGGACTTTGCCACCATATACTGGGGACTTTTGCAACCTGCAGCTGCCATTGACACTGGACTGTTGTCACAGATGTTACTATGGAAACCGTGGTTGACCGCTGTATATCCTGACTCCTCTCCCTCTGATCCCTACCACGTTACCTTGAATTATGACAAGGACCGCGACACACAATATGAGTTAATATTTAAATAACATGAGGGGAAAATTTGCATGATATTTACAAATTACATATATGTACATGAAAAAGGTGTTGTTGCATCTGTGAATTTACCTGAACCTGTGCTTGAGTTTTTCAGACGTGATACCTGTACTGCACCACACATATCTCTCTGTTTTTGGGATCTGGCTTGAGGCCTGAGAGAGCTTGGACCACTCTGTGGACTGCTCAACGAGATCTCTGATTGGGAGGTAACCCCTAGAACTAATCTACATTTTAGTGCATCACAAGAAGCTGAAAAAATTTTACTCACAGACACCAAAGATGACATCATTCTAGAATCACGAGACATTTCTAGAACACATGGTAGAGAACAGACTGACCATGAACATGCACAGACGATGTTGACAGTATTCCCAAAACAGTTGTGATTACTAGGATCCTCTGACGTAGGACATTGTCTCCATGTGGAACCTGTTACACTAGAGGTGGTGGAAGGAGCTAAGATCGGGGTTCCACAACGACCATTTAGGATGACCGAGCAGAAACTAGTGTAGAATCAGCATTGACTGAACTAAGTGTGCTCATGTTGTCATGGGCCACCAGCTAGTGATTCATACATCACATAGTATCATTGCTTATATTCAGTCAGACATTTGCGCTGAAGCGGATAGGACACTGACACTCAGAGACACTCAGAGGTAACCTATTGAAAACACCACTCCCAGACTCATTACATCTTTTTACTGATGGACACTCTCTTAGAAATCATGAAACAGGTATGAGAGCTGGCGGCTTGGCAGAGATCTGGCTTCCTGACTGCTAAAGGTAAGCCTGTTGCACATGAGACTATTTGCAGGGAAATTGGCGAGTTTCTGATGGTTCCGCAAGCTGTGGCTGTGGTAAAGGTGACAGGACACTCCAAGGTTGGTTCATTCACCAAAACAGGTAACGATCACGCTGACACAGCAGCCAAACACGCAGGGGGATAGGCTTCACACTTAGCATTTCTATTCAAACCTGACATTGTGATCTGTAGTGAGAGGATGTGAGACGTGGAGGAAAAGCTGGAAAGGTGGAGGTTTGCACTAGGAAGAAGAGGTTTGAAGATTAGTCAGAGTAAAACAGAGTACATGTGTGTGAAGGAGAGGGATCCAAATGGACAAAAGAGGTTACAGGGATAAGGAATAAAGTGAGTGAAAAAACAAGGAAAAAGAGGTGAAGAAGCTGTGCAGGCAAACTGGAACGAGTGGAGAAAAGTATCAGCTGCAAGATTTGATACAGGGAAACCTGCAGTTAGAACTTAGGCAGATAATAGAACAAGAAAAAGAGGAGAAAGAGAAAAGTAGGGTTAGAGATCTCAGAACTGAATAAGGAGACAAAATGATTAGTTGGGAAAATTTGTGTGCTGCATCACACGTAGCATGCTGCCGGCACGGCGCCAGTAATAATGATAAAATAATAAAAAGAAGCGCAGATCTGTAAGACTGCCACATCATCTCGCTGAATGACTGTCCACAGTGTTTATAAAATTGACCCTGGCCAGGTTAATTTTTGGGACTTAGAAAGCCGGTTTATGATGCCAGTTTTTGAGATCAAAAGAAGTTTGTAAAATATAACCTCATTAAAATTAAATTAGTAAAAATGACAAAACATTAGTAAATGAGGAACAAACTATAAAAGTTAGAAGTTTAAAAGAGCCTTAGATTTGGTTAAAGTGTCTTGTTACAAATTCATCCTGAAATGGCTCAAAAAATGCTAGTTTTTCACTAAAGTTTGTGATTGTGAGAAGGATCGATCTTTGTGTATCTCTGTTCTGCAGCGCTGTGTGAGTGCGTGCGTGTGTGAGCGTGCCTGGTCTGTGTGACTTCCTCATAAGCAGTTTATATGTTTAGACATTGTGTGGTTGTGTGTTTGATTTTGTAGGAATGGTTACATGATATGATTGTTCTTGAGGATGCAGTTTGTTTGTGTGTCTTGGAAAAAAATAGGAAAAAGTAAATGAGAGAAACAGATTAACATTAATTGTTTTATATTTGGTGAAGACAATTTCTTTATATTTCTTTTTCAGCATCATCAGAAATTAGGGACGAATGAGATTTTAAAAATGTTTTATCTTGTCCGCGAAAAAGACACGTCTGCTTTTACCAGGCAGCAGAACTGCAGCCTGCGAGTTAAGGTCACACATCAACATTCCAGAGATAAGCACAGGCACCAGATTTGGAAAGATAGGAACTTTTCGTTTATGTTCTGAAACCTGTTAATTAGATTTTAAACACTGTGATGTGGAATAAAATGTTTTTGGATACTGAGACAGATGCTTTTTGATGAACTTGAAACATATTTTAGACAATTTTTAATTCTACTAGTTTGTTAAATTTAAATTCTATCTTTAGAGATCAGAGCATTAGTTTGATCCAAAACTTCAGCCTTACCAACAATTAAGTTTTTCTCTAATCAAATAATTTGCAGAGTTGATTTTTCCTTTGAAATTGACACCCCATATTTCAGCACAGTAGCTTAGATATGGTCACATGAGAGAATTGTACAGGGTGTATAATAATTTTTGTTCAGAAAATATTTTGTTTTGTGCTGAACTTTGTACAGTTGTAAATAAATAAATGAATTAATGAATAAATAGAAGTAATAAATATTAAAGTAAGTTAAATCTGCAGATAAGTGTTTATTGGGAGTCAGATGTGACTACTAATTTTATGTTGTAAAAATGTACATACTTAATTTTTAGATTAGCAGTGGTTTTATTAAAACTCTTTTGTGTTTTTAGAATAAGCTTGCTGTGATAAGTTTTGAAGTTGTGGTGGAAAACAGCCTCGGTGGAAGACAAAGTCGACTGATTTCTTTACAAGTTTATATCAAATGTGTATATGTGAAAAGCTGTAGAAAATGTCTCCCTAAGTTTCTGGCCACACCACCTTTGAAGGTTTAACCTCCCTTTTACAACTAGAGTTTAGAGGTCATATAAGCATTAGAGTCAGATAAGACACCGGGGGATGGTACCAGTCTGTTCCGACTCCCCAGGACACCTGGCATTCCAGATAATAGGGACCCCAGCAGACCACAGGATCATTGTTACACTATGATGAGAAACTAAACTGTTCAGATTTTGGATGTGTTACACATCCTAACTAATAAATTATGTACTGTTTGCAGACGACACTACTCTTTAATTTTCAGGAAAAGACCTGAACCAAATGATACAATCAGTTGAAAGAGAATTGGGTAAAATAAAAATATGGTTTGACATGAATAAATTATCATTAAATATTAGAAAAAAACTAAATTTATAATATTTACAGAATTAAAAGTACCTAAACAAATTCAAATTATGCTTAATAACACCCCTTTAGAACGAGCTTATGACAGTAAGTTCCTTGGAATGATTATAGATCTTAGATTAAGCTGGAAATCACAAATAAATTATACAAAAAATAAACTGTCTAAAGGAATAGCAATCATTTATAAATTCAGATTTGTCTTAAAATAAAAACAGCTTGTTTATGTTATATAATACATTAGTTCATTAAAAATAAATTTAGAACAAATGTTAAAAAAAAAATAAATAAATAATAATAATAATAATAAAAAAAATTACATGAGAGGAGGTTTTTACATAGAAGATGTTTGGAATCTAAGCTGTAGATTGACTGTAGATTTGGGAAGCACTACAGACACAGAACTAATTGGTCTTAAAACTGTTTAGCACAATTTGCAGAACTTCATGCATTCTACATTATATCTCGCAGCAGACGCCTACTGGGGAGAGTGGAAACTCTGTTCCCACTGAAGGGGGTGATGGGAACGGTGACAAGTAACATCTTGTGTTGTTCTTTTTATTCTTTTTATATTTTTGCCTGTATTTTTAGGAGACCTATGGTTTAATACACTGGAAGCAGATCTGGAGGAGTTTATCCTACCATCCAGACACCAGCGAGCTGTAACTCGAACACCTTGAGGGCGAAAACCAATGGTTGAAACTAGTACACTATTCGGCCAACATTACAAATATCACTACACCATGTTGGGTACATATTGGTGGACGTTACGTTATTGCTGTACATATATCCCTGACTCTAGTGATAATTGGACTGCTTTATATGATAAGGTTAGAAATTTGAAACACTTTTTGGCCTCACAAGAGGACAATATCCCACAATGAACATACTGTAGCTCAGTTGGCTTAACTCTGGAAGCTGGACTACGGTACTCCAAAGGATTTGTATCCTTATTGCTTGCTTTTTGTTACTATGTTTGATTGTTTTTGGATGTGTTTTGCCATTTGTAATGAAGTTGATTTCTAGATCCGTTTCGAGGCTGTCCGCTGGCATGTTCGTACAGAGACCTGTGTCTATACATAACAGGCATGTGGGGCAGGTTACGTGTCCATCTATTGATTTCTCTCCCGAACAGATGGATGCTCCCTTAAAGCAGCTGCAAACCCAGCTGAGCAGCACAGGGACACACCACTGTAGGATCTGTCAGAAGGGGGCAAGAACAGTATCCTTTCCTGGTCATGTGATTTGGTGAGATCTTGGAGATCTCAGAAGGGGGAATGAAGGAAGTTGATGTATTTACTCTTTGATATTTTACTCTTTACTTTTAAACATTTTAAAAAGAATAACATTTTATTTTTATTTAATAAAGATATGCTTATGAATGTTTGATTTACTTTGTATTCAATAAAGGTATGTTCGTGAATGTTTTATCTGCTAAGGTTGTGCCTGGGGGATAAAAGCTTACTGAGTGTAAAGGGTCATTGGGGAGTTGCTATGTAAAGGGTCATTGGGGAGTCAATGAGTCACAGGAAGCCAACTATCTTCAATCAGTGACTCCTGGGCAGGAATGCTTTGTTTGTTTTTCAGGAGGTGAGAAAGATGAGAAAGGGACATCTGTTGTCTGCTGAAAAAGGAATGGGAGAAGGAGAACGAATGACCAATTGGAGGAAAGAGAAGACACCTTAATTAATGAATATTCATGAACTGCGGTTTTCTATAAAGATGTCAATATCAGTATTATGTGTGTTCTTTATTGTAACCTCACAGAGAGACATAGGTGTGCTCTGTGAGGACAATGAAACCCAGATGCATCTGTTTAGATTTTAATGTTGAGGAATAAATATTGGAAATTGAGAAAATAATTGAATCCTGGTGGTATTTTAAATACTTGGTATGCTTAATATTTAGTTATCTTAGTATTGGAATCACTGGCCTTCTCTCTTCAGTCTGGACACGCAAGAAAGACCGGGTGGTGAGATTATTTAATGAACTATAGTTGAAGCAAATATTGGATATAATCAAACCTGAGAAGAAATAGAAACCCCGGATTCTTTCAACACGCACCGCCTCACAAGGACACACACAGACACACAGACACACATTCACACACACACAGACCTCACTCTCTCTCTCTCTCTCTCTCTCTCACTCTCTCACACACACACATACACACACACACACACACACACACACACACACACAGAAGTCACACACGCACACACACAAACTCACTTACACACTGACAAACACTCACACACACACATGTACACACCCAGGCACACACAATCACACACACACAAATTTCTGAGCTACAGACGCAAGAAGAAATCATTAAGAAGACATGACAGAAGATGAAGGGAGGGGAGTGGATCATGATCATGAAGAAGAAAAAACAACGAGACCAAAAGAGAAAACTCCCTCCCCAGCGAGGCCTCGTGTCTTCTATGAGGGTGAAACCTGCCCCTAAAACACAGCTGCAGAGGAAACGTTGTTCAACTGGAAATAAAAGGAGAGGATTCCTGAGTTTTGGAAGGAAACAATCATTTCTGTAATCACAAAAGAAGAAGATCTAATAAAATGTTTAAACTCTGGACCAATAAGAGATCTAAATGTAGATCTCAGATTAATTACAGCAATCTTAGAGACACATGGAGATCTTCTAAGTTTAGATTAAACAGCTTTTATAAAACACAATGATTTCTGAAGAACTTTACATCTTAATCATTCATCAAGGGTTAAGATGAAGAACATCCAGGATAATAAAATGAGAAAGAATGTTCAGAGTCCGTCTTCCTGGAACCAGTGGATAAAACAACTTCACAGAATTAAAGATGAAGAAAACAGATTTATATGCAGATGATATTTAGATTTCTATGGAAACCACTCATCATGTCAACCAGAGTTTGATACAAAATCAACCTCAGATTTAATTATAAACCAAAAAATAAAACAAAATGATCAAAAAGTAATGAAATACCAAGAAATTAATTTAATACAAATAAATCTTCAAACTATTAAACAATAAAAACAGATTTTTAAGGAGTAGAAATGATGAATAAACTTCTTCGGCTGCTTCATTTGTTTCAGAATCTGAAATCTGAAAGAATTTAAAGAATGATATTAAATGATTTCCAGGTTCATTTCTCAGGAATTCAGTCTAGAAGACGACAGCTGTCAGAAGAGGAAGGAGGTCGACCACCTCCAAAAAGTTAGGATTTAAAGTCTTGGTAAATTAAATTGATCCCGTCTTCTCGGCTAAATGGAAAGACGTAGATGAAAGATCAATGGAATCCCAGTAAAACCACTAAGAGGAGAGAAAAGTTTGAAGAAAGTGGAAATCCTTGGACTGTCGTTCTTCTAAAAATCTGGACGGGTCCAAGTTAACAGGACAGAGTGTGTTTCTGACTTAATTAGACTAATGATTTAAACACAGAGACCCCATACTTTATAAACATGGGGACACACCGCTGCAATAAAAACAGAGGGTTTCGTGTATTCTGGGATGCCCATTGATAAACCAGGACTGGTTTTAGATCAAAGTATTGATGAGGTCCTGAAAACAAAGCTCCAACATTTGAAATGATGAACCTGGTAAGATTCAGACAGTTAATCTAAAACCAGTTCAAATCTTAAGAATGATGTTACTGACTGGTAAAAAGATGAAAACCAGAAGATGGAGAAGCATGGTTGGTCCTAAAGTGGAAGAATGGATGGAGGTGATGCTTGACGTCTAAAAGATGGAGAAACTGATATCTGGAACTTGAAGGTTGGATGCAGTATGTCAGAAAATCCTGTGGGAGTGGATTCATGAACTGGACCAGTGGTGTGGATTGTACTGGGTTGTGAATGGAGACCTGATCGTCCCACTACTGAGATTGAGATGGACTACACCCTGTGACCTACACCCTGATTTTCTGCTGCAGTGTTTACAGATGTTTTGATTATTTTTCTTCTGACTTTTATTCATTGACTTGTTTTTTTTCCCCCCACCATGATACTTGTGACCTTTGACCCCTGTGGACATGTTTGTAAAATAAAAAAAATCATTTAAAACACTGACCTTTGACTGTGACATGAACTTGTTTCTTCATCAGTGTGACTCCATCACTGCTGTAGACTCTGCAGGTGAAGATCAGACTGTCTCCATGTGTGGGATCTTTCAGAATCAGACTGAAATCTCCAGGATCTTTTCTTAACATTGATGTTCTGTTTCTGTAAAACTGGTTCTGGTCTTCAAGCTGGTCAGATCCGTTTTGATACACATGGACCGTCCCCCAAAAGTTCTTCCACTCCACTTTAACATCTTCAGGCAGGTGAGCTGTGGTTCTGCAGGGCAGCAGGACAGACTCCACCTCTGACTCCACCTTCACCTCCACCTTCTCTATTCCTGAGAGAAAGAAAGATGATGATGAGGACAGATAGAACTCTTCTGTAATGATGCTGAGGTCTGGTGTCTCCATCCACTGCTCATTGATCACATCAGCACTCCTGATTGGCTGGACTCTGCCCACATCCTGTTTAAAGCCTCTTCTTCCTGACGTTCATTCAGAACTACAAGTTTCTGCTGCTGCTCAGAAACGTCCAATCACTTTCTCCTGGGAGGACCTCCCTCTGTATGATACGGTGAACGGACATTTCAGCTACGGACATTTGAAGAACTGCAACCTGGGCGCAACTGTTTGTTTATTTAAAAAAAGATAAAAAAAAAATTTAAATGACTAAAAGCACGATAAAAATTTTTGCACGATAAAAATTTTTAAGACTAAAAAACTATTTTTCTGTAGTGCAACTGTTTATTTACGATAAAATTTTTACATAAAATATCAGAATTTTTACATAAAATATCAAAAAAAATTTTTTATTTTTTCACATATTTTACATAATACACAATAACAATTTTACACAATATTTTACAAGTTTAGTTGTCCTCCATGAAGGTTGTGACTGATGCCACGAAGGAAGGCAGGGATGGTCTTCTTGCCTGTGTTTAAGTCGAATAGGTTTTTGGCCCAAATGTCCGTGGCTGAAATGTCCTAAATTAGGAGGCGCACATGGCTCAAATATCCTAGCTTGCAGTTTTTTGGCTCAAATGTCCGTGGCTGAAATATACGTGGCTGAAATGTCCTAGAACCGTATGATACTAATGCAAGTTCAAGGGACAGGGTCCTCCTGTGGCCTGCTAACTAGCGGCCCCCACCACGTTAGCCATGTGTTTCTCTAGCATGCTAACTTTAGCATCTGCTTGTTTATTTACCTGGACATTTCCGTTCCGTCGTCTTCCAGTCATCCAGGGTCGGGTCGCGGGGGCAACCGCCTCACATGGGAAGCCCAGGCTTTGTCACCCCGGCTGCATCCTCCTGCTACCCTGGAAGGATCCCGAATCGTTCCCCGGCCAGTTGTGAGACATAGTCTCTCCAGCGGGTCAAGGGTGTGCCTCTTTGTCTCCTCCCGGTGGGACATGCCCAAAACACCTCACCAGTGAGGCGTTCGAACGACCCCATCTGGCTTCTCTCGACCTGGAGGAGGAGCGGCTCGACACCAAGCTCCTCCCAGATGGAAGAGCTCCTCACCCGATCTCTGAGTGAGAGCCCAGCCACCCTGCGGAGGAAGCTCATTTCGGCCACTTGTATCCATTATCTCATTCTTTCGGTCACCACCCACAGCTGGTTACCATGGTGAGGGTAGGAACATAGATCCTGGTTACCATGGTGAGGGTAAGAACGTAGATCCTGGTTACAATGGTGAGTGTAGGAACGTAGATCCTGGTTACCATGGTGATGGTAGGAACGTAGATCCTGGTTACCATGGTGAGGGTAGGAACGTAGATCCTGGTTACCATGGTGAGGGTAAGAACGTAGATCCTGGTTACCATGGTGAGGGTGGGAACGTAGATCCTGATTACCATGGTGAGGGTAGGAACGTAGATCCTGGTTACCATGGTGAGGGTAGGAACGTAAATCCTGGTTACCATGGTGAGGGTAGGAACGTAGATCCTGGTTACCATGGTGAGGGTAGGAACGTAGATCCTGGTTACCATGGTGAGGGTAGGAACGTAGATCCTGGTTACCATGGTGAGGTTTGGAACATAGATCCTGGTTACCATGGTGAGGGTAGGAACATAGATCCTGGTTACCATGGTGAGGGTAGGAACGTAAATCCTGGTTACCATGGTGAGGGTAGGAACGTAGATCCTGGTTACCATGGTGAGGGTAGGAACGTAGACCCTGGTTACCATGGTGAGGGTAGGAACGTAGATCGTGGTTACCATGGTGAGGGTAGGAACGTAGACCCTGGTTACCATGGTGAGGGTAGGAACATAGATCCTGGTTACCATGGTAAGGGTAGGAACGTAGATCCTGGTTACCATGGTAAGGGTAGGAACGTAGATCCTGGTTACCATGGTGAGGGTAGGAATGTAGATCCTGGTTACCATGGTAAGGGTAGGAACGTAGATCCTGGTTACCATGGTGAGGGTAGGAACATAGATCCTGGTTACCATGGTGAGGGTAGGAACATAGATCCTGGTTACCATGGTGAGGGTAGGAACATAGATCCTGGTTACCATGGTGAGGGTAGGAACATAGATCCTGGTTACCATGGTGAGGGTAGGAACATAGATCCTGGTTACCATGGTGAGGGTAGGAACGTAGATCGACTTGTAAACGGAGAGCTTTACTTTTCGGCTCAGCTCTCTCTTTACCACGACAGACTGATGCAGCGTCCTAGTTATTACTGACGCCACACCGATCCGCCTGACGATCAACTGCTCCATCCTTCCCCCACTCATGAGGAAGACCCCGAGATACTTGAAGTCCCCCTCTTGGGGCAGGACCCGACCTGTAGGGGGTACCTGGACATCTTGTTCGTTATCCTCTTTTCTTTTTCATCTATTTTTTCCAACTGTTACATTCTCAGAGTTTTAATCCTCTGGAGTCTGACAGTCTTCTCCCGACTTTCTCCTGCTTCGTTAGCGTTCTTTTTTTCTTTTTTTTTTACATGTTTAAAGAGCAACAAAACTCAAACAAAGACAGAAAAAAAATGAGCAAACAGGACAGGAGAACCCAGAAATGCATCTTCAAGGTTGATCTTGAAGTCCCCTTCATAGAACGCTAACAGCTATCAGTGGTGTTATATAATAAAGTATTATTCTGATTTTTTTACATTAAAACAGTAATCTCATTTCAGTCCTCATCTGTTGGTGCATTAATAAGTAATATTAAATCATTCTACCATGTCTCCCTGATATTAAACTAGGACATGTTCCTCATGTTGGCTGAGGAAGTGGAATGCTGATGTTTCTCCTCTGATCAGTCTGTCTGTTGAAGGAGGTTGATATTTTATTCTTTATCTTTTTACATTTTAAGAAGTTTAACATGTAACTTTTATTCAATAGAGACAGGTTTTGGAATGTCTGCTTTACTTTTTCATTGTTTTTGAGTGTTTATTTTGCTAATGGGATGATTTAAATAAATGCCTCCTGTTGTGTTCTATGAGATTGTTTGAATAGAAACCGGTCAGACATTGGCACCGGCATTGTATAGGAGACCAGATAAGCCAGTGTGAACCAGAGGGTGGTACATCCTGAGGGTGATGCCTGGGGAGGATGTGGGTGGGAACTGTCTTTGTTTCGGGTGATAAGGAGAAACCTCTATGCAAGACAAGAAGATGGGAGGAGAAGAACGAAGGGCCAATGACAAGACAGAAATAAGTCTTAATTAATAAATATTCATGAACAGTATTTCTTGGTATAAAATATAACAATCTTAGATTGGTCTTTGTTTTTGTTGAAGCCTCACAGAGAGACATAGGTGTGCTCTGTGAGGACAATGAAACCCAGATGCATCTGTTTTAGATTTTCTGTTGAGGAATAAATATTGAAAATTGGGAAACTTGTTGAATCCTGGTAGTTTTTTAAATGCTTGGTATGTTTTAATATTTAGGTATTTTGTAGTTTGATCACCAGCCTTCTCTCTTCAGTCTGCACACGCAAGAAAGACCGGGTGGTGAGATTATTAATAAATGAATGATAGTTTTAAGTGAATATTGGATTTAATCAAAAACTAAGAAGAAAAAAACCCCGGATTCTTTCACTGTTCAGAACACAAACTTCTTTCTACACATGCTGACCTCTGACACACATTTCACCAAGTAATCAGTACAGCTGCTCACAAACACACCACATTTAAAACACTCACCTTTGATTCTGAGAACAACTTGTTTCTCCATCAGTTTGACTCCATCACTGCTGTAGACTCTGCAGGTGAAGATCTTACTGTCATCGTCAGTGGGATATTTCAGAGTCAGACTGAGGTTTCCATTTTGTAGAAACTTTCCAAACATTGATGTTCTGTTTCTGTAAAACAGGTGCTGGTCTTTAAGCTGGTCAGATCCGTTCTGATACACATGGACTGTGTCATCGTCATTGTCCTTCCACTCCACTTTAACATCTCTTGGCAGGCGGGCTATGGTTCTGCAGGGCAGCAGGACAGACTCTTCTCCTGACTCCACCTCCACCTGATAGACTGAGAGAAAGAAAGATGAGAAGGAGGACAGACAGCAGGAGGTTCTCATGGTTTATTAGTTTATTTTTAAAAGAGAATTATGTACATTTATAACATGAACATTTCATGTGATTCATTGTACCAGAGTTAGTCAGAGGATACTTTACATCTGGAGTCCCCAAAAACACAAACCTGTGTGTTTAAAAATTAAAACAAAAGACATTCATACAGAACACACTTATGTACTTACAATAAAAACACATTTACAGTTAAAATTAACACAATAAGTTCATTAATAATTACAGTGCTGTTTGCTCTTTAAATGCTTTTTAAACTCAGTTTTAAACTGTTTCAGGGTCACTCGTGCTTTTAAAAAGTTATAGGGAGACCGTCGTCGACGTATTTGCACCCGAGCTTTTTCCAGTTGGTTTATGAGAAGTGGAGCTGGTTAACTGGCTGTGATGTTAGCAACACATTCTTCTGCTTTCCCCGAAGAAACTGTTCCACTGTTTCAAAGCAGTGGAACGGAGACATGGTGGACTGTCAAAGGGGTAAGACACCTGGAACGTTTGTCTGAATGGATAACAGCACGAAGCTAATTATAATAATAACTTTATTTATTCATTAGAAACTTCATTAGCAGACAGAACATCAGAATAAACACAGAGAAATTAATAAAAAAAACACATTCATTAAATATAGAATAAAGAAATCAATAAAAGAACATTTAGTCATCACTTTCTCATCATATATCACAAGGCCCCTTAGCCAATCAACAGTCAGATTGAAGTTGGTATAAAGCAGGGGTCGGCAACCCAAAATGTTGAAAGAGCCGCATTGGACGAAACAAACAAAAAAACAAACAAATCTGGAGCCGCAAGCCTTAGAATGAAGGCAACACATCAGTCAGTCACCGTCTGTCACTTACTGGGTTGGGGGGGTGCCAGAGCCCATCCCAGCTGATTCAAGGCAAGGGGATTTTTATAGTTAAAATAAATAAAAAATGACTGAAGCCAAAACTTGAGTTTCTGCTGACTCTGTTTTATTTTAACATTGTATTTTTTTTTTTAATTCTTTCCTTCCCTGCAGCAGCTTCTTTGACTGCCTGTCCCACCTTCTAACGTCTAATTCCAACAAACATGAAGCTTCCTCTCTGATCTGAACCACCAGAAGCTGGAGCTGCTGCATCCAGATGTTCATCACCACAGAAGAACATCTGCACCACATGTGTGACATCATCACCTGAGCATTATGGGTAAAGTAGTTTTAGTGACTCACCTGA
This sequence comes from Neostethus bicornis, assembly GCA_902685375.1. Classification (NCBI taxonomy): domain Eukaryota; kingdom Metazoa; phylum Chordata; class Actinopteri; order Atheriniformes; family Phallostethidae; genus Neostethus; species Neostethus bicornis. Next base: position 1,352,287 of record CACRXE010000025.1, read on the forward strand.
CATGAAATACTGCCTAAAATAATATAAAACACCAGCGGAGACGATGCCCAGAACCAGGAGAACCAGAACAGCTGTGATCCAGGATGGAAATGGAGCTGTAGAAACAAACCAGGATTAAAATCTTCATGATTTAAAAGTCTGACTAGTGAATACATTTCTGACCTTTGACTTTTAACTGAACTTTCTGTCTCAGGATGTCTTGGTTTCTGTAGATGGTGCAGATGTAACTTCCTGCGTCTCTGTCGGTGGGTTTCTTCAGCGTCAGACTGAGGTCTCCAGATCTCAGCAGGTCTTTGTTCATCTCTGTTCTGTCTCTGTAGAGTCCATCCTGGTTCAGACGTGTTCTACTTGTGTTTGGATAGAAATGAACCATCAGCTCCTCAGGATAAGGGTACGTCCACTCCACCGCAGTGTCTTTGGGCAGGTCAGGTGATGTTCGACAGGGCAGGATGACAGACCGTGCCCCCTCAGTCACATCCACCTCTTCCTGATGGTCTGAGAATACAGAACAATGTGAGAGAGAGGAACAGCAGCAGGACCAGGGACTCATGTCTCTGCACAGACACAATAATCTACTACTGTTATCTGCAAAGCCAGGTGTTCACTGGAGTACTACAGATACAGACCAGCACAGTTTCCTAACTAACCCTAACCCCGTCTCATTCTAATTCTGTCTGAAGTTGGCAAGGACAGAAAATAATCAGAATATACTTTAATGATCCCACACATGGGAAATTTGTGTGTCACAGCTTATTCTGACAGAAGCAACAATATTTGGGAATGATTTAATTGATTCACACTGAGAAATATTAATATATTAAGGAAAAAAAAAAAAAAAAAGAAGCTTAGAGACAGATAATAAATCAGATAAATGTGCAGTGTTTGATTCAGAGGTAATCCCAGCTTCTTGTTTCCACATGAGGGTTGGTAGAGAACAGGGTGCACACACAGTTTCAACGTGTCACCTACTGATGAAATGTACAAGTTCAAAAGATCAACCAGCACTTATTAATTTTTTTAAAAGTAAAATACTTCCATAAAAACATTGTAGATGTCACATTTATGATCTTTATGATTTATGATCACAGAAATACGAGCCAAATTGGCTCAGACATCTCCCAGTCAAGAGAATGGGAAATGGGCTACTGGACCCACACGGAGATGGGCGAGATGCGAAAGCAAGGCTCAGTTGAAATGCTGCTACTCCTGTAATCCCAGTCAGAGGAGTTACAGGCAGAGAATGTGGGAAATATGGATACATAAAAACCCACATCAACACTCACTGCCACGTAACTAGCAGCTCAGTGCTCCAACATCCACAAACAGGACCTGATTTCATAGCTTGAGATTGACAAGATTCAACACAAACAATGTTGACAATCTTGCCGAACGAGGCACCAACTGGCCTGAGAGAAATATACACCACACCCAGACACCTGCTACAGACACCATCCGAAAGTTTGCTAAGACAGCTTTGGAAACAATCCCAACCATGACTATCTCTGAAACCAACGAGCTGTTAATCCTGGTTAATGTGAGTTCTACTGTTCCACAATCTCCTTCTTGGGGTATGTCGTCACTGCTGAAAGCTACAAGTTAGACCCCACAAAGGTCTCTGCAGTTTACGGGTTTCACTAACTTCTACAGACTATTCATCTAGAATTACAGAAGCATTTCACCACCATTTTATCAACTAACATCTTCAAAGAAACCTTACAGATGGACAGATCAAGCAGACTCTCCCTTCACTTTTCTGAAATTTTACATAACTTCTGCTTCAGTCCTCCAAACGCCAGACCTGCAGAAACAGTTCACTGTAGAGGAGGATGCCCCAAATGTGGGTGTGGGTGCGGTTCTGGCTCAGAGGTTCTGGAGAGGCAAGTCATTCAATTTCTGGCAAATAAAGACATAAAAGTTGATCCAGAGAACATATCCGCTTGTCACACACTTTCGAAGAAGGAAAAAAACGCAAAACCAAATATTATTGTGCGTTTTGTTAACAGGAAACACAAAATAGAGCTATTACGACAAGCTAAGAAGCTAAGAGGCACGGGAGTATATCTGAATGAACACTTAACAAAAAGACGTGCAGACAACGCAAGACATGCAAGAAATTTGCGAAAACAGAAAAAAATACAAGCTACGTGGACTCGGAACGGGCAAGTGATGATTAAACTCAATGGTACGCCAGAAGAAGCGAAAGTGATCACGATAAGAGAGCTGAAAGACCTGAATCCGTATGAATAATTATTTGGATTATGTTACTTTAAAAAAGGATTATGATTTCTCGGAAGATTATAAAGAGCGCTTGATGATGCACGGATTACGCATCGCGGAAAAGGAGACAGTTGAACATATGTGCACTGTACACAAGACAAACTATGACTTGTATTGATCAACAACTTGATCCAGAATTATATTTCTACAATAACTTGGACTTAAGCTGTGACTATTACACAAGCGAACAATTTAAAGAGAACGTTAAACTGGAGAAAAACTTTTCAGTGCTACATATTAACGTTAGGAGTCTCTGGAAGAACATCTCAAAAATCAAAGACCTACTGCATATGTATGGTAAATTTAATGTTATAGCTGTATCTGAAACGTGGCTTGGACGAGCTAAAGCACCCTCTAACACTAGTAAAGATAGAGGGATACGAACTATTTACAGTCACCAGAAACAACAAAAAAGGAGGTGGAGTTGCCCTCTATGTGGACTCAAACTTTAACTGTAAAATAATTGAAGATAAATCAGTATCTGTTCACAATATAATGGAATTAATCACTGTCGAAATTTAATTTAAAAAAACAAAAAATGTACATGTTACTTGTGTATACCGAACACCTGGTTCACCGATTGATACATTTAATGAAAAAATGAATGAAATTATAAATATAAATGGATATTCCACAAAGGAATTAATAATATGTGGAGATTTAAATATAAATTTGTTTAAAGCAACTACCCATGGGAAAACAACTGATTTCATAAATATGATGCATTCAAATATGTTACTACCAATTATTGATAAACCCAGCAGGATAACGATTGATTCCTCCACTCTAATAGATAATATTTTTATAAACAATATTGAAGCTAAAATTGTTGGTGGCCTTCTTGTCAGTGATATAAGTGACCACCTACCAGTTTTTGCTATATTTCAAAATAAAATTATAACTGATGACAAAAAAACTCTGAAACATTCAGATATATTAGGCGAGTAACAGACCAAACTCTAAATAAACTTAAAGAAGACTTATTAAAACAGAAATGGGACGAGGTCTACAACCAAACTGACCCAAGTGAAGCGTATGAAATTTTTATATCCATGTTTTTAGAAATCTACAATAAAAACTGCCCATTAAAAAAGGTAAGACTTAAAGAAAATTCTAAAATAAAGCCATGGATAACAAGTGGATTACAAAATGCATGTAAGAAGAAAAATATGTTATATAAAAAGTTTATTCAACACAAAACCAAGGAATCTGAAATAAAATATAAAAATTATAAAAACAAATTGACTAGTATTTTGCGGAAAACCAAAAAAGAATACTTTCATAAATTATTTGAAGAACAAAAAGAAAATATTAAGGGAACATGGAATGTCATTAATAAAATAATTAAAATAAAAGATAAAAAATATAAAATACCAAAACAATTCATGAACAAAAGCTCAAAGCTGGAAAATATAAAAGAAATTATAGAAGGATTTAATCATTATTTTGTTAATGTAGGAAATACCATGGCTGAAAGTATTGAGAAGCATAACATAAGTCCAAGTGATGCTGTAAACAGAAATCCTTTTACATTTTATTTAAACCCAACAAATGAAAATGAAATAATTAAAATAGTAAAGCAATTTAAATCAAAAACATCTAAAGATACACTTAACATTGATATGAATTTAATAAAGAATACAATAGAGCCTATTGCACAGCCTCTAACATATATTTGCAATAAGTTTTTTCAAATCGGTAAATTTCCTGAAAAAATGAAAATAACTAGAGTTATTCCAGTCTATAAAAAATGGCAATAAACACTTATTTTCAAATTATCGGCCTATATCCATACTTCCACAGTTTTCAAAAATAATAGAAAAAGTATTTGTAATAAGATTAGATAAATTTATAGAGAAACACCAGCTCCTTAGTGACAAACAATATGGGTTTAGACAAAACCGATCCACTAATATGGCTGTTACAGAACTAATAGAAAATATTTCTACATCAATAGACTCAAATAATTATGGCATCGGTATTTTCATAGACCTTAAGAAAGCTTTCGACACCATAGATCATAATATATTACTGAGCAAACTAGACAGAGTTGGTTTTCGAGGAGCTGCATATACATGGCTTCAGAGCTACTTAGAAAATAGATATCAATATGTACAAATAAAGGAGGAAAAATCTGATTTATTAAAAGTCATATGTGGAATTCCACAAGGCTCAACGCTGGGGCCTAAACTCTTTATCCTGTACATCAATGATTTGTGTTACACATCCAAACTAATAAATCATGTACTGTTTGCAGACGACACTACTCTTTACTTTTCAGGAAAAGAACTGAACCAAATGATACAATCAGTTGAAAGAGAATTGAGTAAAATAAAAATATGGTTTGACATAAATAAATTATCATTAAATATTGAAAAAACTAAATTTATAGTATTTACAAAATTAAAAGTACCTAAACAAATTCAAATTATGCTCAATAACACCCCATTGGAACGAGCTTACGACAGTAAGTTCCTTGGAATGATTATAGATCACAAATTAAGCTGGAAATCACACATAAATTATACAAAAAATAAACTGTCTAAAGTAATAGCAATCATTTATAAATTCAGATTTGTCCTAAATAAAAAAAGTTTGTTTGTTATATAATACATTAGTACTTCCATATATAACTTATTGTATCGAGATTTGGGGAAATACGTACAAAACTAACACAAAACCAATTTATATTTTACAATAAAAAAGCAATACGAGCAATAACATTCTCATCTTATAATCAACCTACCAATAATCTATTTATAAATTTAAAAACATTAAAGTTCTATGATTTAGTGGAATTACACACTTTAAAATTTATGTTTAAGATAAAAAAAAACATGATGTCAAACTCTCTACAAAATATGTTTATTATTAGGAAAAGTCCATACGAACTAAGAGGAAATGATGTGTTCATTAAAAATAAATTTAGAACAAATGTTAAAAAATTCTGTATTTCTATTAAAGGTGTGGATCTTTGGAATAATTGTAATGATGAACTTAAATTGTGTTTAAATCTTTTATGTTTAAAAAAGAAATTTAAGTTATTAATACTTAAAAAATATGCAAGTCTTGATGGTTAAATTCAAGCTTATATAAAAAAGTAAACAATTATGATGTGTTATAATTATGTTAGGTGTTACGATTATGTGTTATGATTATGTTATATGTTATGTGTTATGATGTGTTTGATTATGTTATGTGTTATGTGTTATGATGTGTTATGATATTATTATGTTATGTGTTATAACAATTATGATGGATTACTTAGTATTTACTTATGTCTTTTTACTTTTATGTTGATATAAAAAAAAAAGGGTCGGCGTAATAAGCGTTTGCTTCAGCCGATACCTTTTCGGTCCTTTGCTGGAATATGGTTGTTTTCTTTATTTCATTGATGTGAGGTTGCACTGTGACCGAAATAAATAAATAAATAAAAAAATAATAGGTACTGTATGTGGAAGATTTCAAAGTCTACTCTTGCATTTTTCTCTAAGCGTTTTTCTTCAGCTGAATGAAACTATGACATTGGAGACTGTGGAGCTGGCACTGGAGGAATGGAATCATCGGCTGGAGAGCTCTACACACCTATTCATTGTTTTGATGCTGCTCATTATTTTAAAACCGTTTCAACTTCTCACTGGCTTACGGGCCCTTTCTCGACAGGTCCCTCCTCCTAGTGGAGACAAGGAAAATGAGACCATTTGTCTCAGCTTGTTTTGTCTGTTCCCAGTCTGAGACATCACATCGGCCATCAAGGGTTTTCTCGACCCAGTGTGTATTCCAAGGAGGCCTATGGTCTTTGTCCCTGAACTGAACAGTGGTGGATGAAGTACTCACTTTTTGTACTTAAGTAAAAGTACAAATAGTTAGGCAGAAAAAATACTTAAGTAAAATTAAAACTACCAATAAAAAAAAAATCTTTTTAAGTAAAAGTACAAAAGTAATTGGTGTAAATTTTACTTTTCAAGTAAAAAGTAAAAGTATTCGACCATAATTCAAATGTTATTTTTTGTGCTGTTGGGTCACAAATAAATACTCTGAAGGGGCGTGACCCCGCCCCCCCTCTCCCGCCTCTTTTGGTCCACAAAAAAAAAGAGACGAAAGGAAAGGGGACAAGTCAAGCCATCCCCTAGCAGGGCCAGCAAATAGGGCACCAAAATGCAGGAAAATGACACTTATTTTTTTAAATGTTTTGGGGGGGAGGCCCCCAGTCACCCTAATTTGGCTTTGTCAATGACCTCATACCTCCGCCCCTTTAGAAAATTCTAGATCCGCCCCTGTTCTGTGTAACGATGCCTCAAATTTTTATTTAAAAGTAAACACAACAAACAACAATCTTCTGACTCTTTTTAATTTGTGGTACTGTATGTTTAATGTTAGGTTTTTGGCGCTGAATGAATGCTGAAAATGTTTACTTTCGATTCTAATTGGTCCTCAATTCATGACTTCTTCTCCCGATCAACTGCTCCTTTTGATTTTGGCGATGCGGCTTCAAGATGCGCTAAAAAATAACGTGTATTTTTCAAATTCCTGAACGAAAATGTAACAAAAAATGCAAAATACGCTTTTAAAAAGTAGCGAAGTAAAAGTACAGATATTTTCTCTAAAAATTTAGTGAAGTAAAAGTAAAAGTACCGGTCTTAAATTTTACTTAAGTAAAGTACAGATAAACAATTTTTTTACTTAAGTACAGTAACGAAGTAAATTTACTTCGTTACGTTCCACCACTGGAACTGAATGGTTATTATGACAATAGTGGACCATTTCAATGATTTTGTTGCCCTTCCTAAGTTATCCACAGCTAAAGAAATGACAGATCCACTGGTTCTTCATGTTGTTCATGTAAATAGATAAATAGCTACAGAAATCAAACACAGTTACTAAAATACACTAACTCTCCTTCACAAACCTGCTTAGAATATCCTGCAAGAAAATTAGAACTGTTTTCTGAAACAAAGACGTGATATGTTTTAGCTCCTCCCCCTCATAAAGTGAGCATAAATCTCTATGCACAGTCAAATCCCTCCCGTATTACCTGACCTGTTATGATATACCAACAGTAGATGTGGCTAGTTGAAAAATGAACAAACAGAGAAGTTAGGACAACTGTCAGAAGCTTAGATGGAATAAAAGCTTATGTGGTTTTAATAACTTTCATTATTTCATTATTACTTTCATTATTTTTATTTATTGTTTCATTATTTTTAATAAAAAAAACATGGTACCAGGAGTGAATTTGATTTTTTGATCCAGTTTTTTGCATATGATGGCGACGTTGCGGCCACCGAAGGGACTGAAACTCTTGGATAATGTGAACAATAATAGACGATCTTTTAAGCAGCAGTTTGAGCTGTATTTATCTGCACTGGGACTCAATTCTAAGACAGATGTCAGGAAAATTGCTCTACTACTTTCCGTGGCAGGTCCCCAATCCATTGAAGTCTTCAATACATTTGAATTTACAGAAGCTGGCGACAGAGAAAAGTATGATAAAGTGATCGAGACTTTCACTGCATACTGTTCACCACAGAAGAACACTGTTTATGAGAGGTATGTGTTCAGAACACTGGTGCAACAGCCCGATGAGACTTTTGACAGCTTTGTCACAGATTTAAGGCTAAAGGTCCAGTCGTTTGTTTGAGTTTGTTGATTTGAAGGACTCTATGATTCGTGAACAAATTGTATATGGCATTCATGATAAGAGGACGAGAGCAGTTGTTAAGAGAGTCTAAACTAACTTTAGAGGAGGCAGAGAGAATGTGCCACACAACCGAGGTTAGCTCAACTGCACGCAAAGACGTTCAATGATCAAATGTCACTTTGATTCATGACAGCGCAAAAGTAGTCGTGGTCAAAAACAAAGCAAGAAGGAATGTGATGTTAAAGAAAACCTCAAATGATTAAACCTACTTCTGTAAACAATGTGGGAACAGACACGAGCCCAGGCAGTGTCCTCCTTATGGTAAAAAGTGTGCACAATGTATTGGAAAAAAATCCCTTTGCAAAACAGTGTCTAACAAAGAGTAAACCTAAATCAGTCCGACTAGTTAAAGAAACTGACCTGAGTGAGACTTCCTTTGTTAGGATGGTGTCATGTGATGCAGACAACAGTGTCAAAGAAGAAAATGACAGATACTCAAACAGTGATGAGGCATGGATAGTGTCTCTTCCTATAAATGGAGCTCTAGTAGCCTTAAGGATTAACACAGGGGCGCAAACTAATCTAATAAGCATGTCAGAGATTCATAAAATGAAGAAAAAGCCCAAGATAATCAACAGAAGTGTGCTCCTGAAAGACTATAATGGACAAGTAATAGAAAGCAAAGGTCAGTGTAGGCTTAAAGTGACTGTGAAACCAATGACTATTATGTGATGTTCAGTGTGGTACCTCAGGGCTGTGTGTCGCTGCTCAGTGGGACTACTTCAAAGAGACTGAACCTCGTAAAAAGAGTATATCACATTGCTGGCTTGTCAGGCACACAAACAGTCGAGGCCGTTGTACAGCAATACCAGGATGTGTTCGGAGGATTAGGCTGCCTACCTTACACACACAAAATCCAATTGGAAGAAAATGCAACTCTAGCTGTACATGCGTCAAGGAGAATTCCAGCTCCACTAAGGAGCCGTTTAAAAAAAGAACTGGAGAGAATGCGTCAGTTACAGGTCATAACAAAAGTGGAGTAACCAACAGAATGGGTTAACTTCACAGTTTGTGTAGATAAGAAGAACAAACTATGGGGGTTTGGAGGGTGATCCACAAAAAAAAAAAAAAAAGAAAGAAGATTAGTCAAGAAATCCTTGCAAGGCCCACGAATGGGCCACCAAGATGCAGGAAAATGACTCCTGTTTTTCAAAATGTTCTGGAGAGGGAATGCCCCAGGCCTCCCTATACTGGCCTTGTCAATGACCTCACGCCCCCCTTTTCCCTCACCTTAGAAAATTCTGGATCCGCCCCTGCCAACAGACCTGGACGCAGTTCAGATGAAAAAGACAACTGAATTAATTTTGACAGCTACAGTACGTAGGCTGATGAGTCATTATAAATGACTGTATTAGATTAAACTTACTGCAACATGTTTTCTCAGGTTGAAGTTTTTGTAGACAGAAATGTTCCTTTGTTTTGGAGCGCACAGCAGACACTGCATCACGTAGCTGTCTTTTTGTGTTTAGCACAAACTAAACATGCTTTCATTACGAGGCCAGGGATGCTTGCCAACTTCATTGTCTTTTGCTGTGTCCTCTTTTTCAAAAGAGACATTTGCTGCCTCCATTTTCACTTGTTTTAGCAGGAACTTGTTTTCCTAAATAACTTTTTCGCACCAAGTTTTGTTTTCTTGCAAGATCAGGCATGGGTACGTCTGATAGGTCAAATGGAGTCATGTGACTGTGTTTGCAACATTTGATTGGAGGAACAATGTCTACATTCAGCCACAGCAGGAAGCACTCTTTAAAAAACGTATTGTATTGAAAAACGTATTAAAAGCAAGAAACTTAACGGGTCAACTTTTGCCCAAAGTAACAGAGTAAGAGTAGCGTTATTTACTTATAAAATTACTCAAGAAAAAGTACAAACTATCAAAATACTCATAGAAGTACATTTTATTCAAATAATTACTCTGTTGTGGTTCCCTCAACCACCACCAGAGGGAGCCAGGGATCATCTCACCTTTCCCCCAATTCTGGCTGATTGGAACACCTGCACCTGTGGGCTCACCTGCATCTAATCTTCTGGCTGCCTATTTAAAGGCAGTCTCACCTGCCTTCCTCGTCGGGTCTTCATACCTCCAGCCCTGGCTGACTCCCGACCCAAATGACTTTCTTGAGTCTGATATTGACTTTGATAACCTTTTGATCCATCTCCTTTGATTACAGCTTTGCTGATTCCTGGTTTAATAAACCTTGTTAAGTCCTGCATTTGGGTCCTCCTCCTTCCATGTGCACTTCCCATCACATCAGAAGACCTGACCATAATGGACCCAGCGGACCCAAATCATCTTCCTGAACAGGATGAGTTATCTCAACTAAAGGTGAGACTGGAACTATGTGGACAGGCTCTGGAAATGCTGCGTCAGATCAGTCATCTACATAGCAAGCATCTCCAAGATCTTCAGACCCAGTTGATCTACAGAATCCCTAACTCAACTCCTGAACCTCCAACCATCGACCCGGAAGTTTTCGATGGGACTCTTGGAAAGTGTAGGGGCTTCCTCCTTCAATGCTCTCATATCTTTGCTCTTCGTCCACAGACTTTTCACTCCGACATGACCAAGGTCCTCTACATTGTGGGGCTCCTGCGAGGACGTGCGTTACAATGGGCGGAGGCAGAGAACTTCGGATCCCCACTTACCATTCGATCCCTGGACGCATTCCTCTGCTCCTTCCGAGCGACGTTCGACCTTCCGGACCACGCAGGCAACGTTTCCCGGAGGTTGCTGCGGATCACCCAGGGGAAGGAGTCGGTTTCGGAATACTCAGTTCGATTCCGGATATTAGCCGCAGAGGTTAAGTGGGACGACGGGTCCCTACGTGGAATATTTATGGAGGGGCTGAATCACCATCTGCGACATGAACTGGCGATGAGGGGTGAGTCATCGGATCTTAACACCTTAATAAATCTCGCTATTCAGTTAGATAACAGCCTTCGGGAAAATCAACCGAGAAGAGACCTCGAACCACCACAGCTCTCTTCCCTTGGCTACCCGTTTCGTCGGATGTGTTCTCCTGTGGAAACTACCTCTCCTGATAATGACCCCGATCACTTGGAACCTATGCAGTTGGGAAAGACGTCCCTGTCTACAGAAGAGAGAGAACGCAGACTCAGGAGTAGGCGTTGTTTGTATTGTGGCGAACAGGGCCACCTTCTTCCCAGCTGTCCTGTGAGACCAAGAAGAGATGATCGACCTACAACTAAAGGATACCTGGTGAGCTCGGCCCAAGGCATGTCTGTCAGTCATTCCCGTTATACCATACCGGTGACACTCATAATATCTCCCTCTTCTTCAGTAACCGTTAAAGCGTTAATTGACTCTGGTACCGATGGCAATTTTATGGATTCAGAACTCTTTCATTCTCTCTCTCTTCCTCCAGTTCGTCTTAATAAATCCATGCCAGCTAACGCTATTGACGGTCGTCTGTTGTCTTCTGTGACCCACCGCACCCCCATCCTAGAACTCATTACTTCGGGTAATCATCGAGAACACATTAGTTTTATGTTGTTGAGCACTCCTGACTGCCCTATGGTGTTGGGTATCCCTTGGCTTCAATTGCACAACCCTCACATAGACTGGAAGTCTGGAAAAATACTAGGTTGGAGTACTCACTGTCACGCGGTGTGTCTCCGTTTAGCGATCCCGGCTAATTATTCCTGGCAAGATTAAACCTGCAGAACTCCCTGATTTAACTACTGTTCCGGCCGTTTATCATGATCTCTCTCTTGTTTTCTCTAAAACTCATGCGAAGTCACTGCCGCCTCACCGTCCTTACGACTGCCCCATTGACCTGCTTCCTGGTGCCACGTTTCCTAAGAGTAGCCTATACAATCTGTCTCAACCGGAACGTGAAGCCATGGAATCATATATCAAGGAAGCACTGGCAGAGGGTTTAATTCGTCCATCGTCATCACCTTTGGGTGCGGGGTTTTTCTTTGTGGAGAAAAAGGACCGCTCGCTACGCCCATGCATTGACTACCGAGGCCTAAATCAGATAACAATCCGCAACAAGTATCCACTCCCCCTTCTTAACTCTGCTTTTTAACTGCTCCAAGGAGCGTCAGTATTCACCAAACTTGACCTCCGTAACGCATATCACCTGGCCCGGATCCGCCAAGGGGACGAGTGGAAAACTGGGTTCAACACCCATCTTGGTCATTTTGAATATCTGGTAATGCCTTTCGGACTCACTAACGCCCCAGCAGTGTTTCAATCGTTTATTAACGATGTGTTACGTGACTTCATCAACCATTTTGTGTTTGTTTATCTTGATGACATTCTGATTTTCTCCCCATCACTAGAAGCTCACCAGGTCCACGTAAGAACAGTTCTTCAACGGTTGCTGGAGAACAAACTGTTCATTAAAGCAGAAAAGTGCGAGTTCCATTCCACCTCAGTTTTGTTTTTGGGGTTCAAGATCGGCTCCGGCACCATCGAGACCGACCCCGAAAAGATTCGGGCTGTTAAGGAGTGGCCTCGTCCCGGCACTCGGCGACAGCTGCAGCAGTTCCTGGGCTTCGCCAACTTTTACAGGCGATTTATCAGGAACTACAGCCAACTAGCTGCACCCCTCACTCAACTGACCTCCTCTGCTTGTCGGATAAGTCTAAACATGCAGCCTCACTCTTCTTCTGCGTCACATAAGAAAACAAAACTAATTGCAAACCGGCGCCACCTCTGGTTGGGAATATGATTGCCGGCACAACATGTGTTGAGAAGATCTGCACGCCAAATTAGAAAACCTGATCGTTTAAATTTGTGATGTAGCGCATCGAGTGTGTAAAATGATGCAATATTTTATATTTTACATGCATCTAGATTTTGTATGGTATTGTCATGATCCCCTTTTCTGCAGCCAGAGGGAGCCAAGGACATCTCTCGTCGATCTGATCAGGATCAGCCGAGGATGATTGCAGATTCCAAACGGCTGTGCACCCTGCCTTCTACTTAAGGGAAACACCCCGGACTTCCCTGTTGGGTCTTACAATCCCTTCCAGCCAGGTCTCCCTGGTTGCCTGACCAAAAACACATTCCTGCAATAACTATTTACCATGCCACTGACACTTTGTTTATTTTTCCACAGTAATTATGGACTGCCAACTTCTAAATAAACCATGTTTTCTGTCGGTAACTGGGTCCTCCTCTTTCCACCTGCACTCTGCTTCATTTAAAGAAAGGAGGACGATATGATATACCAACAGTAGATGTCCCCAGTTAGAAAACAAACAGGGAAGTTAGCTCAACTTGAAGAAACTTAGATGGAATAAAAGCTCAAGTGTTAATAATAACAGTTTCATTATTTTTAATGAACAACACATGATCTCTGACCTTCAGCTACGACAGGTGTTGCTGCTCACCTTTGACCTTCAGCTCCACATCCATTCGTTTTATTTCCTCTGTTCCACCATTGTAGTAACAGGTGTAGGTGGCGCTGTCAGACATGCGTGGGTTTCTCAGAGTGAGATTGTAGATTCCATAGAACCAGTCTTTATCGGTCAGTGATGTCCGTCCTCTGTAATGCTCATTCTGTTCTCCCATATTTCTTTTATCATCTTCCTGGTGGACAACGTTGGGACTGAGATCATTGCGACGCCATGTCACTGTGAGGTCTAAGGGTGGAAAACCAGACCGCCAACATGGCAGCATGACTGACTCCGCCCCCACATTCACCTCCACCAGCACAGCCAGAGCATGTTGGGAAACTGAGGACACAGAGAGAAAAACAGTTTAGATGGATGTTTGAGACATCACATGATGGTCTGATGTTAGACAGACCATCAGATTTTTTTGTCTACTTTTTACTTTTACTCACTACTTTTTTATGCAATTATCTGTACTTTTACTTCGTTACTTTTTTAAAAAGTAGTCGCTACTTTCGCCATTTTGTCACCGTTAAAAATAAAGAAAAAAGTCATTAAAAACCAATCCGTATCAATCGCACCATTTGATTTGAATGTGGTTGGATGAGGTGAGCTCATCCAACCACATTCTCTTGCTTCATCACTTCAACACGTGACACACAGCACGCGTGCATGCATGCACACACACACACACCCCCACCACCCCGCACCCCCCTGCTGTATTCCAGGTGTCACGCAGGCTGTATGTGGCACTCCCAACCTTAGCAACTTGTGAAAGACTATTCAGTATTGTCTCAAAGAACTTTGAAAACTAGCTGCCTTCAAGGCTTGAAAAAGCCTTTTGGTCATTTTTTTTTTTCATTTATTTATTTATTTTTTTACATTGAGTGTGTTTGTGTCTGCTGAAGTTGGTTAAATTAGGTGATGCAGAGTGAAGCTTGGTAGCTGAAGGGACGTTACATAATGCCCTGCTTATGTTAATACATTTGATTGTGTTAATTAATCGATTTCCAATAAAGATTATTAAGAAATAAATGTTTCTGATTCATAAAGTTTCACCACAACACTTTCATTTATCATCATATTTTCTGCTCCTTAAAGCATGTGATAATAGTTAAAAAATGTGTTCATATGCTTTTGTTAATAATATTCCTTTTTTTCTGAAAATTACTTTAACTTTTTTTACTTTAAGTAGTTTTAAAATAGGTTACTTTTTACTTTTACTTAAGTAGAAAACTTGAGTTGATACTTCTACTTTTATTAAAGTAGTTTTTTAACTCGGTATTTATATTTCTACTTGAGTAGAAAATGTTGGTACTTTTGACACCTCTGCTGTAAACAAGCTGCACAGCCTGCAGGGGTCGCTGCATATTCTCTGCATCACTGGGAATAAACTTTAATCCTCTTATAGTAACTATTAAAATACATGTTCTGGTTAAATACGTTCTGTTATGGCGTCGTCGCCACAAGTTAGCTCTTGCAAGGCTAGATAGCTATTCAACGGGGTTCCAAAAAACAGATTTACTTGGTTTTTGCTGCTTTATTTAAAAATAGCGTTCCACCATTGGCCTCTTTGACCGACCCGTAAAAGAACAAATTTATACCAGGCAAACAATTTATTACAAAAAGAAAACAAATCAACAAAAAAGAATGCTGCGTCACGCTCCGCCATATTGGATTTTCTCCTGTTTCCTTTTGTAAAAACGATAACACCATGTAACCACTAGAGGGTGCTGTAAACTCAGGAACAAAACCTACTTT
The DNA here is from genome assembly GCA_902685375.1 of Neostethus bicornis. NCBI lineage: Eukaryota > Metazoa > Chordata > Actinopteri > Atheriniformes > Phallostethidae > Neostethus > Neostethus bicornis. Next base: position 1,367,393 of record CACRXE010000025.1, read on the forward strand.
ACTGAAGAAACTTAACTTATAACGAACAGAACATCTATTAAGTCTATCATATATATAGTTTAACTGTGACTGTACATATCATAAATAACATTTTATCATCATTCTAATGTTTATTTAATTTTGGTGAATATTTACACAACCTGTCCATCTGATGGGCCTGTCCACCACTCACATTCATGTGATAAATCCAGATGAGCACATTGTTTAGGTTGTACACCACCTTTACACCCACATTATAACATACATGACTTTGATGAAAGAGGGCCCCTCTTTGTGAGCTGTAACTGTAGTCATATGATCATCTACTGACTCTCCCTCCACCCACACACAGGTATGTTTCCTGGTGCATCTGCCAGGTTAGTTTCTGAGGAAAGGCGTGGTGTCACTGCAGTTCAGATGACTTTACTTATAGCCGTAGCTAGATTTGCTGTGCTGAAGTTTAGGATTCAGTTTCAGAAACAGTGACATGACACGAACAAAAACAGAGATGTCATATCAATAGATACCAGTGGTGGCTGGTAACGTGTGACGCAGGTGTGCAGCACTCTCTGCCCTGATCATCAAAAATACATAAATAAAAAATAAGTATGTAAATATGCAAAACTGTCGAGTGTGTATGTAAAACTGTCTTGTGTGAAGATTATATGCATTTTAATAAAGTTTTACACTGTTTTATTTCACTATTTACTCGTTTTGAGTGCGCAGGTCTGTGCACGCTCACATATGTGACTATGTGGTTTCCGGTATTTCTGAAAATAACTTGACGTCAAGTTCTGTTTGTTTCTCCATTGATTTGTATTGCAAACCATAACCAGGCCTATACGGCGCAAAACGCTGCACACTCAAACATAGTGATAGGTTCCGTTCTGTGTCAGTCTGCCAAGTGAACCAATCAATTAGCCATGAGCTGTTCTGTAATCCCGCCCACGACCATCCCACTGTTTTCAGTTCTGAAACTTTGAGATTGTCATTACGACTTCGGAAGCTGGTTCAGTTTCTAACTCAAAGGCCTTTTTAAAAGAGAATTTGGTGTCATCGTTTCTACAGAATCCGTTTTCTAAATGTTCTGCAGAAGAAAAAAGGAGAGTGAAGGAGTTTGGACCAGAAATGAAATTGTGGCAGCTGCTCTTATGTGAGAGAAAGATTTTCCTGTGCTGTCTGTGAAAAGCAGCGGTGGCTAATGGGATTTGTTTCCCTTGCTTATTGATTAGTTCCACAGCAACTGGAAAAGTGTGGATATCAACAGGATGAGTGACTTAAGGCATTTGTCTGAAAAGTGCAAACATCACGGAACTTGCCACATTCACTTTGACAGTTGCTATCAGCTAAGCGTTTTTAGCCGTAGTCACCAAAAACTACGGCCTCCCTCTAGAGGGAGGGTACTGTACTGGCATAAGGACACAGTCACGCAGCAACTGATCTGCTTAATGTCTTTGTTGAGAACAACCTCACAGACGTTTTTCAGGAAACTGTTAAAAATTGTCATCACTACACCAATGACCACTGCAGAACCTGAGAGGTGCTTTTTAACTTTGAAAAGAATAAAAGCTTTTCTTAGAAACACCATGAGCCAGGACAGACTGAATGCACTGGACATGTTTGTCCATGGAAAAAAAAAACTGATCACAAGTATGTGGGACTTTAATCAGAAGGTGATTAAAAATTTTGTAGCAAAAAGAAAGAAGGGTCTAAATTGTTCAAGTAGGGTGGATCATATACATGTGAAATAAAACGTCTATATGTTCATGTACTGGCATGTGATATCTTTTATATAAACTATATCTCAAAATATATATATTTTTTGTGAGTGTGTGTGTTTGAAAAATATGCGCCTCCAGCCGCCACTTATAGATACCCATCACCCCATCTCTACTCCATAGTTCTGTCTCTTCAGGTCCTCCTGGCACACCTCCAAGTCTGGTCTCCCTCCACAGCCTCCGGGTCTGCTCCAATTCTCTGCCTACCATCCCCGTGCCCCCACTACCTTCCCTTAACAAACTGCTTGAACTTGGCTGTTTGTGAAACAGACTCCTCCTTCTGATCTTTGACAGAAACAGGATTTTCTGTTTTCTTGAATTGTTTCTGTGTGACATAAAAATTAGTTTGATGATCTAAAACTTTATGTTTGATAAATTAGCAAAAGACAAAAGTCAGGACGAAGGCCAAACTTTTTAACCGCTCTGTAAAACAGGTTTGGGATGGTGTGTGTGCGTGTGCATGTGTGTGCGCGCATGTGCGTGTGTGTGGGTGTGTTTGCGTGTTCTCCCTCAGGCCTATTAGGAAGGATCTCTCGGGCCTGGTTCACATCACCAGCGGGCCTGGACGTGCACACACACTCTCAGGTGAACCCAGTGTTTTAGTTTATTTCTATTAAATCAGTATTTTTTATTTCTCTTTTAAGCTCACAAGCAGTTCTAGAATCATTTCACTCCACACCGTACTGTGTATGAATGTGAATTTTAAAATGATGGTGTGATGAGAAAGCAGAGCAATAAGAAGTCAGAAAGAAGTGAGGATGATGAGACAGAGAGAGGAAGCTGATCTTACCGTGCAGGAGGACGACAAACACAACAAACATCTTCATGTCAGAAGAGAGACGTCGCCAGCTTTCCTCTGCTGATCGACTACTGAGTCTCTGAGAACCCAGAGAAGATTCTTACCACAGAATCACTTCTGTGGAAAGATTTTGTTTCCTCATAGTTTCAGTCCTGTTCCTCTAGTTTGTCTCAGCGCTGCAGGAAACCTGCACGCCTGGTTTTACCTTCTATTAGAAGTTTATTTTATAAACCTCCTGTTTAACACTGTGTTGTGGAGTGTAGGACTCTATCCTGGCCAGTGTAAGGGTGGGGTACACCCTGCAAAGTACTGTACACTCATATAAACACTCCTAGGGACAATTCTCCAGTGACTGATCAGCCAGATGAAATGTTTTGGAGGTTCAGATGAAGAAGAAAAACATCTTAAAGCTGGAAAGAATTTGTAATATTTTTCTAATTAAAACATTATTTAGAAATAAATTTGTGTGGCGCATCATGTGTGAACATGTTCTTTCTCCAGCTTAGTTAATTTCCTCCTCCATCTTAGTCTCTATTTTGCCTGCTTTTGACCATTAGAAGAAGACTTTAATGGTCAGAAACAGACAGTAGCTTTCTAAGGAACATCATGTTATCGTGCCAACAGTGTCTCAAGTCCTGAGACTTGGCAAGAGAAAAATTCGAACATGATGGACGTAACTCATCGGATTGGAAAGGGATGTCCAGAAAGCTTGTGGCGTCATCCACAGATTGATCTGGCTCTGATACAGAGATCTGCAAAGAACAACGCTTTTCTACAATCAGTCTGCACTCTGCTGAAGATGGGCAGGCACAGGAGAGCCAAATAGGACAGACCACCTGACACTGGAGAGAACAGAACTGAAAAACAGGGGATGATGAGACACAGGTGTGATTGAGCAAAGCAGGAAGGAGGGGTTCAGGACAATTTGACTGTTCTACCTCCCACCAAGCTTGTAAACTCCTTTAAGAGGATTCCAAAATGTCCACTTTAAGATAATATTACACTTGAGTAAGAGTTTATATATCTATTAAAAACATTTCATTTTTAATTCAACTTAATGTGTAGAGCCCAAAACACAAACACAAAACACAGCAAAAAACTAACAAATACAATACAATACAATTTTAGCACATTTTTTCTCTTTAAACATTGTTTTAAATATTTCTAAGTGAAAGAAATAAAAAATATAGACTTCACTTTACAATTAAATCAGTTTACATTTCTTTATTTTTTAAAAAGCGCTGATTTCTAAAATGAAAAGTTCTTCTTAAGGTTTATTCAAAGTCTTTTTTGTTTTTATTTACTTTGTAGTTATTACTACTGTTAGCTTCATTACATCTTTCTTTCTCTTAAAGCCAAAACTTTTTGCAGCAATATTAATAACAAATTTTCTTTTTTTTTTTTTTTAAATTAGTTTTAGGCATAAGTTTGTTTGATCTCTGAGTCCGTAAATAACAGATTTAACCTTTCAGATGTGAGTGAGCTGTTCACAAAGGGAGAAACACAGTGTTTGGGATGGTCTCAGCAGCAGGAATATTTACAGCAGTAAATCCAGCAGAGCTGTGGTTAGAATTTACTGAGAAGTCACTGACTGAACAGAAGAGGAAATAAAATGAAAAAAAGTCCTCCACTCCCAGGCTGAGTTACTTCCTTCTAAATGCCCTCAGGTCTGCGTCAGCTTACCAACAGGTACACCAGGTGCACAAATATCTTACCCAGATATGGTAGTTACTTCAAAACAGACACAGAGCAGAATGTAAGGTTAACGGTCATTCCATTCTCTGCTTAGAGCTGCTGAATAAATGTGTGTGTGACATTGTGTGTTTGTATCTGTGTGAGTGTGTGTGCATGGGTGAGTGTCCGTGTGACGTGTGTATAAAATTGAAATCTCATATTAATTATGTAAGAAATAAAGTAGCTAAGAGCCTTTTTTTAAAAAAAAAGTCTAAATTTGTTTTACTTGTTCAACCATGTAAATGTTGTGTCGCTCAATGGTTCGCCCTTATTTTATATGTTGTCTTGAACTGTGGGGTAACACACATGAAAGCAACATAAACCCTTTGAGTCATTGCATGAGCAGATTGAAATAAATCAATCTCTGTCATGGTTCCCTCACTCACCACCAGACGGAGCCCGGTGCCTTCCCTTCATCAGTCTAATTTTTGACACCTGAAGGTATTTGGGTAGCTGCCTTTTAAAAGACAGTCTGCCTTCCCTTTAGTGTCGGGTTACTCCTTCCATTCCAGCCGGTTCTAGGACATTTCAGCCACGGATATTTGAGCCAAAAAACTGCCCTAATTTAGGACATTTCTGCCACGGACATTTGGGCCAAAAACTCATTTGACTTAAACACAGGCAAGAAGACCATCCCTGCCTTCCTTCGTGGCATCAGTCACAACCTTCGTGGAGGACAACTAAACTTGTAAAATATTGTGTAAAATTGTTATTGTGTATTATGTAATTTATTTAAAAAAAAAAAAAAAATTATATTTTATGTAAAAATTCTGATATTTCATGTAAAAATTTTATCGTAAATAAACAGTTGCACTACAGAAAAATTGCTTTTAGTCTTAAAAATTTTTATCGTGCAAAAATTTTTATTGTGCTTTTAGTCATTTAAATTTTTTTTATCTTTTTATCTTTTTTTTAAATAAACAAACAGTTGCACCCAGGTTGCAGTTCTTCAAATGTCCGTGGCTGAAATGTCCGATTTTTTTTTATTTTTTTTTTATCTTTTTTAAATAAACAAACAGTAGCACCCAGGGTGCAGTTCTTCAAATGTCCGGAAATGTCCGAATTTTTTTTTTTTTTTTTTATCTTTTTATCTTTTTTAAATAAACAGTTGCGCCCAGGTTGCAGTTCTTCAAATGTTCAAATGTCCGTGGCTGAAATGTCCGAATCACCGTGGCTCAAATATCCTAGCTTGCAGTTTTTTGGCTCAAATGTTCGTGGCTGAAATATCCGTGGCTGAAATGTCCGTTCACCGTTTAAAGCATAAGCAACTAGAAAAGTTTGATTCATCATTCTGTTAATCATGGATCTTATACATGGAATAATACAAACAGAAAATAAACAAAGCAAAATCAATACACAGTAATATAACACAGTAATAAAAACAACTATCTTAAAGGTATGAAAAAGACCTCCTTGGAACATTTCGTCCAACCAGGATTGTGAGGTGACGTGATCTTCTGCCATCACCTTTTGTAATGCGCCAATTGGTTCATGGCATATATAAAGTTAGGTGAATGGATGTTGTCTGGAATGTATGTACTGCAAGTATCATTTAAAAACACAGACACTCCTCATTCCGCAGTGAGCACGTCTAAAACAATCCTTTTTGTGAAACCATTGCAAAAATTGCATCAATTTCTGCATTCTGTTTTTGTTCAATTATTACTGAAGCATTTACAAATGATTCCAATCTATAATCTATCGTTTTCACACGTAGAGTATTCTTTGCTGTACCAGCCCAAGGAAATAAAGCTTAGTTACTACATGAGCTTCAGTTACTACATGAGCTTCAGTTACTACATGAGCTTCAGTTACTACATGAGCTTCAGTTACTACATGAGCTTCAGTTACTACATGAGCTTCAGTTACTACATGAGCTTCAGTTACTACATGAGCTTCAGTTACTACATGAGCTTCAGTTACTACATGAGCTTCAGTTACTACATGAGCTTCAGTTAGTACATGAGCTTCAGTTAGTTGATGATCTAAAACTTTATGTTTGATAAATTAGCAAAAAAGACAGAAATAAGGACAAAGGCCAAACTTTTTAACCGCTCTGTAAAACAGGTTTGGGATGGTGTGTGTGTGCGTGCGTGCGTGCGTGCGTGTGCATGTGTGTGCGCGCATGTGCGTGCGTGTGTGTGTGGGTGGGTGTGTTTGCGTGTTCTCCCTCAGGCCTATTAGGAAGGATCTCTCGGGCCTGGTTCACATCACCAGCGGGCCTGGACGTGCACACACACTCTCAGGTGAACCCAGTGTTTTAGTTTATTTCTATTAAATCAGTATTTTTTATTTCTCTTTTAAGCTCACAAGCAGTTCTAGAATCATTTCACTCCACACCGTACTGTGTATGAATGTGAATTTTAAAATGTTGGTGTGATGAGAAAGCTGAGCAATAAGAAGTCAGAAAGAAGTGAGGATGATGAGACAGAGAGAGGAAGCTGATCTTACCGTGCAGGAGGACGACAAACACAACAAACATCTTCATGTCAGAAGAGAGACGTCGCCAGCTTTCCTCTGCTGATCGACTACTGAGCCTCTGAGAACCCAGAGAAGATTCTTGTCACAGGATCACTTCTGTGGAAAGACTTTGTTTCCTCATAGTTTCAGTCCTGTTCCTCTAGTTTGTCTCAGCGCTGCAGGAAACCTGCACGCCTGGTTTTACCTTCTATTAGAAGTTTATTTTATAAACCTCCTGTTTAACACTGTGTTGTGGAGTGTAGGACTCTATCCTGGCCAGTGTAAGGGTGGGGTACACCCTGCAAAGTACTGTACACTCATATAAACACTCCTAGGGACAATTCTCCAGTGACTGATCAGCCAGATGAAATGTTTTGGAGGTTCAGATGAAGAAGAAAAACATCTTAAAGCTGGAAAGAATTTGTAATATTTTTCTAATTAAAACATGATTTAGAAATAAATTTGTGTGGCGCATCATGTGTGAACATGTTCTTTCTCCAGCTTAGTTAATTTCCTCCTCCATCTTAGTCTCTATTTTGCCTGCTTTTGACCATTAGAAGAAGACTTTAATGGTCAGAAACAGACAGTAGCTTTCTAAGGAACATCATGTTATCATGCCAACAGTGTCTCAAGTCCTGAGACTTGGCAAGAGAAAAATTCCAACATGATGGACGTAACTCATTGGATTGGAAAGGGATGTCCAGAAAGCTTGTGGCGTCATCCACAGATTGATCTGGCTCTGATACAGAGATCTGCAAAGAACAACGCTTTTCTACAATCAGTCTGCACTCTGCTGAAGATGGGCAGGCACAGGAGAGCCAAATAGGACAGACCACCTGACACTGGAGAGAACAGAACTGAAAAACAGGGGATGATGAGACACAGGTGTGATTGAGCAAAGCAGGAAGGAGGGGTTCAGGACAATTTGACTGTTCTACCTCCCACCAAGCTTGTAAACTCCTTTAAGAGGATTCCAAAATGTCCACTTTAAGATAATATTACACTTGAGTAAGGGTTTATACATCTATTAAAAACATTTCATTTTTAATTCAACTTAATGTGTAGAGCCCAAAACACAAACACAAAACACAGCAAAAAACTAACAAATACAATACAATACAATTTTAGCACATTTTTTCTCTTTAAACATTGTTTTAAATATTTCTAAGTGAAAGAAATAAAAAATATAGACTTCACTTTACAATTAAATCAGTTTACATTTCTTTATTTTTTAAAAAGCGCTGATTTCTAAAATGAAAAGTTCTTTTTAAGGTTTATTCAAAGTCTTTTTTGTTTTTATTTAGTTATTATTACTGTTAGCTTCATTAAATCTTTCTTTCTCTTAAAGCCAAAACTTTTTGCAGCAATATTAATAACAAATTTTCTTTTTTTTTTTTTAAATTAGTTTGAGACATAAGTTTGTTTGATCTCTGAGTCCGTAAATAACAGATTTAACCTTTCAGATGTGAGTGAGCTGTTCACAAAGGGAGAAACACAGTGTTTGGGATGGTCTCAGCAGCAGGAATATTTACAGCAGTAAATCCAGCAGAGCTGTGGTTAGAATTTACTGAGAAATCACTGACTGAACAGAAGAGGAAATAAAATGAAAAAAATTCCTCCACTCCCAGGCTGAGTTACTTCCTTCTAAATGCCCTCAGGTCTGCGTCAGCTTACCAACAGGTACACCAGCTGCACAAATATCTTACCCAAGTATGGTAGTTACTTCAAAACAGACACAAAGCAGAATGTAAGGTTAACGGTCATTCCATTCTCTGCTCAGAGCTGCTGAATAAATGTGTGTGTGACATTGTGTGTTTGTATCTGTGTGAGTGTGTGTGCATGGGTGAGTGTCCGTGTGACGTGTGTATAAAATTGAAATCTCATATTAATTATGTAAGAAATAAAGTAGCTAAGAGCCTCTTTTTAAAAAAATAAGTCTAAATTTGTTTTACTTGTTCAACCATGTAAATGTTGTGTCGCTCAATGGTTCGCCCTTATTTTATATGTTGTCTTGAACTGTGGGGTAACACACATGAAAGCAACATAACTCTTTAGACCAGGGGTCTCCAACCTTTTTCCTCCGAGAGCTACTTAAACTAAATCAAAAAGGCTGGGAGCGACTCATGTCATGGTTCCCTCACTCACCACCAGACGGAGCCCGGTGCCTTCCCTTCATCAGTCTAATTTCTGACACCTGAAGGTCTTTGGGTAGCTGCCTTTTAAAAGACAGTCTGCCTTCCCTTCAGTGTCGGGTTACTCCTTCCATTCCAGCCAGGTCCACCTAGCTGCATGACCAAGATGCACAATCCTTAACAATAACTAGAAACGATTCATTCATCCTTGTTTGCTTTCATTTACAGCTTCACTGGACCACCATTTAAAATAAATCCTGTCTGTTGTCCTGCATTGGGGTGCTCCTCATTCCACCTGCACCCCCACGTCATGACAGTCTCGATGGTTCATGTGCAACACTCACTGCAGAGGCGAGGCGTATCTATATCTGTATGATTTTTATCATGGCCGTTGTTGGATAGAAAAGCCATTCTGACTGGAGAACAACTCAGAGACTCTCATATACTTTTACAAAGTTGCGTTAGAACAAAAGAGAGAGAATCTCAATCACATGTACAAGGGTAAAACTTTATTAAAACTAGTTACAAAAAAAAGCATCTCACTGAGGTTTGTTTTAGGCGGTGAACGGTCTTTTCAGCCACGGACATTTGAGCCAAAAAAACTGCAGCCTAGGATATTTGAGCCATGGAATAAAAATGACTAAAAGCAATTATTTTCTGTATTGCAACTGTTTATTCACAATAAATTTTTTACATAAAATATCACAATTTTCTACATAAACATAAAATATCACAATTATTTAAAAGATCACAATTTTTTACAAGTTTGGTTGTCCTCCACGAAGGTTGTGACTGATCCACAGAGGAAGGCAGGGATGGTCTTCTTGCCTGTGTTTAAGTCAAGCACCAGGTTGTGGAGAAGAACCTGAAGCTCTTGATTTGAAATATCACAATGAAAATTGTGATATAGTATTTTATATAAAAAATTGTGACATTTTATGTGAAAAATGTTTGAAACGTCCGAGGCTGAAATGTCCTAGATTCGTGGCCCGCATGGCTCAAATATCCTATGTTGCAGTTTTTTGGCTCAAATGTCCGTGGCTGAAATCTCCAAGGCTTAAATGTCCTAGATTTGTTTTAAGCAGGGAGGAGTGATGGGATATTGGAAACTTCCAGGTCCCCACTTAAAGATACAGTATGTAGAGACAGAATTGTATGATCATCTGTCCCTCCCTTAGTTAACATGACACTATGTGTTCAATCGTCTGGGTTCCCTGGAGTAGAGTGATTACGTTAACTACAGACACTTTTGAATGATAACAACAAAAGAAGTTGTGTCAAAAGAATTATTTACATTTCCTCCCTAACAGCTCCCTCCTGTTTATCATGAAACAAAGTGTTGGGAAATCCGAGGCCTCGCGACTCATCGAGCAACTTCAAGCAACTGCAAAAAGTCGACACGAGGAGTCGGCACATTTGCAGGCTGCGCATGCGCAGATAAAAAACAAACCAAGAAAAAAAAAAATCTACGCCTCAAATTTTGTTTTGCTAGAAGATGACATGTGGGTTATTGTGGGGCAATTCCTCTTGTAGCTTATTTTTTATCATGAAATGAGATTACGTTAATTCGTTGCCATAGTAACAGTTACCTAAACAATCAAATTTCACTCCGTTACTGACAATGTAATTAAATGTTCAATAAAGCACACATTTGACCCACTGTAATTTGAATAACTATAGAGGACCGGCTGATAGAATCTTATGGAAGGGAAATTGAACACACTGATACATTTAAACAGATGCTTTTTTGCAAGCGCGCAGTAGAAGATTTCGTAAAGAGTTTTGTTTTGGGAGAGTGTGCGATATTTTCATTTGTGTCCAATTCGATGCTCTCCAAATCAAAGTATAGAAAAAGTCTGTTTTGATATTTTAATCTAAAGCTCTTTGTAATGTTTTGATAAGAGAAATACTGTATAAATTAAATTCGATTAGAATCAACAATCTGTGACACAAGCAGCAACATTTAGGGAAGACGTAAGAGAGTCTCTGCGGCTCTAAAACAGCGCAGAAATTAGACAGGACAATTGTAAATGTTTGTCATAGATTTTTATTTAAAATAAAATCTTTTCCACGGTGGTTGGCTTTAGTCTGCTCCTCTTCAGACTGACACCCTCTCCAGATTTGGATAAGACCCGCTCACAAGGCACCGGGAGTCGCTGGCATGTGGAGATAATGCTTCACCAGTTTGGGCAGGTTTTGGGTAAACGGTTGTCCTCGATGCCCAGAATGCGAGCGGGTCTTCTCCCCTGGAGAGATAGACCTCTGATAGGCATCTCTGAATCTCCACTGTGGCGTTCGTCATCGCGCACTGACTTTTCTGAGTTTCACCTAGAAAATAGAAGTTATTAAAACCATGTAACATGAGGACATCGTTTATCAGATGAAAATACGTACCAACCCAGCTGTCCAGCAGGTCCCATAAATTGTCATTCTCCGCTGAAGATGAAGCTCCTGGTTGTGACTATTAAAACAGAATTGGTTCTCCCTCCATTTACAAATGGTACACAGAAACACACACTCACCTTTCATTCTCATACTATTCACGGAAAACCTTTTTCAACCTCTCAATTCCAAACACTCTATATTTGTGTTGGTGAATCCTAAAAACTAATCTAAGAAATATGTGTGTGCGTGTGTGACTATGTGTTGGTTGAATGTGTGTGTGTGTTTGTGTTTGTGACACACCTACAAAAGGTCTAACAAGATCAAGGTGATCTTAATGCGTACAAAACCTGCTGTGATAAAATCCCTGTAGAATCCAAAGCTGTGATGACGCAAAATCGCTAGAAAATCTCCTCCTAACAAAACCCCACGTCTCCCTGAATGAATGAAACCCTTTTATATCTTCTGACTGATTGATCGACCCGCCCCTTCAAACTTTCCGAGCTCTTCGACACCTGGCTCCACGTGACAGTAGCTCGGATTTTGGGTCGCGCGATGTTTGGCATTCCGACACATGGAATCGGAGCAATTCTCGCGATACTTTTGTGTCACTCTGTTCGGCTCAGCTCGAGCAGAGAGGCTCGAGCTGGCCATCCCTATGTCTTACACATCAGTTAATTACATCTTGACAAGCATTTTCTGTAATTAACATCGTTCTACACCTATAGTTTCAACATCATCATTAGAGGTCATCATGTTTGAAGCATAAGCAACTAGAAAAGTTTGATTCATCATTCTGTTAATCATGGATCTTATACATGGAATAATACAAACATAAAATAAACAAAGCGAAGTCAATACACAGATAATAATAAAAATAAATACTGTATCTTAATGGTATGAAAAAGACCTCCTTGGAACATTTCGTCCAACCAGGATTGTGAGGTGACGTGATCTTCTGCCATCACCTTTTGTAATGCAGCCAATTAGTTCATGGCATATGTAAAGTCAGGTGAATGTATGTTGTCTGGAGTGTATGTACTGAAAGTATCATTTAAAAACACACACACTCCTCCTCGTTCCGCAGTGAGCACGTCTAAAACAATCCTGTTTTGTACAACCATTGCACGAATTGCATCAATTTCTGCATTCTGTTTTTGTTCAATTATTACTGAAGCATTTACAAATGATTCCAATCTATAATCAATCGTTTCCAGACGTAGGGTATTCTTTGCTGAACCAGCCCAAGGAAATAAAGCTAAGATACATTTTTGGCTAGTAGTCCAATGCTTAAAGTTATCTGGCACATCAGATCCCCACACACTCTCATGTTTTTTAAACATTACATGTCTACGTTCACGCTGTGAGCTGAGTGAGGGGAAAGAGTTAAAATAAAGGTGTGATCTGAAACAAACACTGGTGCACAAGTTCCAGACCAATTTACAGGTAAGTAAGGATAGCCATCATTTCCACATAACCACCACACCCCCTTGTATCCAATAGGAGCCATTAGAAGGAGGATGAAATTGTACTGGTGCTCCTTCTCCATGAACTAGGATTATATTACAGTGGTTGTGGTTCCTAGATAAACTGTACCTTTCATTTGTCTATAACACATTGAGTGATTAAAGGTCAGAGGGCTTTGTGACATCAAAAGTGGCTGTGGATAAGGAGGCCTTGTGACATTGAAGTTAAAATTTATCCAAAACATTCGAGCACATGCAGCTTTTTCTAGTCCCGGGGTATGTGGAATTTCATCATCAATAATAAGTCGTGGATACTGATATCCTATACCAGCAAATGAGGCTGCACATTTAGCTTGAGATTTATTCATTGGCTTACCATAAAGTGTAGGCCCGTCCCCATGTCCAGCAGAGGTGAGATCGGCCTAAAAAATCCAGCCCGACCCGACCCCGCGGATATTAAAACCTGACCCGACCCGAGCCCAGCCAATCAACTTTATTTGTGGCCCGAGCCCGAAACAAGCCCAAAATGTCATACCGTAATACCGTCATACAGTTTTGTGCGCCGTTGCTGTTTTTAACACACACATAAGGCGCACCGTACGAAAAGGCGCAGTCTCAGTCACACACCGCCTTACAACACACACGCAAGCATGCAAATGTGCGTATTAAAAAAATAGTCCAGTGCTTCTCAAATAGCGTGTGATCCTGTGGAACACGTTTTTCTTTTTTGCAGTACTAGAATAAAGTGTAATTGTACATCCACTACAGTTTTTAGTTTATAGTTTAAATAAGAATTAAACTTTTTAAATTCAAGTTAATTGATGCACTTTAAATATTTTCTGTTACACACTAAAACACAATGTTAATAAAGCTGTTCTTTTTTTTTTTTAATGTTAATGAGGATACAATGTTATACAGAAGTGTACTTAGAACCAGGGGTCCCCAACCTTTTCTGCGCCACGGACCGGTTTAGTGTCTGATAATATTTTCATGGACCGGTCTACAGGTGATAAGACCAGCCTGAAAAACTGGCTTTTTAATCAATAATAATACATTTAAATCCATGTTGTCTTCACGAGAAAATTTATTAGCGGCGTCTTTATAACGTGGAAAAATTTTCTCTGCTCGAACGCACTCTGGTTGCCATGGTAACGGTAAACATACCTTCAAAATAAAGACATCACAAAAACAAAGTGAATAAAAATACTAGTTAGGCCCCTCACACCAGGGGTGGTCAACCTGGTGGTTGGGGACCACTGCTTATAACAATTTCATAGACAAATGATACTAATTATGGTCATGGCGGAGAGTGGGGGTGAGGGGGGGCGAAATATTTTCTTCTTTCTAGGGGGGGCGCAACAGGATATAATTGAGAAGCACTGCGTTAGTCCAAGCATTTACAATTCATTGACTCGTTAATGCTGAAATTTACTCGTGGCGGCTCGATTCCCATGTTCCTCCACGTAGCTGATTGCCTTCAGCTTAAACTGAGCGTCATAAGCGTGTCTCTTTGCCATTTTCAGGGTTAAAACAGCCATGTTGTTCATACAGCACATACCTTTTTTATACACAATCCACGCCCACACTTCACTCTTAAACGTTCTCATGCCTTTTCTTTCAGGTCCGCCTCGCCTCACGGGCACCGCTTTTTCTTTTAGGTCACACACAAGGCGCACCGCACGAAAGGGCGCACCGCTCATTTTGAAGAAAATTTTAGACTTTTAGGTGCGCCTTATGGCCGTGAAATTACGGTAATTTATTTGTGAGGACTCGGGAGGAGGAGGGTTATTTATAAATAGGAACATTTTCAAGAACACACTTTTGTAATAAAAAAAAAAAAACATCACACTATCTGACCCCTAACGCGCTTGTCTTGCTTAGCGCGAAGAGGAGGGACGGTCTTTGAAACAAATGATAAAATAGATCTTTAACGATCATCACTTTTACCAGTCCAGCTGTTTAAATGCCTGCTCAGCATCGAGGTGCCAGTCTTTTTGCTCTCGTATGAAAGCAAAGTGTCACATTGACTACATTCAGTGAAGCCAACGAGAGTTTCCAGGAGCATTTTGAACAATGAATTTGAATCTTTTCCACACCTCACTCTTATCGGTGCGTGTTTGTCTTTTCAGTTCTCCTGCTTTTAGTTTATCCTTAACTTCTTACTCCTTCATATCGGGGATACAAGTTCAAAATAAATAAAATAAAGATGTGCGCAGAAGAGAATTATCAAATTAAGAGGAGGCGTTCACGTGCGCAGAGTATGCTCTGGCTCTGCGGATCCTGTTTAATAGTTAAACATTACTTCTCTGTTTTATCCAAATGATTAATTTTACAACAAATATTTATTAGTTTAGTACCCACACATCGTTTTAGTTTACATTTCATAAACATGTATTTATTTAAAAAAAAAAAAAAAAGCAGCGAGAGAGAAGCCCGACCCGACCCGAATTTCGGGTCAGACTCGGGCTTCAGATCTTACCTCTGATGTCTATGCGTTTGTGAACAGATAAAGCAGTTAGATTGGTTAATGTTCTTGACAATGGTATGTACATAGCGATACCAAAAATTTCTGAGGAATGAATGAGTGTGCATAGTGTTTACAGGTTGTAGGTGGAAGCCGTCGTGGGTCCATCTCCGCTTCCTGCTACTTGCTTGAGGATCACCTGTGGTTTGTGAGAGAAACTGGCGGCAAAAAGCAAACAGGAAAGTCTCTGACAAACGCCAAAAGAAGCCATCTATAAATAGATGGCTCATTCAGCTGATTTCTTAACCGCTTTGAGACTCTGGCCCCTATTGGCTACCAGCCTCTTTGATACAGACTTCCACTGCTACCCCCGTCGGTCGTATGGTTGTAGCAAGAAATTAACTGTCTTGCAGTGGCTCTGATGTATCCAGGAGGGCTTTTCAGCAATTTTCAGTGCTGTGGGTGCTGTCAGCAGAAGTTGATGAGGTCCCTCCCACCGTGACGAAGCTCCAGTTTCTTCTCTGCTAAACCTTTATCAGGACCCAATCTCCAGGGCGAATCTTTTCCTGCAAAACAGAATCAAAAGATACCTGACAGACGATTGGCTTCTTGCACCTGCTTGGTTTCAAACAATTTGCTCATCCATTCTGTTTAAAGTATTTTCAGTTTGACTTTTAGCTTCTTAAGCTGAAAACCCAAAACTTATAAACATATCTACAAAAGTTTTTTGCATAATCAGTACTTATAGACAGTAATTATAGACCAATTTCCATTATTTGTAGTGTAGCCAAGGTCTTTGAAAAAATTATTTTTAAACAGCTTTTCAACTACTTAAATATACAGTATATAACATTTTATCTGCATTACAGTCTGGCTTTCGACCTGGGTTTTCCACCCCCAGTGCTTTATTAAAATTTACCAATGATCTGTTTACGTCTTTTGACCAAAATCAATATGTGGGCTCTATTTTTCTTAACCTTTCAAAAGCTTTTGATTGTGTGGATTATTATTTACTTCTAGACAAACTGCATGCTATAGATCTGGATTCTACTGCAATTTTATGGTTTAATTCTTATCTTCACTTCAGAACTCAATATGGTTATTACTCATGGTGTTCAGTCTGATAAATACATCATTGAAAAGGGTGTGCCTCAAGGCTCTATTCTTGGGCCCCTTTTGTTTTCTATTTTTATTAATGATCTTCCTCAAGCTATTTCACATTGTTCTGTAAATCTTTATGCTGATAACACAGTTATTTACATTTCTCATTCAGATCCTTCGTTTTTACAAACTAAGTTGCAGTTTGATTTTGATTTAGTCCAAAACTGGTTGTTAAATAATCAACTGCTTTTAAATATGAAAAAATCTTGCTGTTTACTTTTTGGTACTCATCAGAAATGACTTAACTGCTCAGATCTTACAATAATGTTTATTAATGGTTCCCTAATGCTAAATACTGACCTTGTTAAATGTTTTGGTCTCTGGCTGGACGCCGAGCTTAATTTTAAACCTCATATTGATCACATTATTAATAGAACGTCTGACATATTAGGTCCTCTTTTTCGATCTTCTAATTGTTTTACATTTGATGTTAAAAAAGAATAATTACCCAGTTAGTTGTACCTATTATTGAATATACCGGGCAACTACACTGGATTCAACTCATTTTTATTATTTTTTATTTTTTTCTTGTCCCTATTATCTGATCCAGTAGCCTATTCGTTCTCACTTAGGAGTACTCACTGTCTCACCTTTTCAGTTCCACACATTCACAAAGAAGTCGGTCGTAGAGCATTTCAACACAAAGCTCCCTCTGACTGGAATAAGTTGCCCACCTCGTTACGATCCATGACATCATTTAGTTTATTTAAGTCATCTCTATTCACATATTTGAAAACCTCCTGTTAATGTCTTTAGTTTTTTACTTTTTTTTATCATAACCTAATTTTAACTTTATGGTTACATTGAAAATGTTTAGTTTGTGATTTGTATATGTCGTGGTTCCCTCGAGCCACCACCAGAGGGAGCCAGGGATCACCTCACCTTTCCCCCAATTCTGGCAATTAGACTATTCAACACCTGTGGGCTCAGCTGGGGCCAATCTCCCGGCTGCCTATTTAAGGGCAGCCTCACCAGCCTTTCTTTGTCAAGTCTTACAGTCACCTTTCCCAGCCAGGTTACCCTGGTTGCCTGACCATGTTTTGCATTTTTTGATTTAAGTTGGACTTTTGAAGCCTTAAGTTAATCATGTTCTTTTCCTTTACAGACTTTCCGGTATTATGTTAATAAACTATGTTTAAGTCCTGCATTTGGGTCCTCCTCTTTCCAATATCCCATCCCCTACCACAACAGAAAGACCTGATCACAACTGGACCCAGCGGACTTACAACCAGTGCACTCCAAGCCACGCCACGCCAAGTCCGACTCCAAGCCACGCCACGCCAAGTCCGACTCCAAGCCACGCCACGCCAAGTCCGACTCCAAGCCACGCCACGCCAAGTCCGACTCCAAGCCACGCCACGCCAAGTCCGACTCCAAGCCACGCCAAGTCCGATTCCAAGCCACGCGTCGCCAAGTGATGGTCATTGACGAGGAGCAGCGTCCCGTCGAAGAATCCCCTGCCCGAGGGGGCAGCGTCCGTCGGAGAATCCCCTGCCTGAGGGGGGAGCGTCCGTCGGAGAATCCCCTGCCCGAGGGGGCAGCGTCCGTCGGAGAATCCCCTGCCTGAGGGGGCAGCGTCCGTCGGACTCCTATCTTCTGACTCCCGAGCTCGTCCCGCCGACCTCTAACCTTCTTCTGGCTCCCGAGCTCGTCCCGCCGAGCTCCAACCTTCTTCTGGCTCCCGAGCTCGTCCCGCCGAGCTCCTGGCTTCCCCTGGCTCGTCCCGCCGAGCTCCTGGCTTCCCCTGGCTCGTCCCGCCAAGCTCCTGGCTTCCCCTGGCTCGTCCCGCCGAGCTCCTGGCTTTCCCTGGCTCGTCCCGCCGAGCCCCTGGCCCGTCCCGCCGAGCTCCTGGCTTCCCCTGGCTCGTCCCGCCGAGCTTCTGGCTTCCCCTGGCTCGTCCCGCCAAGCTCCTGGCTTCCCCTGGCTCGTCCCGCCAAGCTCCTGGCTTCCCCTGGCTCGTCCCGCCGAGCTTCTGGCTTCCCCTGGCTCGTCCCGCCGAGCTTCTGGCTTCCCCTGGCTCGTCCCGCCAAGCAGCAACCCGTCTTCTGGCTCGTCCCGCCGAGCAGCAACCCATCTTCTGGCTCGTCCCGCCGAGCAGCAACCCATCTTCTGGCTTCTGGAACCCTGCCAATTCTCGGCCACCTGGAGGTGGTCATAGAGGGGGCGGTACTGTCGTGGTTCCCCCGAGCCACCACCAGAGGGAACCAGGGATCACCTCACCTTTCCCCCAATTCTGGCAATTAGACTATTCAACACCTGTGGGCTCAGCTGGAGCCAATCTCCCGGCTGCCTATTTAAGGGCACCCTCACCAGCCTTTCTTTGTCAGGTCTTACAGTCACCTTTCCCAGCCAGGTTACCCTGGTTGCCTGACCATGTTTTGCATTTTTTGATTTAAGTCGGACTTTTGAAGCCTTAAGTTAATCATGTTCTTTTTCCTTTACAGACTTCCCGGTATTATGTTAATAAACTATGTTTAAGTCCTGCATTTGGGTCCTTCTCTTTCCACCATCCCTTCCCCTACCACAACAGTATACATGTACATGATAAGCAAACTTACTTGTATTACGTAGATTGAGTGTCCTTATATTAACTGTTTATTTAATTTTATCATCGTGATTGTCTATATTTGTATTTGTTTGTTTATATAGAGGGGCAACCAGACTTATATACGTCATCGGTGTCAATAACTGAAAGTTGACTGCCCATTTGACGCGAGCTTGGAACATCAGGTTACATTAAACATTGTTTCTTAGTCCAAAAGCAAAAGTAAGAGTTTATTCCGTAATTTAATGATAAATGTTTGATTAAAAAAAAAAAAACTCTGCAACTCCCGAGAAGTGAGAGAGTTGTTATTGGTGCAGGAAACAGAGATGATGAGATGTTTTTATATTGATTTAGATTTTCTTTAATTATTATTTAAAAATAAATAAATAAATAACTCTTTCATGACAAGAACATCATGTTGCATTGTTTAACTTTTGAAAATTAAAAGATCAACCATCTATAATTTTTAGATACATTTATTTAATATATTTATGATAATAATAAAATGTATTGAAATATAATTCGAAGTAAAGATGAAAATATTATTTTATTTTTCAATTTTTATTTAAGAAAATGTCAGAAATATTTGTAAAAAAAAAAAAAAAAAACCTCCAAAGAGTTGGATTTATTTTAATCTCAAATTTGTTTTCAATGAACTATTATTTAAAATAAAGTAACATTATTTTGTATTTTTTAAAAACAAATGTAATTTATTTAAGTCTTAAATTATTTTTTATACTTCAGTTAAATTTTATACATACCTTCTGTTTTAATATTTTATTTAAAAAAAAATTGCGAAAAATGAAGGCAGGATTTTTTTTTCCTGCTGACTGTCTCCCTCTAGTGGCTTCATGCTGCAACATTCATTCTTTTTTTAATCTAAAATGATTTTTTTCTATTTAATGCATTAATATGAAGTCATTTTATTCTGTTGTATGACTATTGTTAGTTTCTATATATGTATATAATCCAACAAAATGTATTTGAGGTAATAGTTGTTCTTTAAAATTTATTTTTATTTCATTAGAAATTAATTGAAACAATAAAAATCAGTAACATGTTTATTCTGCAGAAAAAACGACTGTCTCCGTCTGGTGGCCAAATAATGCCACTACATCCCAGTGGACATGTTCAACCATAAAAATAAATAAATAAATACATAAATAAATAGTGGTACCCACACTGACTCAAGAAAACGAGGTAACTGATCGTTCTACCCGTTAAAAAAAACTGATTAAATTATAACTTCTTTATTATTTTTGTCTTTATAGTAGAAAATGTTTCAAAAAAGTCTTCTGGACAGTTTAATTCTTCAACGAGACGTTTCGAATTCCATCCGGAAATCATTTTCAATCTGAATGAAATGGACTGAAAACTGGATCCATTTATACTAACCTGAGTAACAGGTAAAAAAATAGTAAGAAGGGCTCGTCCAATGAGCCTGTGTTACTTAAGATGGCCGTGAATGGCTCCTATTGTAGCCACAGACCAGTAAACAAACCTATTATAAAAATGCTAAAAGCCTAGTGAATAGAAAAACCTGCTAACGAGAGGCGTGAAACTGAGTCACGAGGTGTCATCTTTAGTCCATGGCTTCAAAAGGCTGCTATAGATACCGGGCAAAACGTATCTAACGCCTCCACTCCGATTCAGTGAGGGATTTTCTTTCATCACAAAGATGGCTTCCTTCACCCCTCTTTCAAACCATCCTTTCTCTCTACTTAGAATCTTCACCTCGCTGTCCTCAAAAGTGTGTTTGGTGGATTTAAGATGCAGATGTACAGCAGACTGTGGACCACTAGAGGCTTCTCTTCTGTGTTGGTAAAGTCTTTTGTGGAGTGGTTGCTTCGTTTCACCAATGTAGTGTTCTTTCCAGCTCCCTTCACTGCACCGGATCGAATAAACTACATTGCTCTGTTTTTCTGTAGGCATCTTGTCTTTAGGATGTACTAGTTTTTGACGTAATGTGTTGACCGGTTTAAAGAAAACCGGGATGTCATGTTGTCTGAAGATTCTCTGTAACTTCTCGGACAGTCCTGACACGTAGGGAATAGAAACTCCATTTTTCCTCTTCTCAGTTTCTGTTTCCCTCTTCTCACGTTTCTTGGACCCTCTCACCCTATTCAGAGCCCATTTGGGGTAGCCACAGACCGAGAGGGCTTTTTGGACATGCTGTGTCTCCTTCTTCTTAGCCTCTGTGCTCGTGGGTACCTCCTCCGCCCTGTGTTGTAAAGTTCTGATGACGCCCAGTTTGTGTTGCAATGGATGATTAGAGTCAAACTGTAGGTATTGGTCTGTGTGAGTGGGTTTCCTGTATACTTCCAGTTGCAAATTCCCGTCCTCTCCTATGATCACAGCGCAGTCTAAAAAGGCCAACCGGTTGTCCTTGGAGTCTTCACGTGTAAACTTGATGTTAGGATCCAAAACGTTGATGTGTGAAGTGAAGGCTTCCAGATCTTGCTTGTTACTACATGAGCTTCAGTTACTACATGAGCTTCAGTTACTACATGAGCTTCAGTTAGTACATGAGCTTCAGTTACTACATGAGCTTCAGTTACTACATGAGCTTCAGTTACTACATGAGCTTCAGTTACTACATGAGCTTCAGTTACTACATGAGCTTCAGTTAGTACATGAGCTTCAGTTAGTACATGAGCTTCAGTTAGTACATGAGCTTCAGTTACTACATGAGCTTCAGTTACTACATGAGCTTCAGTTACTACATGAGCTTCAGTTAGTACATGAGCTTCAGTTACTACATGAGCTTCAGTTAGTACATGAGCTTCAGTTACTACATGAGCTTCAGTTACTACATGAGCTTCAGTTAGTACATGAGCTTCAGTTACTACATGAGCTTCAGTTACTACATGAGCTTCAGTTACTACATGAGCTTCAGTTAGTACATGAGCTTCAGTTAGTACATGAGCTTCAGTTAGTACATGAGCTTCAGTTACTACATGAGCTTCAGTTACTACATGAGCTTCAGTTACTACATGAGCTTCAGTTACTACATGAGCTTCAGTTAGTAAGTAGGCTCGCGGTTGTCTGTGATGGCCTGCTTAGCGTGAAGAGGAGGGACGGTCTTTGAAACAAATGATAAAATAGATCTTTGACGATCATCACTTTTTCCAGTCCAGCTGTTTAAATGCCCGCTCAGCGTCGAGGTGCCAGTCTTTTTGGTGTCGTATGAAAGCATTGCGCCACATTGACGACATTCAGTGAAGCCAACGCAAGTTTCTGTAGCATTTTGAAGAACAAATTTGAATCTTTTCCACACCTCACTCTTACCGGTGTGTGTTTGTCTTTTCAGTTCTCCTGCTTTTAGTTTATCCTTAACTTCTCACTCCTTCATATCGGGGATCCTCCTTAACTTCTTACTCCTTCATGTCGGGGATATCAGTTCAAAATAAATAAAATAAAGACGTGCGCAGGGGAAGATTATCAAATTAAGAGGAGACGTTCACGTGCGCAGAGCATGAGCTGGCTCTGCGGATCCTGTTTAGTAGTAAAACATTACTTCTCTGTTTGATCCAAATGATTAATTTTAACACAAGTATTCCTTAGTTTAGTACACACACATCGTTTTAGTTTACATTTTATAAACATATATTTTTTTAAAAAAGGCAGCGAGAGAGAAGCCCGAACCCGACCCGAAGCAATGATTGACATTTTTAGGCCCGACCCGACCCGAATTTTGGGTCGAGCTTAAGATCTTACCTCTGGCCGCAGCGACAGAGTTTAACATCAATGAATGAAGGGTGAGGAAATGGAGGAAGCAAGAGGATGCGCTGCGCCAAGTAAACAAGACTAAACAGAGTTTCCGCGGAACAAAGCGAGATGGCCACAGTTAGAGGACAAAGTTGAACAGCCTTTACGGTAGCGCTTTATAATGCGGTGCGCCTTATATATGGAAAAAGTTTTAAAAATAGTCATTTATTGAAGATGCGCCTTATAATGCAGCGCCTTATAGGGCAGAAAATACGGTATTTAGAAGTAAACAGAGTGAACGACCCGACAAACAGTTAATGTTTTTGAGGTAAATTTTTTTCGACACTTTATTTTCCTTTTTACACATCAGAACGTCACAGTACAGTTATAAACAAAATGTTATTTTGTTTTTTTTAAATAAAAAATATAATAAACAAAAAAAACACTGCCAAAAAAAAAAACAAACTTTAAAAAATTATAAAGAAATATAATTTTAACTGTAAAAAATTATAAACCATAACTGATCAACCTTTGTCAATAAAAAATAATCGTAGTCATCATTTTCAGGATGGAAGTCGTCCTATCAGATTGAAAATGATTTCTGGATGGAAGTCGAAACGTCTCGATCAAGAATTAAATTGTCCAGAAGACTTTTTTGAATCTTTTTTCTACTAGTGATTGGTTGTGTTTGCAAACACCGCATGGGTTTGCATGCACTGTTAACAAGGAGGGGGAGGAGCAAGAACACAAACAAACACAAGGAAAAAAGAGACAAGAGCCGTTTAAAGACAACAACAAAAGGTAAAAAAAATGAATGAGATCAGAAAAAGAAGCAAAATTTGGAACCATTTCAATTTCATTGATAATTCAAGGGTAGAATGTACACTCTGTAAAAAAAGAATTTCATACAGATCTGGCTCCACAAACAACCTGCACAGGCACCTGAGAACTGTTCACCCCTCAGTCCAATGGGAAGAGTGCATGCAGACAGTTGACTCTGTTTCTAATGAAGGTGCCAGTGGACCTACTGCAGCTGTGGCTCCTGTTGCTCCTGCAGCTCCTGCTGTAGGTACAGCATCATACAGTACACCACCACAACCATCAAAACATACAACCCAGAACTCTATGAGACACTTTTTGCTGAAGCCTGTAACTACAGCAAGACAGACCATCATTGATAAAGAACTGGCAAAAATGATTGCATTAGATTTCCAACCATTTTCAATAGTGGAAGATAAAGGATTCAAAAAGTTTGTTCATGCACTCAATCCAATGTATGTAATGCCAAGCAGGAAAACACTCCTAGAAAATGATCCCAGACCTTTATGACAGACCACATGCATCACTGCAAGAGATGGTTAAAAAGGCCACAGCAGTCTGTCTAACAACAGACAGCTGGACATCTCGAACCACAACATCTTTCGTGTCAGTTATATGTCACTACAGCAACACAAAAGCTCAAATCTACCCAACAACAGATGGGCATACCTGAGCTAAAGCTCAAACAAGAATGCATTACAAGATGGAACTCCACGTTTCATATGCTCAAACGAATTCTGGAGTCTAAGGATGCAGTCATCTCTACCCTCGCAGTTATCAATGCAGCAGTGGACCCTCTGAGCCAAGAGGAATGGGAGGTCCTACAGGAGGCATGCACTGTTCTGGAGCCATTTGAGCAGGTCACTGTGGAGATCAGTGCAGACAGGTGAGTGTATGAATGTTATCACATGATTGTTCTTGTTGCATTACTGGTATGAAAAACATATTTGACATATCCAAAAATACTAACATACACTGCTAAATTCTTTTTCAGCTATGTCACAGTCTCCAAAATGTTAATCCTCTGCAAGGGTCTGCAGAGAGTGACGGTTGAGAACCAGAACAGAGTAACCACTGAAAAAAATTAAAGAGTTGGTGAATGCTCTCTGCGAATCAATGAACAGAAAGTTCCACTGAATGGAATATAACAGTATTCTTTCTGAAACCACTCTTCTCGACCCAAGATTCAAAAAGCTGGCCTTCAATGACCACAGAGATGAAGCTCTTCAGAGAGTTACTACAGCAGCAGCAAGAGCCAGCCAACCAACACCAGGGAGACAAGAGGGAGCAGAGGCTGTAGAGGATGAACATGAGAAACAACAACCGTCCTCTGTTTGGAGGCTCTTTGAAGAACGAGCAAGTGAAGATACTACAAGAAGGAATTCTTCAGCAGATGCAATTCTGGAAGTGAGATCCTATCTTGAGGAACCCCTTTGCCAGAGAACTGCAGACCCACTCAGCTGGTGGGAGACCAAAGCAACGGTTTATCCATGTCTTACACAGGGGATGACACGGAGACTGTGCATTGTGGCAACATCAGTCCCATCTTGAAAGAATCTTTTCTAAAACTGGGCAGATAATAACTGAAAGAAGAAACCGGATCAGCTCCTCAAAGCTGAAGCACTTAGTGTTTCTCAATGCCAATCTGGAGTAAAGATCCGTTTGCTCTTTTTTTTTTGCATGTGTTTGTTTTGCTTATTTTAATTTATGTTTATACTGTATTTTAATTTACAATTTTTGGTGTTGGTTCGTTTTAAGTTTGTTTAAAAATCTGAAAAATTCAAATTTGTTCAAAGTTGAATGGTAAAGAGTAAGATTTTTTTATTTTTTACATTTTATTATACAACATGATTGCCCTTAGAAGAGTGTGTGTGTGTGTGTGCGTGTGCGTGTGTGTGCGCGTGCGACAGACTAGCGACCTATTAGGGGTGTAACCTGCGTCTTGCCTCAAATCAGTCAGGATAGGATAGACCCGTCGGGGATAGATGGTTAAGAAGGTGACTGACATTTTATTATAAATTATATATACATGTTTATATTTTTTTACAGTGAATATTGGCCAATTTATATAACAAAAAATATTTAAAAACAAAAGTAGGAATTAATTTTTTTGCATAGTTTAAATTAATCAACAAAAAAACTATTTAGATTTGCAATGTTTTGTATCTGTTGATTTTAAAGTTGTTTAAAAAGCTGAAAAATGGAAATTGTTCAAACTTGAATTGTAAGTACTAGATTTTTTGTATACATTTTACTATAAATTGTATATAAATTTTTACATTTTATTTTTTTATAAGTAATGGCAGGTTTATTTCATAAAAATATTTAAAAGCAAAAGCAGGAATTAATTTGCGCAAATGAATCACTTCAAAGAAACAAAAAAAACGATCTGAAGAGCCGTTCGCGAGCCGAAAGAGCCGGCTCTTTTTAGTGAGCCGGACCGAAAGAGCCAACTCACTAAAAGCCGTAATTCCCATCACTATTTCTTACTGAGTTTTGGCTCTAAGATGAGGTCATTTCCTGTAAAAACTGATCTAACCAGCAGGTGAAGGAGGAGAAGGAGTGGCTCTGTCACGAGGGGAAGTGAAGGCGTTAGTCTGGAAGGGGCTAATGCAGCAGTGGCAGTTAGAGAAGGAGTCATTAAAACTAAGGTATCTTATTTAAGTTTTAATTTATTTTTTAGACTTCAGTTAAAGGTTATATCTTGTGGAAAATGATGGCAGGATTTTTTTTCTGCTGACTGTCTCCCTCTAGTGGCCTCATGCTGCAACATTCATTCTTTTTATCTAAAATGATTTTTTTCTATTTAATGCATAAATATGAAGTCATTTTATTCTGTTGTATAGCTATTGTTAGTTTATATATGTATATAATCCAACAAAATGGATTTGAGGTAATAGTTGTTCTTTAAAAATGTATTTTTATTTCATTAGAAATTAATTGAAACAATAAAAATCAGTAACATGTTTATTCTGCAGAAAAACCGACTGTCTCCGTCTGGTGGCCAAATATTGCCACTACATCCCAGTGGACATGTTCAACCATAGACATAAATAAATAAATAAATAGTGGTACCCACACTGACTCAAAAAAACTGTGTAACTGGTCGTTCTACCCGTTAAAATAAAAACTGATTAAATTATAACTTCTTTATTATTTTTGTCTTTAGTAAACATTTTTCACCTCAGAGTTTACGTTACGTTACGGAGTTGTTTCAGTGTAACACCAGGAAGTTCTCCTCGATGTGAAAGAAGAATGAATAAATCCGTAAAAAGAAGATCAAAGATCAGAATTGTGACAAAGATCTGTTCTCCATGAAGAAGGAGGTGAGAATGGATGGATTGTTGATAAATCTGTGTTCGGATTAAATTTCTATCGTAAAATCTTCATCTAGTTTAATCATTTCCGTTCTTGTTCCATTTGTTTTGAAAGTATTTGTAATGTTTTTTATTTCCTTGTTTAATCTTAGCAGGTTCTCCTCATCGTTTTTGAAGCATCCTTCTCTAAATCTAGATGTTCTTCTTTCTTCCTTGTTGTTCCACAGCAGCACATTCTCTGAATTCAAACTAAAAGTCTGTGGATGAAGGAAACAAAGAGTCCAGCAGGAAACTCACAAAACAAAAACTAGCTTTTCTAATAAAAATCTGCAGCTCAAACTCAGCCAATCAGAACGTAAGGTCTTCGTTCCAGCTTTAAAAACAGATTATTTTTAGTGCTCTAACACGTAATGACAACACACGCACATAAACAAGCGTTTTAGATTTCAAACCTATATTTTAAACAAAGCTCGCTAGATGCAGTTTGTTTTTTTTAAGCTTGAGTGCCCTTGATATGAAATTTGACCTGCTTTTATAAAATCTAGCGAGCTTGTTTACGTGCGTGTTGTGGCCCCGATGGTTTTCCATAACCAGATCAAATATAACGCGCTCCACAGACTGACTTCCTGCAGCTGTTTCGTCCTTTCACTGGTCGTTGGTGACTTTTGGCACCGGGAAAACAAACTGAATTGAAGGAGCAGGACAAGTACATCTGGATCTCCTCCTGTTTTAGAGAAAAAAAAACCAGTCAGGAGGAGAGTGATGGTGACTTCCTGAAGGATCAAAGAACTTTAAAATAAAATAGTTATTCATTTGATTTTTTGTGTTTAAAGAATCATTTCAAAGTCAGAGATTTTGTTTTAATGCTTTTCTTCATTTTTATTAAAAATTAAAGCACATGTTTTCTGCAGATCCCAACATGTGTATTTTTTTTTCCGATGAGGTGAGGTCACCAAAGCATGTCATCAATCTGTTTCTGTGCTGACCCCTTTGTCAAATGTTAGAACTCAATGTGGACTGTGAATCAAAACGGGTCACTCCTGAAATACACTATGACCAGTGTTTCATGTTCTATGTTGCTGTAACCAGACAGTGTGTCTGAGAGTGTTTTTGAAGGTAAAACTATTGTCTGATTATTTTCTACCAGAGCTACAGCTAAGTCTTTCTGTGATTTGTTTTTTTTTTTTAGAGTTAACATCGTGTTTGGATCATAATATTTCCGACATGTGTCTTCAGTGACGATAGTTTTTAGGTTCTGGAAACATTTCTTGTAGTTTGAGTCTCAGAACCATGGTACATCATTTACCAGCAGATCTTTAAGGTATGTGCTCGGTATGTAACCTTTGCCATGTATGAGGACAGCACCCCAATAAGACCTTGTACCTCATCCTTATTTATACACAGATCGGTCAGATAATGTTCTTCTAAACTGTCTTTTATTTATTAGAACTGTAAAAATGTTTATTATTTTAAAGAACGTTGTGTTTTATTTTTGTAAAAGGAACTAATCTTCCTCCAACTTCTTTCTTACTGAGTTTTGGATCTAAGATGAGGTCATTTCCTGTAAAAACTGATCTAACCAGCAGGTGAAGGTGGAGATGAAGGAGTGCTCCGTTCTACTGAATCCTCTCCAGTTTGACAAGCAGCTGCTGGACGACTTGAGGAACGGGGTTCCTGTTTGTTCTTCACGTGTGTGTTCTCTGCTTCCTGAAGACAAAAAGGTGAGAAGTATGAAGTCAGCTCAAAATAAAAACTATGATTATAAAAATTATTCAGTTACAAAGTGAAGTGCATGAAAATAAAACTTAAATGTTTATCTTTCTGTTTCAGGAAACACAAGTGGATCATCAGAGACCAGTTACCTTAAAGAAGAGGACAAAGAAGAAGGTTTGTCATTTGTCTCACCACAGTTTGGTACAAATAAACTCTCTCTATGAATCCACCGTCCCGTCTACCAAATGGGGTCAAAACACCGGTGGCACCAGCCTTCACAGGAAACCCAGACTTTCCTCACTCCAGTCACATCTTACAGCAGGCAGTCCTGTCCTGGGTCTGCTACTGCCTCTCGTCCCAGTGTGTGTGCGTGTGGGATGACAAGTCTTCACAGCGCCTCACTTTTTCACATTTCATTATGTCAAAGCCTTTTTTCAAATGAATCAGAACAGTTTTCTTCCTCTTTGTTTTTAAAAACACCTCATATTGACAATGTTGAAAAGGATTTGTTTTACTGTGTTGCAAATTTATGAAAAAAAAATGTACTTAAGTCAATACTTAGTTAATGCATCTTTGGCAGCTATTACAGCCTCGAGTTGTTTTGAATATAAACTGTTCTTTGGACAGTTTGGGCTTTTCTTTATTGCAGTTCCACTCAAACTCCAACAGACTGAATGAGAAACATCAGTGCACGGAATTTTTATATCTCCCCATAGATGTTCAACTGGATTCAGGTCTGGGCTCTGTTGGCGGGTCACTCTTGAACATTGACAGGGTTGTTCTGAAGCCACACCTTCCATACTGTATCTTGGTGGTGGGCTTTGGATCATTGACCTTCTGAAAAATGAACCATTGCCCCAGTCTAAGGTCAAGAGCTCTCTGGCGTAGGTATTCATCCAGGATGTCTCCGTACATTGTAGCGTTCAGCTTTCAATTTATCCTGACAGGTCTTCCAGTTCTTCCCCACAGCATGATGCTGCCACCACCATGCATCACTGTGGGGATGCTATCGGCCTGGTGATGAGTGGTGCCTGGTTTCCTCCAAGCAGAACGCCTGCCATCCACTCCAAAAAGTTCTTTTGTGGTCTCGTCAGCCCACAGAATTTTGTTTTTCATGGTTTGAGAGTCTTACAGGTGCTATTTGGCAAACTCCACACAGGCTTCTATGTGTTTTTTATTAAGAAGCATTGCTGTTTTTGGCAGCCATCTGAGTTTTAGTCTTGGTCTTTGGACGAAAATTAATTTAAGTTTAAGTCACATTTTAGTCATCTCTACATATTTTAGTTTTAGTCAAGTTTTAGTCGACAAAAACTCTAAAAGGTTTTAGTCAACAAAGACTTAGAATGTTCCGTTCCATTCCGCTTGTTCCGGGGTCGGGTCGCGGGGGCAACAGCCCCAAGCAGGCAGCCCAGGCCTCTCTCTCCCCGGCTGGGTCCTCTTGCTCACCTGAAAGAATCCCAAGTCGTTCCCCGGCCAGCTGTGAGACATAGTCTCTCCAGCGGGTCCGGGGTCTGCCTCTTGGTCTCCTCCCGGTGGGACGTGGCCAAAACACCTCGCCCGCGAGGCGCTCGGGGGGCATCCTGACCAGATGCCCGAACCACCCCATCTGGCTCCTCTCGACCTGGAGGAGGAGCGGCTCGACACCGAGCTCCTCCCGGATGGCAGAGCTCCTCACCCGATCTCTGAGTGAGAGCCCAGCCACCCTGCGGAGGAAGCTCATTTCGGCCGCTTGTACCCGCGATCTCATTCTTTCGGTCACCAACCACAGCTGATGACCATAGGTGAGGATTGGAACATAGATCGACTTGTAAATCGAGAGCTTTGCTTTTCGGCTCAGCTCTCTCTTTACCACGACGGACCGATGCAGCGTCCTAGTTATTGCTGATGCCGCACCGATCCGCCTGTCGATCTCCCGCTCCATCCTTCCCCCACTCATGAACAAGACCCCGAGATACTTAAACTCCTCCACTTGGGGCAGGACCCTGTCCCTGACCCGCAGACCCCCCTGACTTAGAATGTTTTTAGTGTAATTTTAGTGTATATAAAAAAAGCAAAGAACAACAAATATTCTTTAACAATTGTGGCTTTATTACTGAAGTGCAGCTTTTTGTAAAAATAAAAGACAACCCTGCCAACTTGTACAAAAAAAAATTAAAAAACAAGGTACAAATGACACCCCTTAGTAACTCCAGTAAACAAAGTAAACATTATATTCTACTTTTAAAGCTCATTTGATAAGATAAAAAAAACAAAAACACGTTTAACTGCGTAATTAGAGGGTTCTGCTAGAGCAGTTTCACAACAGGTTCAAACAGTGTATCAATGTAACATTTAAGTGCAAATTATGGGAACAGCTTGCTGTGAGCAAAATTAGTTTATCAACCTTGATTAAGTTTGAGGAAAGCACTTCTCTCTAGAATAGTTCTTGCTCTATTTCGACGGCCACGGCTGAAGTCACCTGTAATGCTAAAGACTCTCTCAGCAAATGCTTGAGATGCTGGCATGGACAGAAAATCTAATGCAATAGGTTTTAGGCTCGGATAAACTGAATCTCCCTGTGAAGCCCAAAATTCAAGTGCAGAATTTTGATCAATAGGTTGTGACAGCTGCTCCTTGAATTTCTTAATTTCATCCTTGACACATGGATTTGAGAGGCTAGATTTGGATGGCCAGCTTGCTTTGGACAGAAATTTAAATCTGGGCCGCTTTTTCTGCGGTCCCTCTATGGATTCCTCTCTCTTCTTTGGCTCCTTACAGTCAACCTCCTCCTCCTGGTCAACTGGTGGCACCAATTGAACGATATAATCTTCTGCTTTTCCTAGAAGTGCATCAATTTGGTCATCCACATTTCCAAGGAGTGCTTCAGCTGCAACTGTCGGATCAAGGAAGCATGCAGCCGCAGCGATGGGCGAAAACTTATGATCTATGCAATCAAGAAAGCAGCTGAACCGCTTGTCCATGTTTGCCCTCATTTTGTTTGCCAGGGAATCTAGATCCTTGTTGTAGCTGTATCCCTGGGTATGAGGGAACTCAGACAGATGAGCTTTCAGGTCTAGAAGGGCAGGCACTACAAGTGATAAAGACTGTGTGTCACTCTGGAGCATCTGGATATGCTCAGCAAAGGGTAGAAGTAAATCTCTTAAAGCACTCAGCCGATGCCACTCACTTGGCAGTAGACAGTCCCAGCCCATCCCATCTGCAACCTGAACAACTGAGTCCTTGATTTGAAGAAGACATGATATCATCAGATATGTGCTGGACCATCTAGAAGGACAGTCTTTGATCAAAGTTAGTTGAGATAGCTGCAGCAGTCGCTCAGTTGCTACCGATGACTTGCGGAATAGCTTTACAAACATTTTCACTTTGTTCAGCAGTCGACTGACTCTTGCTTCTTTCTGGATCATGTTTACCCCGAGTTGCAGTGTGTGTACGACACAGGGTGTCATACTCATTGCTATGGCTCCAAATCTAGATAAGACAAAAACAATGACAAAAACCCTTTAATAATTTGATAGAAACACACTAAAATTTCCATGAACAATAAGGACGTTATGACTAACATGATTAATTGGTAAAAGTGACTATAACAAAGCATATCATATTGTTACTGGCATATTAAAAATGTTAAGTAACAGCTGATCAAAAAAATGTACCTTTGATCTTCTGCAGTCACCTCAGAGTCTTCTTCAGAGTCACTTGACTCGACAGAGTCCTCCTAGGAGCTGGTGCGATCATCAGTTTCACGTATTTTGAATGCTGCAATCATGTTGCTTCCGTTATCAGTTATGACTGTCACGATTTTGTGCTGTGGTATTCCCCAGTGTTCTATGCACTGGTCAACACAAGTTTTTATACACTCTGCAGTGTGTGGGTGTGCAATCTGGTCAAGCCTCAACAATATGTGCCGTGCTCTCTGCTCCACAGAGCAAAAAAAGCATGCACTAATTGCCAGAAATGATGCTGCAAAACCTTTTTTGGTCCATACATCCAACCCAATTGTTACTTTGCGTGCTGTAGCAAGTCGCCCTTTGTACTTTAGTTTTTCGTCCTCATAAATCTTTTCAATTAAGTTGTTTATTTTTGCTCTTTTGGGTATGACTAGCCTCTTATCGAAGGTCTCCATCATGCGGATAAAATCTTCATCCTCCACTGTGCAAGCAGGTAAACCAGTGTGTCCAATCCAAAGAGCAATCACCTGTTCTTTAACTTGTTGTTCCCCTGAGTCTGACTTATATTCCGCAGCGAAGGCTGCTGTGATAGAGGTCTGTGCCCTGACATTTTTAGGACCACAAGATTTCTCATTCGAAGTACTGGTCTGTGGGATCTGGATAAGAAAAAGCAAAGCAGATACAATTAGTCTACTTCTTTTCTCTAGAAAAAGTACAAAGTACACCTATAAAAATTACAGGTGAATACAAAACAATTAAATGGGTATTTCACATATATGAAAACATACATACTTGTATACATGAGTATTATGGAGTATCCAGGGTGGAGACGGTGGCCGCGTGGTTAGAGCGTTCGCCCGCGGACCGGAAGGTCGCGGGTTTGCGTCCCACGGAGAGCACGTCTAGGGTCCTTGGAGAAGACACCTAACCCCCGCTTCTCCCACCATTGGCGCCGTTGAAGGGCAGCCTGCTGCGGTGTAAGGAGTGCAGCAAACAAATTTCCCCGGTGAGGGATGAATAGAGTAATTCATTTATTTATTTATTAATTTATGAATGAGACATATCGTTTTGGCAACATAGTGCAATGTAATGAAAAAAGAAAGGTTTTAACTATCAAACAACCAAAACAAAAATACATTTCAATACCTAAGCACATTCAAAGATATCTGATTAACATATAGTTACATGCTGGCATTACAGAAACACACATAGCTGGTTGCTCCATCAATGTGTGTATACCTGTGAGGTGTGGTGAGGTTCATGTCTGGGGAGGCACTGACTCCTCAAGAGTTAGATTTGTAAGAACTGAAAAATCCATCTTATTTCAGCATTCATCCAACAGCATCCAACAACTCATTATGCTTCTTATTCAATCAACATTCCTCTTTTAATTACATTCACAAACATAAACACAGGTTCAGGTCTGTCTCTTTTATATCTATGGATAGAGTTTTAAGAAATTCATCAATACTATAAACAAATTAAAATAAAGAGGTTTCATTTTAAACAACAGTAAAAAAAAATTCTGTTATTTTTTGTGTTTTGGTAAATTTTAATAATTTAATAAATTAATGAATTTGAATAATGTTTGCCTTTTCAAATGATCAGAAAAAAGAAATTCTTCAAGGCCAAACAAAGTTCATACTGGTGATTTTCTGAAGTGGGGGGAGGGAGGAGGAAATCAAATTTGGCTATTTTTACTCAATACAATGACTGAAATGTGTAGCCACACTACAAATGCATTTTTAAATAAAATAAATAAATAAACGAATCTCTATTCATCCCTCACCGGGGAAATTTGTTTGCTGTACTCCTTACACCGGAGCAGGCTGCCCTTCGACGTCGCCAATGGTGGGAGAAACGGGGGTTTGGTGTCTTCTCCAAGGACCCTAGACGTGCTCTCTGTGGTATGCAAACCCGCGAACTTCCGGTCCGCGCACGAACGCTCTAACCACTGAGCTACCGTCTCCCTATTTAACACATAACAGTGGAAAATATTAGACTCCTTTTTTTTCTTTATTTCTTTTTTGTCATGATGAGAGGAGAGGCACTGTCTCCCTGACAATCGTACGTATATTCAATGTTGTAAACATGGCTAAACATGCCAGTGCCAATGTTGCAAGAACTAAAAGTTGTGATGTTAATTTAAAAACACAAAAAACATGTATGACATGCAATATTTCCTTCTACATGTCAGACAGTCCTGCTAACCAAGCTAACTAAGGCGGAAGTTAGCAGCACCGACAAGCTAGCATTAGCTTGACGGGAATGCTGTTTGCGCAAAATATGTGGGAAACTTTAAACTTTCAGTGATGTTAATCACAAGCCAACTGTAGAATAAAAGGTTTGTTTCTCTTCTTTTGCATTTTAGAAGGACTTATGACTTACCTTAGCATGAATATCAGGGTGATGAGCTTTAGCCGCAGGTGTGTTGTGTAGACCATGTGATCGTGCTGCATTGTAGGGTGAATGGGGAGGCGTGTGGATGGGGGAGGGGGTGAAGACCTGCCGCTGTGAGAGACGAAATGTAGCCGAAGAAATATGAAAGCCCAACGGCTATTTCGTTACGTTTTCGTCTCGTCAGCAGAAACTTGCAAACGTCTCGTCACATTTTCGTCACCAAAAAGTTGCATTTATTTTGTTATCGTTACGTCGTCATGAAAAAAAAACTTTGTCAACAAAATCATTTTGTTGTCGTCATCGTTGACGAAAACAACACTGTTAAGAAGTAGTTTTCCTTCTTGAAGGTTCTGTTCTTTCAACAGAGGAGTGCTTGTACTCCGACAGAGTGACCATTGGATTTTTGGTTACCTTCCTGATTAAGTTCCGTTTCCCCCAATCAGTCAGCTTAGATATTAGATAGAAGAGATCATCTATAACTTCTTCCACTTACAGATGATGGAGGTCACTGTGCTCACTGGAACCTACAAGGCAGCAGAAATTTTCTGTTCTCTTGACCAGCTTTGGGCCTCAAGACAATCTAGCCTCGGAGGTCTACAGACAATTCCTCTTCTTTCATGCTTGCTTTGAGCTTTGACATGCACTCTCGACCCTGGAACCGCAAATAAATAGATGCACACATCTCCAAATGATGTCCAATCCTCTGGATTTATCACAGCTTGACTACAATTAAGCAGCTGAAACACCTCAAGAATTATCAGTAGAAACAAAATAAACCTCAGTACAATTTTGAGCTTCACAGCAAACACTGTTGGTATACTTAAGTGCATGTCATTTTACAGTTTTTTAAATTTATTTTTAATAGGTTAAATTAGTTCATCAACATTTCTATAGTGGTTTTTTTTTATTCAGAAGAAGACTGATTTAATCCATTTTAAAATAATGCTGGGATTTGCATAAAAGTAAATCTAAGTCAGACTAATAAAGTCAATCAGTATAACTTCTAGAGTTGTATCAATAAATGTATTTGTACCAAACTGTTTCAGTGCAGCGCTGTGCATGAATGCAACGGACGCTATTTTACAAAACAATCAAGACATTTTCCCACACGAGGCAGGATGCAATGTATGTGTTGTTATGTTTGGGTGTTGGTACAGTTTTTTTTAGTTCATTTATAAAGGGGAGTGACAGTGTTCCGCTACAAAACAATCACGGATAAGATTTTCCTTGATATCAGTCATCCATTCCAAACTACCCGTGTCACTACTGCTAGCGACCAACCGGAGCTCAAAGACTCTCCAACAAAGTTTCCTAAATATTCTCTGTCTCTACAACACATTCATTTCCCAATATTTATTTACAGGTTGAAAATTATGTTAAAAAACTGTTCCTAACCTTAACCACTTTCTGAAGAGGAGGACATTTATAAGCTTCCTTTGAGCCCACCTGATTTAAAAAAACTAGATTCTAGGAATGTGAATATTTGTTCTGAAAAACTAAGATGAAATACTTTTGTTTACTGTCTACAAGTTTTTTGTTCATACTGTATATTTATTGCTTCTTTGAGAAGTGTTCTAACTACGTAGTACTAACCAGCACTTAACATTATTTTTTCCGGAGCTTCGAAAGCTTGTGTGGATACTCTAGGACAGGACTAGTATGATTGAGGATCTAGTTAGGACTTAACTAGTAGTTTCCTGAAATACTTCAACAATTTAATGACTGGTAGAGTAAATTAAAAGGGCAGACTGATGCTGTAGTCTAACCTGCTGAAGGAAAAAACTCAGGGTATTTAAAACCAAAAGACATGAGAACAATGACAACACAGACATGTTACATTCATATTGACGTGCAGGTGGTTGGTTACGAGATGTGGCAAAAGTACCATTGTAAGTAATGGGGTATTTACAGCAGCCATTCAAGCCAGGACTTCATTTTTCCCACAAAAAACGTGAGTGGACGCTGGCGTGACTTGCTGCCGCGCTCAGTTTGTTCATCTCAAGAACAAGTTTTGTTCAAGTCCTCAAGATTCAAGTCATCTCCTGTTTCTTCTGGTGTTCCCTAGGGCTCTGTCCTGGGGCCCCTACTTTTCATTATTGATATTCTCCCCCTTGGCAATATTTTCCAGAAATTCAACATCAATTTTTATCGTTATGCCGACGACACGCAACTCTACTTGTCCGGTAAACCCATCTCCACATTTCCTCCCTCCTTCCTTACCTTCGGTCTTTCCAAAATAAAAAACTGTCTCACCTTCAACCTCCTCAAACTAAATTCTGATAAAACTGAGTTTCTTCTCATCGGCTCCAGATCCACATCATCCAAAGTCAATAGCTTCTCTCTCCCAATTGACGTTTCTTTTATTTCCCGTTCCCCTCAAGTCAAGAGCCTGGATGTCATCCTTGATTCCTCACTGTCCTTTCAATCCCACATAAATAATATCACCCTGTCTGCTTACTTTCATCTTTGTAACATTAATCGTCTACGTCCTTCCATCACATCCCACACCGCTGCCATCCTTGTCAACAGTTTTGTCACCTTTCTTCTGGACTATTGTTATTCACTTCTCTTTGGCCTCCCTCGGAAATCTCTCAACTTCACCTGCTACAAAACTCCTCTGCCCGCATAATCTCTGCAGCCTGCTCTTTTCATCACATCTCTCCAGTTCT
The DNA here is from genome assembly GCA_902685375.1 of Neostethus bicornis. Classification (NCBI taxonomy): domain Eukaryota; kingdom Metazoa; phylum Chordata; class Actinopteri; order Atheriniformes; family Phallostethidae; genus Neostethus; species Neostethus bicornis. Next base: position 1,404,587 of record CACRXE010000025.1, read on the forward strand.
TTAGCAACTTCACTGGCTCCCAATTGAATCCAGAATCATTTTCAAAATTCTCATTCTCACTTTCAAAGGCATCCATAATCTTGTTCCTTCATACCTCTCTGATCTTGTCCATATTGCTACCCCTCCTCGTTCTCTCAGGTCATCTGCATCCATCCATCTTACTGTCCCCCCATCCGTCTAAGCACAATGGGGGGCAGAGCCTTCAGTTGCTCTGCTCCACGACTCTGGAACGCACTTCCCCCTGGCGTCTGCAATTTAGACTCTTTCCCTCTGTTCAAATCTCATCTCAAAACTCACCTCTTCAAATCTGTCTAGTCTCTTTAATCCTCTTCTTTCTTCCTCCTGTCTCTTTACGTGTTGAGTTATAAATTTTTATCTATTGTTCTTTTTATTTTGTTGTCCTTGAGTTTCTAGAAAGGCACTTTTAAATAAAATGATTTTTTTTCTTTAATGGTATATGTGAGTGTCCTTTTTGTATTGCATCAATGAATGTCATATTATTCCCAATAGAAACACATTTGCTAGGAGAAGAACACCACTTTCTTTTTTCTGAAATTTGAATACAGCTAAACATAGTCTGACAAAAAGTCTTCCATCTGCAACTTTAGCTCAAGTGTGACATGTCCATGTGCTTTTAAATAGTGCTGCCGCACATGTGCAGCTTGTGCTGGTACTGTACTGAGGCAATTTTTTTTTGCGCTACAAATTTAGTTTTTTTTTTGCAAAAAGCTGATTTATAGACGAGCTCATCAGTGCGGCCATGCATACGCGAGTATTTGGAATAATTCAATCATTTGAAAAATAAAGTACTTTTTGTTCTCATTTTATTTACAGAAGCTACAACAACAAAAATGCCCTGGACTTCCTAGCAATTCAAACTATAAAGAAGTCTCCACCAGTCCATCAAGTCCAAGAAGACATCAGAGAAATCAGAAGGGAGGCAAGAGATACAGTTGTGATCAGTGTGGAGCAGCTTTCAGTCGGTCCAGTCATTTAAAAGTCCATCAACGTATTCACACTGGAGAGAAACCATACAGATGTGGTCAGTGTGAAGCAGCTTTTAGTCGGTCCAGTCATTTAAAAGTCCATCAACGTATTCACACTGGAGAGAAACCATACAGATGTAATCAGTGTGGAGCAGCTTTCAGGGATTCAAGTGGTTTAATACAGCACCAACATATTCATACCGGAGAAAAATCATTTGGATGTAATCAGTGTGGAGCAGCTTTCAGTCGTCCCGGTGTTTTATACGTTCATCAACGTATTCACACTGGAGAGAAACCATACAGATGTGGTCAGTGTGAAGCAGCTTTTAGTCGGTCCAGTCATTTAAAAGTCCATCAACGTATTCACACTGGAGAGAAACCATACAGATGTAATCAGTGTGGAGCAGCTTTCAGGGATTCAAGTGGTTTGATACAGCACCAACATATTCATACCGGAGTGAAATCATTTGGATGTAATCAGTGTGGAGCAGCTTTCAGTCGTCCCGGTGATTTATACGTTCATCAACGTATTCACACTGGAGAGAAACCATACAGATGTGAGCAGTGTGGAGCAGCTTTCAGGACATCAGGTCACTTAGAAGTCCATCATCGTATTCACACAGGAGAGAAACCTTACAAATGTGATCAGTGTGGAGCAGCTTTTAATCAGTCTAGTACATTAACAAAACACAAATGTACTCGCTCAAGAGACAAACCATACGGATGTGATGTGAGTGCCAAAGTAATTTAAAATACCCCAAACGTATTCTCTCAAGATAGGACTTTCGTTGTGCAGAATAACAGAATTTTACACACTTGTAGTAGTACTAAAAAGGGTAGAAACGTACAACAGTAATTAGTGGAATATTTTAACTTGTCATGTTTTTTCAGTGTTCCATATTAAACTACTTTGAAAAAAATTTAGAAAGTTTCCAATGATGCATTCCTAATGTGTTTTTTTCTACTCCAACAGTACTGAGTTAAACCAACTGATTAAAAGCTTCATTTTGACTCCTGCGTTCATTTAATTTTTGTGAAATTTTTGTTTAAATATACGAGAAACAGGAGTAAGATGAAGACTATGATTTATCTCTCAAATGAACACAGATTAAAGATGGTGAGCTCAATAAGATGAACATTAACCTCTTAACATCCACTGACCCGCCCACGGTACGTTTGTGGGTTTTTGTTTTTTCTTCACTCATAAAGACACTTATTCTTTGTTCAACTCCACTAAGTTATACCTCGTTTTAAAGCTAAGACTTTCAAGAAAATGATCATAACATCCATTCTTATGTTTTCACTAGTTTCAAGAAGAAATAACAAATTATCCGCAAAAAAAATCAAAGTGTGTAGAGGGCACAGCCTACCTATGATTCGGTTCTGATGGCCTCAGAGGGGTTCAATCTTCATGTGATCGGTCTCATTTTGTCCGTAACAATCCACAGAATAAATATATGAAATTGTTTTTTCTCAAAAGTAATCCAGTTTGTATAAATACTCCAGAAAACGTGTTTTTTTTTCTGTGAAAAATCCGATGGTAAAACGTTGCAGTCGCGTTTCTATCTACGTAGTAACTGCTAGGCTATGTTTTTAGCTTCGTTCTGGGTGTGCTTCATTTCCTCACAAAGTTAGCTTCAAAATGAGACCACTCGCGATCTTTTCCGGTCACGAGTTTCTTAGCTAAATCGGTTTGAACAAAACAACTGCCCCTTACTGAGGTCAGAGGGGGCGTGGACATTATTGCTATTTGATGACCAATAACATAACTTTACGATTAATACGTAATGTCAGGAGCTAGCCAATAAGATTACCTTTCCAACGAGGGGCTGGACTTCAAGTTTGGTTGACCAGAAGACCCCTTTATTTGACTGCGTAATGAGAAAAACAACGGCATTTTACGCACAGCGTTTTGCGCACAAGGTGGAGACAAAGAGACAGAGTTGCGATTTACAAGAGCTGTTAGATTTGAACTTTGGGCGCATAGTTTTGCCAAAAAAACATGCCGAAGGCAAAAGGAAAAACACATTATACGACAGAAAAAGCCGTTGATGTACTCTTGGAATCGTCTACTGAAGAAGATAGTGAATATAATTCAGACGATGAAGAGCTCTTTGAGCTCGGAATGGACCCAGTACTGGATGGGTGAGTTCATCATGCAAAACATTGTTTTGAATGAAATATATGATTTTTCAGTTGTCATCTTGGTAATTGATAAGTTTGATCTGTTTCTAGTTTTATTTTATTGTTATTTTTCCATTTTTGTTGTTGTTTTATTTCTGATCTATAGTTTATTGATAATTGTGAATTCTACTGTGACATTTGATATTATGAAAGTAATAATAAACGTATTATTATTATTATCTTTTTTTGTAATAATTATAAATATATATTTTTATGTAATGACCATGGTATTACCGTACATTATTTTAGTACCTCATCATAATTTTTTTTTTCTTTTCTTTTACAAACCTGGCATTGTTGCTCATAGGTGCTATTCAGAGGAGGACAAAGACATGCAGACCCCCGCTGAAGTGACCGACACCCTAATTACAAAGAGAAAGAGGTCTTTGTCTGCAGAAAGCCCATCTCCCCCTGCTGAATCTTCCACCCCACCCCCTGCTGCTTCCACAAGCTCCATGCCAGTCAGAAGAGGGAGGGGGAGACCTAGGGATAAAACAAGGGGCAGAGAAACAGTGACCTGTCCTCTTCAAAGTGGCGAGAGATGGCACACCGTAGATGAAGAGGATACTGCACCCCAACCACTCCTCTTCAAACCAGCCCGGGAACCTGGACCACAAACCCGGAGTAGGCGGCTTGCTTCTCCACTTGATTTTTTCAAGTTGTTTTTTACAGATGTCTTGCTTGCGACACTTATGGACAATACCAACGCATTTGGGGCCCACAAAGATGAAAACTGGACAATTTTGACAGTTTGCGACCTGTATTCTTGGTTTGCCATGGTACTCTATATGGGGATAGTGAAGGTCCCGCAGCAAGTTTTTTACTGGAAACAGCAAGACATTTTCAACTTTTCCTTCCCACCATCTGTCATGTCGAGGAACAAATTCTTACGCATGTGCCAAGCATTCCACCTTTGCTCATTAGAGGATGATGCACGAAATCAGGCACTAAAGGGCTCCCCAAGCTATGATCGTCTAGGCAAGATAAAGCCTATCTATAACCAGATAGTGACTGGTTGTAAGAACAACTTTCATCCTGGGTTGAACCTAGCCATTGATGAGCGCATGGTGGCAACTAAAAGGAGAACAGCCCTAAAACAATACATAAAAAATAAACCAACTAAGTGGGGATATAAACTTTTTGTGCTTGCTGACTCTGCCACAGGATACACATGGAACTTTTTTGTTTACGAGGGCAAGTCTTCAAGCCCTGGGAAAGGACTGAGTTATGACTCTGTAATGTCTCTGATGGATATTCAAAACTTAGGAACTGGATATCACCTCTTTGTAGACAATTTTTATACAAGCCCTCGCCTTTTCAAAGACCTGTTTGCCCTGCAGATTGGGGCTTGCGGCACGATCAGAAACAATCGTGTTGGGTTTCCTAGAACCACTTTGAATGACATCGGCAGGAAAGACTCTCGGGGGACCATCAGATGGATCCGGGATGCTGAATTATTGTTTGTAAAGTGGAAGGACACTCGAGAGGTTGTCATGTGTTCGACCATTCACACTGTATTTAGAGGAGAGACAATCACACGACGAGTGAAAACACAAGGGTGTTGGTCAGAGGTGCAGTTTCCTATCCCGGTAGCCATCAAGGAATATAACCGCCACATGGGAGGTGTCGATCTCTCTGATGCCCTCATCGGTTATTACACTGTTCTTCACAAAACACGGAAGTGGTACATGACTTTTTTCTATCACTTTTTGGACATTGCGGTTGTCAATGCATTTATTTTATACAATGCAGAGCATCATGAGGAACCTTTGACACAGTTGGACTTCCGAATCCAACTGATTCGAGAGCTTTCTCAGAGTGGAAGTGCGTCAAGCTCAACCAACCGTCCACCTCCTAGTCCAGATAGTAAATCACATACACCGATGTTTTTTGTAGAGGACAGGGATGTTCCCAAACATCTGTCTGCTACCGCAGGGAGACGACGGTGCAAAGTCTGTCACAAAAAGACACCTGTAGGTTGCAGAACATGCAAAGTTCCTTTTTGCTTTGTACCTGGTCGAGACTGTTATCACCACTGGCACCACGGAAAAAAACTGTTGTAGACATTTATTTCATTTGGTTTTGTTGTAAATAGGTTTTGCACCAATTGTAGTAATTTCACTACAATTTCATTATGTCTCAATTTCTTCCTTTATTATGATTAATTACTTTATTGCTTTATTTCATTTTGTTTTGTTGTAAATAGTTGAAGCTTTTGCACTAATAGTAGTAATTTTACTACAATTCTCAACATCATTTAGTTGCACAAAAGAAAGATTTGTTTATCTATATCTATTTTTTGTTATTGAAAAGTTGTTGTTTTTTAACATTTGAGTTCTTGTTTTTATCTCAATAAAACACACAATTTATCCAGTTGTATATTTCATTTCTTGTGCATGATTTTTATGAAAAAATTTATAATTACAGTAAAAAATATTAAAATATACATTTAAAAAAATTATGAAAAAAAATTATCTGGGGGGGCATTCAAAGTCACAGAAACACTAATATGCATTTTTTTATGACTAAAAAAGTGATAAAATGGCAAAAATTCACTTTGGCACATTTTGGCACATTTTGGCACAGATTTGGACAGCTTGTGCCGAATGGACACTTTTTATAGTAAAAGGTCAATAGGTCAAAACCACTTGTACCTAGAGATCTGAAACTTTACACAGTTGTTGTCAACAAGATTTTTGTCATACAAATGGAAGGAATTATGCCTACTAAGAAGTATGTCTTGGCTAGGGACATTGGAAAATGAAAAAAATTAGGCGAGGCTAAAATTCAACAATTTTTTTTATGTTTGAACTACTGTAGGTTAGGCTCTGAAATTCTGACACTCTCCATGTACATATCTACAGAAACTAGAAGGTCTAAGCTTTATTTTGATGTATAGTACAAGCATGTGACTTGAAAGATGCTGCTGTAATAAGCAATGGCATTTGGGTATGTCCAACTATTGTGCACAGCCCGAAAATAGGTGGGTGTTAAGAGGTTAAATGTTAGTGTTACGCTGCGTGGAAAAAAAAATGCATATAACTTTTACATTTAGACTAACATGTTTAATGTAACCTGCAGTTCCGAGTCAACTTTCGGTTATTGAACTTTGAAGCTTTTTCTACGATAGATCACTTCTGGATGAATGAGGGATTACATGGTATAATTTAAAAAGGGGTTGGCATCTGAGACAAATCATCAGATGCCAATCCTTTTTAAAATTATACCAATGGAAAAGTGAGGTTACAGAGAAAAGAGTTAAAGAAGGTGGAAGATTTTAAGTCCAGAGCAATGGAGAGTGTGGAAAAGAGGCAAAGAAGCGTGTGCAGGCAGGCTGGAACGATTGGAGAAAAGTATTAGGTGTGACGTGTGATAGAAGAGTTTCAGCTGAAATGAAAGGAAAAGTATACAAAATCGCGTTCAGACCGGCCATGCTGATTGGTCTAGAGAAAGTGGCACAGAGGAAAAGACAGGAAGCAGAGATGGAGGTAGCAGAGATGAAGATGCTGAGGATCTCTCTGGGAGTGACCAGGATGGACAGGATCAGAGGAACAGCACATGTTAGAGGTTTTGGAGATAAAGTCAGAGAGGCCAGACTGAGATGGTTTGGACATGTGCAGAAGAGAGAGTACATCAAAAGAAGGTTGCTGGGTTTGGAACCACCAGGAAAGAGGCCTAGAGGAAGACCAAAGAGGAGGTTCATGGATACAGTGAAGGAAGACATGAAGATAGTTGGTGTGACTGAAGAGGATGCAGCAGATAGGGTTAGACGGAAGAAACTGACTTGCTGTGGCGACCCCTGGTTTACCCACACCCTGCAGCTGGTTGTGGGTTTTCACATCCTGGTTGTCAAGGATAGGATGAAGCAGGCAGGCCCCGTCATCGATGTGCTGGGTAAGGTTGCCAATATCGTCAGCCATGTGTCGTCCATGCATGCCATTGAGCTACTAGAGGATGAGCGGCGAATGCAGACAGCCAATACTACCTGCTGGAACTCTCAGTTGACTATGAGCCGCTCCATACTGCGCATCCCAGAAGCCAAACCGCAGGAGGTTGACTTTATCCAGTACAACCGATACGAGCGCAACATTTTAGGTGAGCTCTCGGAAATCTTGACCCCCTTCGAGAGAGCCACCGACTTACTCCAGGGCCAGAATTCTGTCACTGCCAGTCTGGTCGTCCCTTGTGTCTGTGGAACGATGGCAAAGCTGCAGCGGATGTTGTCAAAACATAGGTCCGAGCTGATGGCAGGACTCCTTCCAGAGAAGAATGAACCCCTATGCTGAAAAGGAAGTATTCAAATGGCTACAGGTTTGGATCTCCTTTTCAAGCTGAAAAATACAGTATATATACAAACTATCCTTCCCATCAGTTCCTTTTAATTCTTAATGTAGTCACTAGAACGAATGAACATGAGCTGCTCAAATACAGTGTTTGACAGTCGGCATCTCTCTGGGTGCAAGATCTTCCCCCCAACACTGAACAGGCGCTCCACTGGAGCAGATGTGGCTGGAACTTCCAGGTATTTTGCAGCTAGTTTGGCCACATGGGGTTACTTGGTGTCCTGGGGCCTCCAGTCGGCCAGGGAATCCAAAGAAAGCTCCCTGAGGTAATCCTGGACCTCCAGCTGGACTACAGTTGATGATGGTGTGATGGTTGACGTGGTTGCAGGCTGAGACTCCAGGAAGATATCCAGGAAGTCATTTTTCTGGCGAGGCCTCCTTGCTGCCGGTAAAGCAGCCGCAGCATGAGTTGGTAGAATTGTGCTTTTGCTGGCACTGGCTGTGGCCTTGCTGGTGAGCAGTGATGTCAGTCTCTCAAGACCTGTGATTTGACGACATCCTCTGCACCTTTGCCATCGTCCTACAGACACAAGGGACCACCAGACCGGCAGTGACAAAGTTCTGGCCCTGGAGCAACTTATTGGCTATCTCGAAGGGGGTTATGATTTCCGAGAGCTCATCTAAAATGTTGCACTTGTAGCAGTTGAGCTGGGGACAGTGATACTCCTGCACATTGGCTTCTAGGATGCTCAGAGACGGCTTCTTTTACAACTCTTTCAAACCATCCTTTATCTCTGCTTAGGATCCTCACCTCACTGTCCTGAATTTGTCAGTTATTTTTTTGCCGAGCTGGCGAAAGCTTCTATGCAAGGTGCAAACCACCATCAGGAACAATTTGGGGTTATCCGGCAACCTTCAAATACTGGCAATCTGAGGTATCAGAGGGTTGCCGGATGCTATTACTTGCTTATGATAAGTAATAGCATCATAAACTATTACTTAAAAACATTGTGTCAATATGGGATCAGAGGTGCAGCATATTTTTGGATCAAAAGTTACTTAGAAAATCAATCTCAGTATGTCCACATTGATGGAGCTTATTCGGAGCTTCAAACAGTGACCTGTGGTCTCCAACAGGGATCTATGTTGAAGCCCTTTGGTGTTTATTCTCTATTTTATTGATAAATGTTTGATTTAAAAATCTCTGCAACTCCCGAGAAGTGAGAGAGTTGTTATTGGTGCAGGAAACAGAGATGATGAGATGTTTTTAAATTGATTTAGATTTTCTTTAATTATAACACAATTAATTTATTAACTCTTTCATGACAAGAACATCATGTTACATTATTTTACTTTTAAAAATGAGAAGATCAGCCATCTTTAATTTTTACATACATTTTTTTAATATATTTACAATAATAATAAAATGTCTTTAAATATAACTTAAAGTAAAGATGAAATTTTTTTTTTTATCAGTTTTTATTTTAGAAAATGTCAGAAACTTTGTGAAAAAAAACTCAAAAGATTTGGATTTATTTTAATCTCAAATTTGTTTTCAATTAATCAATGTTTTAATTAAAGTCACATTATTTTGTATTTTTTAAAAACTAATGTAATTTATTTAAATTTTAATTTATTTTTTATACTTCAGTTAAAGTTTATAAATTCCTTTTATTTTCATATTTAATTCTTTAAAATAAAAAATTGTGGAAAATGATGGCAGGATTTTTTTCTGCTGACTGTCTCCTTCTAGTGGCCTCATGCTGCAACATTCATTCTTTTTTTTTATCTAAAATGATTTTTTTTCTAATTGTTAATGCATAAATATGAAGTCATTTTATTCTGTTGTATAATTATTGTTAGTTTCTATATATGTATATAATAGAACAAAATGTATTTGAGGTAATAGTTGTTCTTTAAAAATGTATTTTTATTTCATTAGAAAACAATTGAAACAATAAAAATCAGTAACATTTTTATTCTGCAGAAAAACCGACTGTCTCCGTCTGGTGGCCAAATTTTGTCACTACATCCCAGTGGACATGTTCAACCATAGACATACATAAATAAATAAATAAATAAATAAATAGTGGTACCCACAGTAACTCAAGAAAACGAGGCAACTGGTCGTTCTACCCGTTAAAATAAAAACAGATTAAATTATAACTTCTTTATTACTTTTGTCTTTAGTAAACATTTTCACCTCAGAGTTTACGTTTCCTGTCGGAGTTGTTTCAGTGTGACACCAGGGGCCCGTTTCAAGAAGGAGGTTTTGGAAAACTCAGACTTTTCGGTTTCTGAAAGGGAGGTAGCTTAAACCAGTAAACTCTGAGTAAGTTAAACCGGTTTCAAGAAGAGAGTTAATCAAAACTCAGAGTCGGTTACTAGGGCAACTGACTCAGCAAACCAAACCTGGGGCCCGTTTCAAGAAGGAAGTTCAAGAAACTTTGAGTTTAAATTTAAACCTTGAGTTGGTCAACTCTGAGATTGAAAACTCTGAGTTTTCGGTTTCAGATCAGCTGAAAACAGTTGGATTAATCAACTTCAAGTTGATTGACTCAGAGTTTAGAAAATGCACCTTGAGAATAAAAAGCCCTGATCAATGGAGTGCAGACATTAGGAGTCACCATGGAAACAGGAGTAAACAAAGAGGACTGAATATTTCTAACAGACTGAGCTGGATGTCCTACTGCAGACATACAGCAAGTATGAGAACATTTTTATTCAAAAAAATGTCTTTGGAGCAGAGAGAAAAGGCCTGGATGGAAATAGCTGCCAGAATAAATACACACGTTTACATTTAATCATAGTGTTCGGTGTATCTAATTACTGAATAAGGGTGGAGCTCGGGGGCGTGCTATAGCTCAGTGGTACAACGTTCACCCTTGGACCGGGAGTTCACGGGATCGAATCCCACTGAGCTCACGTCAGCTTGCTGCGGTGTAATTTAGAACACAGATTTTCCCATTGAAGGATGAACAAAGTATACTTATTTTTTATTTTTTTGTTGTCGTATTCCAGTAAAATGGGAAATCATTCTTAATTTTTCAATCATTTAAGAAATTACTTCAGTAATTAAATAGAAGACCAATATTTGTATGAATTAAAACTTCTTTTTAAACTTCTCATTGTGGATGAAGTGGGATTTGTACAGTAACAATAATCCTATAATGAAATACATTTTATGGAGAGCAAAAAATACATAAATCTAACTGTGTTTTTAAACTTTACCAACACTGATGTAGTTCTATAAATAATCCTGTCGGCATTAAAAGAATATGAAAAATAAAACCATAATTTAAACAGGTAAGACATGATGATGTCGTAGATCACAGGTAGACCACCTTACTTTATTAAATAATTAATTCTATCAATGCAGCTGCTGAACACTGTTGCCGCTCAGCATCTCCAACTTTAATCAAGAAAAAAAACCGTAACGCAACAAGCGATACAAGAGTGTGTGATGTGTCTGATGGATGGATAAGATTATTAATGTATGTTATGGAGTCTCAAGAAAAACAGTACCGCTCAAATAAACATGAATGAAGAGATGATAGAAAATTAACTCGTGGTCTCAAAATTATTTTGTGGCATGAATTCATTTCCCTGTGAATGAATCCAGCGTCCTCATCTACGTACATTATGATCTAGAAAAGGACATGTCATTTTAGTCTCTGCGTGAAGGAGACAGGTGTTTTTTTAAATTTTACATACTTTATTTTTCCCTCATCGGAGAAATTTTTGCAATTTATCCATCAATGTAGAAACAGATTGAACGAGGAAGGCATATTTAAACCCTGTTCACTTTAAAAAGGAGCGGAGACCGAGAGAAACTCTGGGTTTCCTCAAGTAAACCTGCTACCGACCAGGTTTGGTTTGCTGAGTCAGTTTCCCCAGTAACCGACTCTGAGTTTTGATTAACTCTCTTCTTGAAACCGGCTTAACTAACCCAGAGTTTACTGGTTTAAGTTACCTCCCTTTCTGAAACCGAAAAGTCTGAGTTTTCCACATTCTGGGGTTAACAAACTTAGAGTTTCCACAAAACCTCCTTCTTGAAACGGACCCCAGGTCTCACTCTCTGGTATCTACACAAGTAATAATGCACATGATCGCCCTCTAGCAGCGGATCTATTGAACTCACTATTTACATACGATATACTGTTGTTACACCTGCTACAGACTGTAGACCTGTTTAGGGTGTATCCTGTCTCTAAGCTGGGATAGGCTCCAGGACCTGCGTGACCCCATTAGGGAATAAGTGGTTCAGAAGATGAAATGAAAGAATGTGACAGGAAAGAAATAACTTTATACAGGTATTTAAGTTTAACCTTTTCTTCACACAGTACTTCTAATACTTTATATATTTTAGAAACCCGGTCGTTTCCAATTAAAACTAAAATTTAAAACAGTTTTTTAATTGAACTGTTTATTCCTATTGAATCCTAAACACAGCTGAGATCATCATTTCTAAACCTGGTCCCTCATGAAAACACACCCTTCACCTCCTGATTAGAGACTATTATGTGACTCATATCCTGAGTTCTAACACACACACACACACACACACACACACACACACGCATACGCACACACACACACACGCACACGCATACGCACACACACACACACACACACACACACACACACACACACACACAACATCAAACACTCATTCATGTTTAACACACAGTCCTTTCAGTGTTTGTGTTAGACACACACTGACATAAAAGACATGTTATTAATCTCAGACACACACTTATGTCAAACGGAAACACACACATGTAATTGTTCGATTACTATCATCAGTGTGTGTGTACGCGCGGATCAGCACTCTATATTTTGTGCGTTCCGATCAGAGTGGATCTCATTGCAGGTGTTGGATCAGGTTGACTCCTCCTTAACTACACTCACATTTTGATGCGTTAAGTAGCGAAACGCAAAAGCGTTTCGCTCCAAATATTTCTGGTTTTCTACAAACATAAAACTGTAAAACTATTAAAGTGATTGTTTAACACTTTCATTATCCTCCCCTCACTGAAGAGGAGGTGATGAAAGAGTGTTTTGTGGTGCTAAAAGTGATCAGCTGCGTTTTAATAAGTCTAAAAATAAAAATATTTTACTCTATTCATCCCTCACCGGGGAAATTTGTGTGCTGCACTCCTTACACCGCAGCAGGCTGCCCTTCAACGGCACCAATGGTGGGAGAAACGGGGGGTTAGGTGTCTTCTTCAAGGACCCTAAATGTGCACTCAGTGGTATGCAAACCCACAAAGTTCGGTCCGCAAGCGAACGCGGGCAAAAGTTTTAACCACGGAGCCACCGTCTCCCTGACTGGAGAGAAAGGAGAAAAGTCTTAAAAATAATATGAGGAATCTGGACATGAATGATCCACCCATGTCCAATAAAGCTGGAGGATCCTAAGGCAGATTTTATCCATCCATTCGTCTCTTCACCGCGAAATAAAACTCGTGTGGGTGTTTAAGTTCCTCATGCAGAATTAGTTTCTTTTTGACAGCCTTGCTCAAAACCAGATAAAATGTGTTTTGTTTAGACAAACTGCTTTTTCCTGTGATGACCTGGAGGTTTAGAGCTGAGATTAAATCTGAAAAACACTGATATTGATCTTTTTGATGCTCAAAACACTGCAGTTCTGCACAAAGTTGAAATAAAATGATTTTCAGGGATTTAATGCAGCAGATCATTAGTTACTGTCATGTTTAATAAATTCTTTAGTCTGTATAAACGCTGCCTTAACACCGTACTAGTGAGTACCGCCAAAGTAGTGACAGCAGCAGAAAAGACTTAAGACTTGATTGAATTAAAAATACTTTATTAATCCCTGAAGGTAAATTTGATGCTGCGGTGCTAACACCTCGATGCCTTCCTGGTCCGCTTACACGTTGTAAAGCCTGGCTACTGAACAGTTAAAAAAAAACAATCCGTAATGAGTCCACGAAGTCAGGCTTCAATGAAGCCCACCAAAGTGGTCCCTCCACATTCCTGCTGGGTCAGAACGAGCGTCCCCAGTTCCTCCATCTTGCCAGCGAGCGTCCGGATGTTACCCATGACAACCGCAGGGACACTGGGCTCAAAGCTCCTCCTTCTGATCGTCTCCTTCTCAGTTCTGTTGGGACTGCATAGACTCCTCCAGGCACGGTGGATCTGGTTCTGAGAGCTAGCTGCGCGCAAACAAAGCGGGACGACTCCATGACCAACAAAACGGAGAGCTAGCCGTTGAGAACAAAAAACGGCTAAAACAGCCGTCTGAAGCAAAACAATGCGGTCCAAAACGACGTCCAAAAAGCGCACAAAGTCACATCTCTAGACCGGGACCAAACACAGGCAGAAGATGAACAGAATCCGAGTGGAAAAAATGCAAAAAATAGACGACTAGACGCCAAAAAAACAGGAAACATCGCAGCAGGCAGCCGCAGCAGGCAGCCGCAGCAGGCAGCCGCCCGGGGGCAGCGTCTTTAAACGCCAATGATGTGAAGAACCGTACATGTTCAGTTTGATTCGTCTGAATGTGGGTATATAAAAGGACGTACACCGTGTTTTTATACATGAGGCCGGTGGTCTCTTCCTTCATGGCTACACCTATCCTCCTCCTCCTCCTCCTCCCAGTCCTGTTCCCCCACACCTGTGTCTCTCTGCTTCTTTTAGAAACCTGGTTTCTTTTTACATGGTGTTGAATTTTCTGTTTTTCATCTCTTGTGATTTTTTATCAGCATTCCTCTCGTCAACGTCGTGCAACATCTGGCTCTCCCTGCTGTCAGCCTCGCTTACCTTGTCTGGTCCGTCCTCCACACCTGTCCTCCGTTTAGGCCTCAGAATAAAGCAGTGTTCAGACTGTAATTTGCTTCCTTCACCTCTGCTTCCCTGACAGTCATAACATAAAGATGGACGACCCTGAACCCCTCAGGGGATCCCCCCCTTTTTACACTCCAGGTTAAATGCATGGCGATAACCCTCAGTCACAACGTTAGCAGGTCCAAGGTTAATCCTGAGTAAACAGAGAATGCTGACCTCATCCTCTCTCTCTGGTATGTGTGTGTGTGTGTGTGTCTGTGTGTGTGTGTGTGTGTCTGTGTGTGTGATAGATGTGAATGAGTGTGGTATGAAGCCTCGTCCCTGCAAGCAGCGCTGCATGAACACTCCCGGCAGCTTCAAATGTTTCTGTGCTGACGGCTTCATGCTGCAGCCCGATGGCAGCTGTAAGAGTAAGTTCCCCTCTGCTCCACATCCTCTGCCCCTCCTTCTGCCTCCTCACCACTCTCTTTCCCCGCCCCCAGATGCCAAGACCTGTTACCATGCCAACTGCCAGTATGGCTGCCAGGTGGTGAAAGGGGAGGTGCGGTGTACCTGCCCGTCGCCAGGATTACAGCTCGGACCTGACAGGCGCACCTGTGTGGGTCAGTGTGTGTTTGTTAGACACATTTACTGTTTTCCCTCCACCTTATTAACTCTCGCTCTGTCTCTCCCCTCAGACATCAATGAGTGTGTGTCCAGTGGGGGTGTGTGTCCTTGGCGCAGGAAGTGTGTGAATACGTTCGGGAGTTTTTTCTGTAAATGTCACTTCGGCTTCAGACTGGTGTACATTAACGGGCGCTACACCTGCATCGGTGAGATATTCTGGACCAGGGTCTGTGTGAGTGGGGGGTTTATGAGGGTATACTCTGTCCCAGAATTTGTGGGGACAGTGAGAGAACCTCAACGTCTTCAAAGGTTCTCTGCTGACCAAAAATATCTGAACCATAAATTACTGTCAATTATTTTCCGTTCATTAATATTTATGAAACATTTCCAAACAGTTGTTTGATTTACTTTCACGGCTTTTCTGAAATCTGCGCAGCTTCCATCTATTAAGGATTGACCTCCACAGATGAGAGGTTTGAACGATCACACACGAGACGAGGTGTATCTTTGTGCATGAACACTTTGCAAAAGGGGGACCATAATCCAACAACACCCGTCACGGGAGGGGGAGGAATCGTTCTGTTTTTCTGTGTCGAGGCTTGGATTTTATTAGTGCATAGGTTTCTGTCATTGGGTGGATACGTCTCAGTTACATACACTTCATATAATACCTTACAAGGAGTTGGGCTGGGGTGACAGGCTTAGATGTATTAGTATATCATTGGCACAGTGACCCACAAAATGCCTATGGTCTTTTTTTATTAACAGTATCTAAATCACTTTTGTAGATCAGGGTACCTAGAGAAGAACTATGGTATTGTATGAGGAAGTCTGGTGTGACAGAGAAGTATGTTAGAGTGGTTCAGGACATGTATGAGGACTGTAAGACAGTGGTGAGGTGTGCTGTAGGTGAGACAGAGGAGTTCAGTGTGGGGGTGGGACTGCACCAAGGATCTGCTCTGAGTCCTTCGCTGTTTGCTGTGGTGATAGACAGGCTGACAGACGAGGTTAGACAGGAATCCCCATGGACAATGATGTTTACAGATGACATTGTGATCTGTAGTGAAAGGAGGGAAGAGGTGGAGGAAAAGCTGGAGAGGTGTAGAAAACCGTGGTGAGAGCGGCCATGCTGTTTGGTCTAGAAACAGTAGCACTGAAGAAAAGAAAGGAAGCAGAGATGTTTGTATCAGAGATGAAGATGCTGTGGATTTCTCTGGGAGTGACCAGGATGGACAGGATCAGAGGAACAGCACATGTTAGAGGTTTTAAAGTCAGAGAGGTCAGACTGAGATGGTTTGGACATGTGCAGAGGAGAGAGAGAGAGTACATCAGAAGAAGGATGCTGGGTTTGGAACCACCAGGAAAGAGGCCTAGAGGAAGACCAAAGAGGAGGTTCATGGATACAGTGAAGGAAGACATGAAGATAGTTGGTGTGACTGAAGAGGATGCAGCAGATAGGGTTAGATGGAAGAAACTGACTTGCTGTGGCGCCCCCTCAAGGGAAATGCCGAAAGAAGAAGATCCAAATCACTTTCATGGACAATCTGAAATAAATGGGTCTGTCATGGTTCCCTCGCCCACCACCAGAGGGAACCTTCCCTTCATCAGTTTAACATCTGATACCTGAAGGCTGCCTTTAAAAAGACAGTCTGCTTTCCCTTCTCTGTCGGGCAGAGGTGGGTAGAGTAGCCAAAAAAATGTACTCAAGTAAGAGTACAGTTACTCCAAAATATTTTTACTTAAGTAAAAGTAATAATTAGATGTAAAAATTTTTACTTTAGTAAGAGTAAAAAGTATGCGTTGAAAAAAACTACTCAAGTACTGAGTAACTTTCAAAGTAACATCTTTTTGTTTACATTTTGAACGCATAAGAATACAGACATTACAACAAAAGTTGTAAAATTTGTATTTTCTAAATAAAGCTAAAAAATCATTAAAAACAAACAAAAGAAAACCATTAGTGATGCTTGCATTGTTTTATTCTTAATGTGGGTTTTAGACGAACAGACCTGGACGCAGCTCAGATAAAAAAGACGCTGGATTCATTTTGAATGCTGCATATCATTATCCTATCCTATCATTAACCGCCAATGAGTCATTAATAATGACTGTATTTAATTAAACTTACCTTATGTTTTCTCAGGTTGGATGAGGAGTTTTTGTAGACAGAAATGTCCGTTTTCTTTGGAGCGCACTGCAGGTGTACATCGCATCACGTAGCTGTTTTTTGTGTTTAGCACAAACTAAACATGCTTTCAATACGAGCCCAGGAATGCTTACCAACTTCCCTGTCTTCTGCTGTGTCCTCTTGTTCAAGACAGACATTGGTTGCCTCCATTTTCACCTGCTTTAGAAGGAACTTGTTTTCCAAAATAACTTTTTCGCACCAAGTTTTGTTTTCTTGTAACGCCGGGCATGGGCACGTCTGATAGGTCAGATGGAGTCATGTGACTGTGTTCCCGACATTTGATTGGAGGAACTTTGTCTACAGACAATTTACTCAACTATAAGTAAAAACTATTAAAAATACTCATAGAAGTACTTTTTTTTAAAAGAAGTTACTCAAGTAAATGTAACGGAGTAAATGTAACGTGTTACTACCCACCTCTGGTGTCGGGTTAAACCTTCCATTCCAGCCAGGTCCTCCTGGCTGCCTGACCATCATGTACAATCCTTAACAATAACTAGAAGCAATTCATTCATCCTTGTTTAATTTACAGCTTCACAGGACTACCATTCAAAATGTCTGAACGGTATTCAGAGGAGCATTTGGGTGCTCCTTCTTCTATCTGCTCCCCCACGTCATGACAATCTCGATCGTTCAGGTGCAACACTCACTGCAGAGGCGAGGCATATCTATATCTGTATGATTTTCATCATGGCCGTCAACAACGTTTGTCACTGACAGTGCTTGGTCTGAGTCGAGAAAAAGTGAACAAACTTTTATACCCATGTTTAATAGAAAATTAGGGTTGCGTTTTATACACGTGTGTGCGTTAAAGTCAAATACGTACGGTAGTTTCTGTTGGGATAAGTAATCAAGCTTTGCAGTCTTGTCCTCAGAGGAGTGGAAACTTACTGAACGTTCTCTTTGGGATTATTTTTATGACCTAAGTTTAACCTCATCAAACAACTCACAGACATAAAAGAATATTTTAAAACTCTATTATTTTCACTTAAAAGCATTTGACCAATCACATTTCAGCCAGCATGTGTTATCAAACAGAAGCTGTTTTTCCAGGCGTCACCGCAGGCCAACTGGTCGCAGTTTTCAGACATGCAACCTGCGAAATATTTTTTATCTGAAAAAAAACTAATAGATTTAGTGTCTGATTTTTTCTTGCTTTTAAAAATTTTAAAAGATTTTTTTTGCTTTTTTTTTTTGCTTTTAAAAACCCCGAACCCGCTGGAGAGACTATGTCTCACAGCTGGCCGGGGAACGACTTGGGATCCTTCTGGGTGAGCTGGAGGATGCAGCCGGGTTGAGAGTCCTGGGCTGCCCGTTTGAGGCTGTTGCCCCCGCGACCCGACCCCGGAACAAGCGGAAGATGACGGAACGGAACGGAAAAAAAAATGTGTTGAACAAAGTAAAGAAAAGTGAGCAGCATGGAATAGGAGAGGCGGGACACCCAGCATTGCTGGGGAGAGAACGATGGATTTTATCTACAAATAATGCAGCTTTTTAAGGAAGTAAATGTTTATGAGGTCCTTAAGACGGTTTGTGTCGCATCTGTTTGCACAATAAACAGTTTAAACCACTGGATTCTTTTTTGATGAAAGGCTTTTATTTGTGAAGTTTTTCATTCGTAATACCCACTTTTTTTCTGTATAAGCTGTATTTTATTGGTCTTCTTTTACCAGACGGTGTTTAAGATAGAAAAAAAGATTCTCAGTAAGTTTGTGTCTCATTGCTTCCAGATAAAGATCCTCGTTCGTTTTGCTCCTTGAATCCTTCATCTCCAAAATGTCAGTGTAAAGATGGCGGCTGCAAAGGTAATGCCCTATTTTATATCACATGACTTGAGCACCTGATCGTAACCAGTAAGGCTACCAGTACGCTTCTGGTTCCAGTTCCAAAACTGAAAGTGTTTATTTAACAACCGAGGTCCCTCCATCACGAGGAATTAAGTGTTTATACTGTGAGCTGTTGGAACCCCTTCCTACGTAAACACGCCATCAGGGGTCGTCCTCTTAAGCCCGAGGACCCAAATTACAGAAATTAATATTTATATAAAGGAAAGTTTCTTGATGTGAAACAATGATCATTTTCATGTGAACATGGACAAGAATTCTTTATAATCCTGTATCCCATGAATAACTTGTATCCTTCTTTTGTGGTCAGTAATTTTTTGTTTGTTCAGAAATGGTAGATTCCCCCCATAAAAAGCTTATAAATTTATTTATTCTGTTTCACTGTCATTTTCATCCTGTGAATTCTTGTTATCCTCTTAGTTGCGCCCCCTGCAGCAAATACAGTGCAGCAAAATTCTTTTAGCAAAGCGAAAGAATTTTATTTTGAATCTAATGGGCCGAGCATGAGCAGAGCACACCACAAAAACACTTCCTGGTTATGTTAGAAAGTGGGCGTGGTGGAGAACATCCAGGTGTTTGAATAGTCTGTGAACTGAAAGGGAATGTTTGCAAATTACTCAAAGGTCAATACAAAACATCAAAAAGACTTCAGTAATTGTGGAAAAGGCTTCAAGGTATCTTCTGAACAGCATTTTTTTGACCATTAAAGACACTGTCCAGAGGACACTTTGAAGCCTTTTCAACGGTGGATTGCATGGACTCGTCACTTCAGGATTGTTTTTGATCTGGTAGGAACATCCAAAAATTAATTTAGCGTAAAAGCCTTTACTAAGAATGTTAGTAAAGTGACCTCTCAGTGATGAGTCAGCACAACTTGCAGGTTCATATTTATGGAAGTTTAAAAACATGTTTTTGTCTCTCTGATTGGCTGCTCACCTCGTTCAAATTGTCGTTGCCATGGAAACTTAACGTAAAGACATTCTTTTATGTTCCTTTTAGACATCCCAAAAGTGGCCGTGGAGCCACAGAGACCCTGGGCTGTAACTACCAACCCATATCTAACTACCATGACAACCAAGGCTCCTCCCACTAAAGCTACCACCACGAGAACGACCACACCCGCAGCAAAAGAGAAGACCCCTTCCACTCCGGCCATAACCAGGACAGCTACCACCACCGTCACTACCACCACTACCACCACCATTACCCCAACCACCACCACTACCACCACCATTACACCCACCACTACCATCACTACAACAATTACCACCACCACCACCACTACTACTGCCCCAACTACCACTATCACCCCATCTACCACCACCACTACCACTCCAACCACCACTACGTCAACCACCACCACTACTATTACACCCACTACCACTGTCCCTACATCCACGACCACCCCAACCACCACTACTCCTGTTATCCCCGCCACCACTAAGACCCCCTCTACAACAACCACCCCAGTTCCTACGCCGCCGCCCACCACCTCCATGGCAACAACCACAGTGAACAACAGGATCAACAAGGATGTAACACACAGGCAGAGAGGCGATGTGCACAGTGAGGAGAAACACACACATTTATGCCATTCTTCTGATGATAAACTGAGTCATTGTGAGTGTGTGGCTGTGTCTATGTATGCAGTACCCCGACAGCCCGGGCAGAACCAGGTGTGGGAGTTCGACATTGAGCTTGGAAACACAGCTGAAGATGCCAGAGATGATCCAGGTGTGTCTAACTGTTCCTCCATCTGTTCCTCCACCGTACCGTACTAACCGAGGTTAGCTCGCAAGCAGTGAAGCCCCAATTTCCCTCACCTCAAAACTCTTAGCACTGTGAGGCGTCCCCTGATCAGCTGAGAGACATAGTCCCTCCAGTAGGTCCTGGGCCTGCCTCTGTTTCAGATTCAGAAGGGATGGAACACCTCATCAGTGAAGGAGTCATCTTAACCAGATGCCCAAACCACCCCATCTCAGGGTAGCAACAGCTCTACTCCGAGCTCCTCCTGGATGGCAGAGCTCCTCCCTCTATCTCTGAGAGAGAGCCCGGACTCACTGCAGTGGAAGATCATTTCAGCCGCTTGGATCTGCCATCTTGTTGTTCTTTCTTTCATCTTTCGGTCACCACCCGCAGCTAGTGACTGTGAAAGGAGAAAGACTCCTGTCTGGTTTACCAACTGTGGGTTGTAGTGATCTCAGTGGTGGGGATGCTAATCATACCGGACACACACACATAGATAAGCAGGGTGCACTGAGGCAAGTAGATCAGATCCTTTTCAGTACAGTTTAAAAACAAACACCACCCACACAGGAGGGTTAGGGAAAAGCTTCCGTGCATTCCACTAGGCTGCCTATTTTCACTTATCCAGACTCTCTAAATCCCAACCGTGCTCTAAGTATGGTCAGAACCACAGAACCGAAGGCCAGTTCTGGTGTCCAGCAACCACTGGTTGTTTTGTATTTCACTCCATGCCAGGTGATGGTAAGCTACTGTTGTAGCCACCGCTGCCCTGGAGCAAACTGACAGAAGCAAGGCTGCCATTTTGTGCCATCGGCCCCTCTGACCATCACCAACCAATCACACACACCATCCAGACTAGGCAATGTGGGTGAAGTGTCTTGTCCAGGGACACAACAACAATTCAATTTCAAAGACCGTCCTACTGTGGCACCTGGGGCTCCCGCAGTCTCCAATCCGCGTGCTGTCCAGGCCCAGCCTGCTTAGCTTCCGATGGGATCAGGCATTGACAGGCTGGTATCGCTAAAAAATATTGCAGATCAACTGGTAAATCCAGAGCTTTGCTGTTTGGCTCAGATCAATGCAGAGTCCTGATTAATGCAGACACTACACCGGTCTGTCTATTAATCTTCCACTCCATCCTTTGCCCACTGTGGGGGTGAGGACCATGGTGTCTGATTTGGAGGCTCTGTTTCACATTCCGGCTGCTTCACACTCAGCAGCCAATCGGTCCAGTCTTCTCTTTATGTCATAAATACAGGAAGGATTTTCACTTCTTTGATCTGATTGGCAGAAACTTTCTACGTAATAGTGGAAACATTTTACTGAGAGATCACAACTATCAGATTCATCCAAATGGTTACATCGTAACTAGAAACGTTGTGACTGATAGATCTGAACCAGCAGCATAATTTGACCAGTTATATGATTATTCTACTTTTCTGTCCTCACACAGGCGTGCAAGTGACTATGCTAGACAGATAGAGAACTCACAAAAAACACAAAAAAAGGACTGCAGACCGTAGAGTTTGTCAACTTTTGGCATTACTCTTTAATCTGCATTTGATTGCGTTTATGATGTGTGTGTGACGTGATGTGGTAAAACTGAAAAAGAAAACATACAGAAAATATGTATAAAAATCTGTACAATTGAAAAAGGCATTCAAAATAAAAGCATGAACCTTTCTCATGTTATTCAAACCAAACATAAAGTACCGTAATTTCACAGCCATTAGGCGCACCGTACGAAAAGGCGCAGTCTCAGTCACACACCGCCTTACAACAACACACACGCAAGCATGCAAATGTGTATTAAAAAATAGATCGGGAGCAAAACTGAGTTTGGTTGTGTTTTATTTAAGTAGTAACGATACTAAACAAACACATTACCGGTAATAGTCTTTATTCAAATCCATCAAAGTCCTCATCCTCTGTTTCAGAGCAGGTCCACTTCGCTCCTCGCTGTCAAAGTCACTGTCTGTACTGTGCGGCTCCTCAGAAAGGATACCAGCTTTTGAGAAAGCTCGGATAACAGTACCAGCAGACACGTTAGTCCAAGCATCTACAATCCATTGGCAAACTGTAGCGTAACTCGCCCGGCGCTGCCTTCCACCCTTCGGTCATCCATCGCTCCCACGCCGCTCACACTTCACTCTTTAACATTCTCATGCCTTTTCTTTCAGGTCCGCCTCGCGGGCACCGCGTTTTCTTTTAGGTTCGCCTTTTCTCACACACAAGGCGCACCGCACGAAAAGACGCACCGTTCATTTTGAAGAAAATCTAAGACGTTTATATGCGCCTTATGACCGTGAAATTACGGTAATTCAGATGATAAAGCTGCATTTTAACTAACAAATAGGGTGGAGACGGTGGCCGCATGGTTAGCGCGTTCGCCCGCGGACCGGAAGGTCGCGGGTTCGCGTCCCACGGAGAGCACGTCTAGGGTCCTTGGAGAAGACACCTAACCCCCACTTCTCCCACCATTGGCGCCGTTGAAGGGCAGCCTGCTGTGGTGTAAGGAGTGCAGCAAACAAATTTCCCCGGTGAGGGATGAATAGAGTAATTCAAAATAAACAAATAAATAAAAAAATAAACAAATATTTCTAGTCAAATTAGCTTAGCCACAGTTAGCATTAGCTGAGGAGTTAGCATCACATTATGTAAGTCGTAGTGAATAAAACACAGATCGTTCATTCATAAGTCAAATCTGTAACCAAATATAATGTTACAACTTCTATCAGTTATTTACTTACTGACAAAGATACCCCAAGACTTCACGACGCTGAAACCACTGTCTTTCTGTACAGAACGAAGAAACCGTGCTACTCTTCACGGAGATGAGAAAAACAAAACCAAACTAAAACTGGCCCCAAGGGCGACAAAGGAGCAGAAACAATACAAGATACCGTAAATTCACCACCTTGCGTGTGAGAAAAGGCGGACCTAAAAGAAAACGCGGTGCCCGCAAGGCGGACCTGAAAGAAAACACATGAGAACGTTAAAGAGTGAAGTGTGAGCGGCGTGGGAGCGATGGATGACCGAAGGGTGGAAAGCAGCGCCGGGCGAGTTACGCTACAGTTTGCCAATGGATTGTAGATGCTTGGACTAACGTGTCTGCTGGTACTGTTATCCGAGCTTTCTCAAAAGCTGGTATCCTTTCTGAGGAGCCGCACAGTACAGACAGTGACTTTGACAGCGAGGAGCGAAGTGGACCTGCTCTGAAACAGAGGATGAGGACTTTGAATAAAGACTATTACCGGTAATGTGTTTGTTTAGTAACGTTACTACTTAAATAAAACACAACCAAACTCAGTTTTACTACCAATCTATTTTTAATACGCACATTTGCATGCTTACGTGTGTGTTGTTGGAAGGCGGTGTGTGACTGAGATCCTGCCTTACATACGGTACGGTGCGCCTAATGGCCGGTACTTTTAAAGACATGTCTAACATCACACTACTGGTTACATTCTAACTAGTTTTACTGTGTGTTTTCTTCCAGATGTTCCTTTCCTCCACTGCAGCTTCCGGCACGGTCTTTGTTCCTGGATCTCTGATACAGATGGAGACATAAACTGGGAGACAATACACACACCTACTGGTAACACACACACCTACTGATAACACACACCTACTGATAACACACCTACTGATAACACACACACCTACTGATAACACACCTACTGATAACACACACCTACTGATAACACACACCTACTGATAACACACCTGCTGGTAACACACACACCTGCTGGTAACACACACACCTGCTGGTAACACACACACCTACTGATAACACACACCTACTGATAACACACACCTACTGATAACACACCTACTGATAACACACACCTACTGATAACACACACCTACTGATAACACACACCTACTGGTAACACACACCTACTGATAACACACACCTACTGATAACACACACCTACTGATAACACACACCTACTGATAACACACCTACTGATAACACACACCTACTGATAACACACACCTACTGACAACACACACCTACTGATAACACACACCTACTGATAACACACACCTACTGGTAACACACACCTACTGATAACACACACCTACTGATAACACACACCTACTGACAACACACACCTACTGATAACACACACCTACTGATAACACACACCTGCTGGTAACACACACAACTGCTGGTAACACACACCTACTGATAACACACACACCTACTGATAACACACCTACTGATAACACACACCTACTGATAACACACACCTACTGATAACACACACCTACTGATAACACACACAGCTACTGATAACACACACCTACTGATAACACACCTACTGATAACACACACACCTACTGATAACACACACCTACTGATAACACACACCTATTGATAACACACCTACTGATAACACACACCCTCTGGTAACACACACCTACTGATAACACACACCTACTGATCTGAAACCTTCTGGTATCTTTCAGGTGAGCACTACTTGTCCGTCCCGCACCTCAAGGCGGGACAAAGAAGTGTTCGAGGTGCTCGATTGGCTGTTCAGATTGTACCGCTGTGGGGCGTTGGTGACCTGTGTTTCTCCTTCTCTCATTGGCTGACGGGTCATAATGTGGGCGTGCTGCAGCTGTTCATCAAGAAAAAACACCAAAGGTAGCGTCTCCATCTCACACTACTAACATCAGACCAAAGGCACTGTCTGGAGCTCCATCTGCTAAGATCAGATTAACTCTTCTGATTGGCTCTTCCAGGTACGGCCCCGCTCTGTGGAGCAGGACGGGAGGACATGGGTGGAGGCAAACGCAGGTGACCCTGACAACCACTTCTGTGGACTCGGTGAGTCACTCCCATCCACACGATGAGATAACCACGATGACAGTCACAACCAGCACGTCTAGAACCGTAGTAACTATGGTGATGTGGCGTTTGCAGGTGCTGCTGAAAGCAGAGCGAAGGAAAGGACGAACAGGCCAGATCGCTGTGGGTGATATTTCACTGAGGCGCGGCGCGTGTAGATGACATCACACTGGGCGTGGTGTGCATCGATGACATCACACTGAGGCGTGTGTTGATGACATCAGTGTTCTGTGTGACATGTGGGTTGCTGACTGACCTATGACCTCCTGCAACGCCGCCTGCTGACCTGAAGTGTTCTCATGACAACATGTGAAGCTTCCAGTAAGAAATGTGTTTATGAAGATGGACCAGTCGCTGCTCGTCTCAGAGAGACTCATTATCACTGTAAATATCCACATCCAGAAAGTTCTGTAGTTCAAACACAATAAGTTCCACTTTGATATTTTATATTAAAACATTCACTGTGTTTCCAGACTCTTATTTAACATTTATCTAGTTACAGCACTGGTGGTCGGTCAGAGCCAGCAGAGCCTTCTCTGCTGGCCTAACTTAACCAGACATCATTATCATAATTATAATATAAGTAAATTTCATTTTAAATGTATTTTTTCTAAATACACTCAACAAAAATATAAACGCAACACTTTTGTTTTTGCTCCCATTTTTCATGAGATGGACTTTAAGATCTAAAATTCATTCCAGATACACAATATTACCATTTCTCTCAAACATTGTTCACAAATCTGTCTAAATGTGTGATAGTGAGCACTTCTGCTTTGCTGAGATAATCCATCCCACCTCACAGGTGTGCCACATCAAGATGCTGATCTGACATCATGATCAGTGCACAGGTGTTCCTTATACTGCCCACAATAAAAGGCCACCCTGAAATATGCAGTTTTGTCTCACAGCAAAACGCCACAGATGCCACAAGCATTGAGGGAGCGTGCAATTGGCATGCTGACAGCAGGAATGTCGACCAGATCTGTTGCTCGTGCATTGAATGTTCATTTCTCCACCATCAGCCGTCTCCAAAGGCGTTTCAGAGAATATGGCAGTACATCCAACCGGCCTCACAACCGCAGACCACGAGTAACCACACCAGCCCAGGACCTCCACATCCAGCAGGTTCACCTCCGAGATCGTCTGAGACCAGCCACTCAGACAGCTGCTGGAACAATTGGTTTGCATAACCAAACAATTTCTGCACAAACTGTCAGAAACCGTCTCAGAGAAGCTCAACTGCATGCTCGTCGTCCTCATCGGGGTCTTAACCTGACTTCAGATCTTCGCCGTAATAGACTTGAGTGGGCAAATGCTCACATCCGATGGTGTCTAGCACGTTGAAGAGGTGTTCTCTTCATGGATGAATCTTGGTTTATGTTGTTCAGGGCAGATGGCAGACAGCGTGTGTGGCGTTGTGTGGGTGAGCGCTTTGCTGATGTCAGTGTTGTGGATCGAGTGGCCCGTGGTGGTGGGGTTATGGTATGGGCAGGCATCTGTTATGGACGAAGAACAGAGGTGCATTTTATTGATGGCATTTTGAATGCACAGAGATACCGTGATGAGATCCTGAGGCCCATTGTTGTGCCATACATCCATGAACATCACCTCAAGTTTCAGCAAGATAATGCACGGCCCAATGTTGCAAGGATCTGTACACAATTCTTGGAAGCTGAAAATGTCCCAGTTCTTGCATGGCAAGCAAACTCACCGGACATGTCACCCATTGAACATGTTTGGGATGTGCTTGACCGGCGTATACGACAGCGTGCACCAGTTCCCACTAATATCCAGCAACTTTGCTCGGCCCATGGAAGAGGAGTGGACCAACATTCCACAGGCCACAATAGACAATCTGATAAACTCTATGCGAAGAAGATGTGTTGCACTGCATGAGGCAAATGGTGGTCACACCAGATACTGACTGGTTCTGAGTCCCCAGGCCGCCAATAAAGCAAAAACAAAATGCACATTTCAGGGTGGCCTTTTATTGTGGGCAGTATAAGGAACACCTGTGCACTAATCATGATGTCAGATCAGCATCTTGATGTGGCACACCTGTGAGGTGGGATGGATTATCTCAGCAAAGCAGAAGTGCTCACTATCACACATTTAGACAAATTTGTGAACAATGTTTGAGAGAAATGGTAATATTGTGTATCTGGAATGAATTTTAGATCTTCAAGTCCATCTCATGAAAAATGGGAGCAAAAACAAAAGTGTTGCGTTTATATTTTTGTTGAGTGTATATAGATATATTTTTTCTCCATGTTCTATTTTCTTCATGTCATATTTTATCCATTTGGTTATACTGCTTCCAGTGTTGTAGTGTTAGGTTAAAGTTTTATCCAATCAGAATTGAGCTAGCTGGTGTTGCAAGGCTGTATTGCGACACCAGCCTTCAGAGTCAGATGTGCAGGCGCTGCGTACTGCTAGTGAACGGGCATGTGTAGTTCCTGACAGCCAATCAGATCATGACTTGGTGACGTTTACACCTTTGCAAAGCCCCAAGCGGAACGTGACATAAGCGTCTTGTGATTGGATACTCACTTAACGTCAGCAGAATAAGGACCCAGGATTTTACCGGGAAAATCTGAAATATCTACTCGGTTTTTTAACTCACGATGGCAGAAGGATTTCAGAATTACAGAATCGATTTCAAGACCACGAAAAATGACTGTTTCTCTCCCTTCTCGACCCTCAGCACTTTCAGACATATCGGAGAAAATTTCCGCAAACAGGCTTCTCCATTGGCCTCCATGTCGATAGAAAAGGATTTATTGTTGAAGCTGAAACGCACAGACAAACTGTAAAACCGAGTTTTTCACATCTTCTTGAGGAAAGAAAGGAGAATGGATTTTGTGTTGAAATAAGTGTTTTGGGGGACAGACGTTTTTGTGAGTACAAGCATTTTATTTATTTTATATATGTTTTATACGCGGGTTTATTGATGTTTAAATGCTCTTGAAAATAGCCTGTGTTGTACACCAGTGGTCCCCAACCACTGGGCCGCGGACTGGTACAGGGCCGCGGGTCATGTGGTACCGGCCGCACAGAACTGTTATTTTTATTCACTTTGTTTTTGTGATGTGTTATTTTTTTTGAAGGTACATGTTTACCGTTACCATGGCAACAAGAGTACGTTCGAGCAGAGAGAATGTTTCCACTTTATAAAGACGCTGCTAATAAATTTTCTCAAGAAGACAAAGTGGATTTAAGTTTGTTATTATTGATTTTAAAAAGCCAGTTATGTTCATCGACTCAAAAACCAAGCATACGAAGAAAAGAACACTGTCCCTACGATGAAACATGGAGGAGGCTCAGTGATGTTTTGGGGCTGCTTTGCTGCATCTGGCACAGGGCGTCTTGAAAGTGTGCAAGGTAAAATGAAATCTGAAGACTATCAAGGCATTCTGGAAAGAAATGTCTTGCCTAGTGTCAGAAAACTTGGTCTCAGTCGCAGGTCATGGGTCTTCCAACAGGACAACAATCCAAAACACAGCCAAAAAACCCCAAGAATGGCTGAGAGAAAAGCTTTGGACTATTCTAAAGTGGTCTTCCATGAGCCCAGATCTGAATCCCATTGAACACATGTGGAACGAGCTGAAACATGCCTTTTGGAGAAGACACCCATCAAACCTGAGACAACTGGAGCTGTTTGCTCATGAGGAGTGACACACACACACACACACACACACACACACACACACACACACACACACACACACACACACACACACACACACACACACACACACACACACACATCAAACCTGAGACAACTGGAGCTGTTTGCTCATGAGGAGTGACAGCTGCAGAACGCTCATTAACAAATACTGACATCGTTTAATTACAGTGATCGCCTCATAAGGTTGTGCAACAAAATATTGAGCTATGGGTACCATAATTTTTGTCCAGCCCTATTTCATTAGTTTTTTTTTTTTTTTTAAATAACTATGTTAATCAACAATTCAAAAGTAATGGCTGCTTTTGATTGTTTAATTTCAATAAATTTTTATTTCTTGTTACTTTTGTGAGTTTCAAGTGATTTCAGTAAGAATTGTGGGGTTTTCCTTCTGTAACTGAGGGGTACCAACAATTTTGTCCACATCTGTATGATTTCTCCAGCCGTGGTGTCATTATTTATGGTATTTGAGGGGTATTTATTGAAGTCGGACTAAGTAGCACATCACCGAAGGCCTAGGCGTGAAATGCACAGACCGCCACTGAGTTACAGTGAGTTAAAATTTATCCTCTAAATGAAATTTAACCCTCATCAAGATCATTGCTTTGATTTATGGAAATTGTTTTGTATCTCAGAGTTTTTTGGATTCCTGAAATCAGACTTTTGTGAATCAGTTTTATTCCCATTTAAAAATAAAACTTCAGAAGGCTGTTCCACATTATTAAGCAGATCAATGTTTGCATCAATATGGGAAAGAAAAATGATCTCTGCTGCAGGAAAACAAGAAACGTGAGGATAAAAACATTCCATTTTTCACAGTTTAAAGAGACGTGCGTCTGATTCACAGCCCACACTGTGCGGTGCAGAGAAAGACATGATGAGGAAAGATTCTGCAGCAGCTTAAAAGACATTACAAAGCAGCAAACAGGAAGTGTGGAGGATCCTCCAGAAACAGAAACATATCATCTGCACAATCTTTTGGAATTTTATTTTTTTACCTGGTTAAAAAAAAAACCCACCAGGACCCAAAAAGCTGGATTCACCTTCAAGTGAAAAGATCCATCCCTCTATCAGACTAGCTCATGGTGAATGCTGGTTCCTGTTTTTCTAAGGATTAAATTGTTAGTGAGGGTGTGATTGATACAGATGGAGCATTAGTGAAGGCCGGAACAAGAGGAAGATCAAAGAGGATCTTTCTGGATGTTGTGAAGGAAGACATGAAGGTGTGAGAGAAGAAGATGCAGGATGCTGTCAGTCAGAACACAGAAATAATAGGTATAGTGGGGAAGACGGTAGCTCAGTGGTGGAGCGTTTGATTCCCACTGAGTTCACGTCTAGGGTCCTTGGAGAAAACACCTAACCCCCCCCATTTCTCCCACCATTGATGCATTCATAGGTGGCAGCCTGCTGCGGTGTACTAGTGCAGCATACAAATTTCCCGGTGAGGGATAGATAGAGTATCTAGGCTCACGCCAGCCGCTCGCCACGTTCGCGAATGCAAATTTTATTTCAATGTGGCTAAAATTAATTCTGCAGAATTAGCCACTCTGCCAGTCTGTGGCGAATCTGGTTTTAGATGAATCAACAATCAACAGATCGTAATTTCACCTGTGATTGACGTTGGAATCCATGTTGCCTATCGCGCAAAAAACCCAAATCCAAACAGAGAAAATGTATCAGAAGAGGGAAAAAGTTAAAGAAGGCAAATTATGATCGTGATGACTCACGATCTGTTCAGACTAAGTGGTTCAAAGACTTTTTTTTACTAAAACTTGACGGAGATCTCCTCAAGTGCACACTCTATATCCGGGGTGCCCAACCACTGGATCGCGGTCTACTGGCAGCCCGCAGACTGATTTCAAATCGGCCGCCAGGTGTGTAAGAAATAAAATGTCCATATTATAAACTTAGCAACTTTGACCATACATTCAGCGAGTATTCAGGCCCTCTAGTCGCAGGAGTCGCTAAAATTTTTGAGGTTTTTTTTTTTTTTAAGCGTCAATCCAGCGACATTTTCAAATTTAAAATTTTCGGAGTCCGTGACGTGGAAACAAGTTGTTAACTCTAATCAATAAGCAGCGCCTGGTGCTGCTGCGGCCCCTCCTAAAGCGCTGTGTGCGCGCAGAAAATGTGTGTGCGCGTGCGTGTGTGTGAGACAGAAAAAGAAAGCGAACAAGAGAGAGGAATATGTCAGTGTATGTTTGAGTGAGAGGGAATTATCTGTGTGTGTGTGTGTGTGTGTGTGTGTGTGTGTGTGTGTGTGTGTGTGTGTGTGTGTGTGTGTGTGTGTGTGTGTGTGTGTGTGTGTCTGTTTTTGATAGAGAGCCCGCCAACCAGTTGTAAGACATAGTCTCTCGAGCGGGTCCGGG